>OX451737.1:255818850-256328702 GCA_948472305.1 Vicia faba | reverse complement strand
CTAAGCAGGACAAAAATCTCATTTCTAGGGTTGGGCTTTGTGATGCGGTGGGAGAACTGACTTGAGGTTTTGATGTTTTTCGTTCACAAATGTTTCGGTTTAGCAAGAAATCGCCGCCGACTTTTTATTTTATCCAAAGGAAAGGTCAAAAAACACAGGAAAGACCTTTGAGATTGTTTTTGGGTTTGGGGGGTAGATTATGAAAAGGGGAGGTGCTAGCACCCTTTTCATCCATGGTTTTCCATGGGCTCTTAGTTACTTGTTTTAGATCACTTGCTTTTGCTTTTCAATTGTTTGAAATGGTGCTTTGTGTGTGGTTTTGAAAGTATTTTGAAAAGAGGCCTTTGTTTTGGCAACCTTTATAATGATTCTTGTTTGAATGTATACAAAGGTGTTTGTCTTTTGAAAAATGTTTCAATGTTTGAAAGTTTGTTTTGGGAAATGTTTTGAAATTATGTTGAAAGGTGTGTGATAGTTTGAAAATAGCAAGGATGTTTGCAAGTTTGATCAAGTAACTAGGAGCATCTACCTACCTACTCAAAAGTCTTTCCTACACATTTTTAACCCTTTGACATTGTTGTTTTACCATTGTATTTCGTAAACAACCTTGTGTTTGGATGTTAAACAGGATGGGCGTGGGTCATCGTATGACCATGATAACAATGTTGCCAAGTATCTTAGCAAGTTTTTTGAGGGACTAGATCATTTTTGTATAGGCAACCAAGATAGCGTCATCAAGGGACTATGATCTTTTGTTTGATTGATTTTGCCAAGATACCTAGCATGCATACCATGGCCATGTTTTTTAAGGCAACAAGTGGGTGAAACCCTAGGGGTGCTTGTGTGCACTGTGTTGTCATTTTTCATGCATCTTTGTCTTGTATTAGGTCAAGCTATTTGTTTTGATTTTTGGTTATCATACAAACCCTAGTTTTGCTATCATGGCATATTTGAAAGCTATAAAGTGCGTAAAAGTAAATCTACGACTATTACAATATTATTATGGGGAGAGGGATACAAGTTTGAATAGGGGGATATTGCTCAAAAATAAACCCTAAAACTATTATTACAACCAAATTGAAATATTGCACAAATAAATAAATAGATAATTATTTAAATATGCAAATAAATATAAATATGCAAAAGGATGTTTTTTTTGTATTTTATTTTATGTATGTAAAATAAATTATTTATGATCAAAAAATAAGAAAGATAAAAATGGTTATTTTTATTAAGGGTGGAAACCCTAATTTGTTTTAAGATATATATATATATATATATATATATATATATATATATATATATATATATATATATATATATATATATATATATATATATATATATATATATATATATATATATATATATATATATATATATATATATATATATATATATATATATATATATATATATATATATATATATATATATATATATCATGTATTATTTATTTATTTTTTATGTACAAGAAAATAAAATAAAATATATACAAAAATGTTAAAAAAATAAAATATGTGTGACAATATTATTTTTAAGTGTATAATATAATAAAAATAAAATATGTAAGTATTTTAAAATTATTTGCAATTTATTTAAGAAAAATAAGGTATATATTATTAGTAAACTATTTTTATGTCCAAAAAAATAATAAAAATAATAAAATAAAAATGTAAAAATTAAGAAAATGTTTTTGGTGATTTTTTATATTTAGAAAAAAATAATAAAAGTCAGAAAATGTAAAATAAATGAGAAAATATAAAAAATAAGAGAAATAGGCCAGGGGGTGCAAAGAACAAGCAGGGGGGTGTCAATAGTCAGCCAAAGCCAGGCCCAGCCCAGATTCCACTTTATCTCTAACCTCTGAACAAGAAAACGCGCGCCATGGTTCAAACTGGTAACTCCTGCATTTGTGCTTAAAAACAAAAACTTGTAACATGAAAGTTATAGCTCTTGATCACACGATTCTAACCATGTAAAAAATTAATCTAACTCTCAAAGACCAGAGAGAATTTCATTGGCCCTAATTTTTAACCTAGTTTTTTCAGTAACTTCAACTATCAAATATTCCTAGCTTAGTTAACATAAATGAATTCTATGCATATGTACAGCTCAAGGGCAATGAGGACTACATTTTTTCTTCACAAACCTAAGCCTAATGATTCCTAAATAAGGAGATAGAAAATTGAGAAATACCTGTTTCAGTCAAGTTCGAATATTGCAATGCAACAACTTTCAGTGAGGCTTGAGGTTCTTTTGAGCTTGCTTGATGTTCCCTTGATCTTTCCCAATGCTTGACTTGCTTTGAAATGGTCTGAAACTTCTTGTAGAACTCAACCTGCAAACTCAGAATTTGAAAATGGTGAAGTGTGTAAATGGAGTTACAATGGCTTGAGAATGGTTGGGATAGTTTAGGTATGTTGTATGGAGTGTGTTGGAACTGGTTTCAAGCAAAACGCACAAGTGGATTTGGTTTTGACTTGTGATTTGCAGAACTTGCCCTGTTTTGTGCAGGAATGAAGTTTTGGTATATTTGGGTGTTTTAGAACTTGCTAGCTCGTGTTTCTGACCTTAGGCAATGTGTAAAACTTGTTTGAAATATTACAAAAGTTTGGTTTTATCAGATTGAAGAGTTGTGGACCTTTTGCACACTTTCTTGCTTTTGAAGCAAAAGTGAAATGACAATGCTCAAGAGCCTGTACATGCCTCCTTCTTAGCTGCACATAGTTTGTGTACCCTACCCTAAGTTTGTGTATGTTGTTTGCTTCAAGAACTTTGGTCCAATGCTCAAGACAAACAAAATTGCAAAAATTGTGCTTTATGTAAATGGCATTGTTAACTTTTTGCCAAAAATGGATTAAACCTTTGTATAATGCTTCATAGATCAGAACAAAGCCTTAATCCAATGTGTTTTCATTTAATTTATGAGTGTGGAAAGGTTTAAGGCCTGTAAATCAAGTACAAGCATGGTTTGGACATAATTGCAAGTTGTATCAATGTGCAAAATGCCTTGGCCAAAAGTGATATTTTCCATTTTCAATCCTTTGATTCTCCCTAACCACAAATGATCTTGGAGAATTCTTGGACATTTTGGAAATATTGTAACATGCTCTACAATCCATCTTTGAAATGAATTTTGAGATTCCACTTGGAACTAGGTGAAAAGTTGCCATGAAGATAGGTCAAAATCCTGCCTAAACTAGGGAAAATTTTCACTAAGTTAGAAAGTTTTTGGACCTCTATTCACAAAATCATAACTTGAGATACAAGCATCTTTTGGGAAAACTTTGTGAATAAAAGTTGTAGATTTTGTGGAGGAATACAACTTTCATGTTGTAAGTTTTGTTTGAATCTAATTGCATCATGGTGAAAAAGTTGGGCAAAGTTGGGAAAAAATAAGAAATTTTCATAACTTAGAAAATTTCTAAGTTATGAAAATTTTCCATTTTACCCTAATCTTCAAAATTAGGTTTCTTGGTGAACAAGTTTCATGTTTTGACACATCTTGATTAAAAATGACCCTTGGCACTTGATTTTGACCAAAAAGTCAAAGTTTGACTTTTCAGTGTACAATTGATTTTTGATCAGTTGACTGGAAAATTCATCTGTCAATCCAATGCTTTTGAGATCTTTTGAACCTTGTGATTAGGTCAAGATGATGCCATTGAGTCCTTGAATCCATGCTTGAACACAATTTGCCATTGGCTAGGTGAAAAATCAGAAATTGCCCTTCTGTAGTCAAAACCCTAAAAATGACCATTTTGCCCTTTTGATGATCTGATCAAATTTCTTGAGGAGTTGTGGTCCAAACTTGATCAAATGGTTCATATGAGTCTATAATGTTGATATGGATAAAAAATTATGAGGTTTGACTATGAATTGGCCTAAGTTGACTTTTTCCCAATACAACTGATTTCTAGGTCAACTGTCCAATTGACTGGGAAAAAATTTGATTCAAGGCTTGAAACTTGGTATGAAAAATCTTATAAGTCCAACATGAAGTATGAAAGTCAATTTGAGAATTGGAAGTCCAAAAATACCTGTGCAAACTCAAACCCTAATTTCAGGTCAACAGTGCAAGGAGATGTCTTGAGCAGAGCAAACCCTAATCTGGTTTTGAGTCCAAAGAGTCTTATGAGGAGAAATATTGATAAAATGAGAGGGAAAATTTTGGGGTACAACAGGCTTGAAACAACTTCTGGATCATTTTTTGTTTGGGCTTTGAATTTGCTGAAATATAGCCCCTGATTGCAACTCAGCACCCCCCTGAGCTTGCTATTTCTTTATTAGATTTAAGACTTTTTCTTTGTTAATCTTACCTATGAAAAAATTGTAAAATCAATAAAACTTGTTAGATCATCTTAGTTGATTTTAGGAATTAATTCTTTAGTTTTTGATAGAATTTTCCTCGTATAAAAACTAATAAAAAATGTTTTTTTTTTGTTTTTTTGTTCATATTTTACATCGTAATGCATAATTTTCTAATGTTGTTTTTAGTGCATTTTTTACACTTCTTAGTGAAGAATTTTAATGTCATAATTATCATTTGATACATGCTTTCTTGTTGCATTTCATTTGTTAATTGTCAGATTAATTCTCACATGGTTTTCATACTATTTCCTTGTTATTTTTTACACATTTGTTCATTGTGCAAGGTACATTTTGGTGCTTTCGATCATGTAACATAATAATTGTTATATGATCGAAACATATGGCTTATTCTCACTTCCAATGTGACACGCATTATTTCTCATTTTCATGAGAAACTCATATTATATTATATGTTGTCCAGATGCATGTGATATTTTGTGATACTTTGTGCAGGAACTTTTGATTACGCGTTGCATTCGCAACACGCGTGTGTTTTTATCTTAGTTGGATATCCATTGCTTTTGTCCGCTTTTGATAATCCACTTGATTTTGGTAGTCGCCGCTACTACTTTTACATTTTTTCCACACTTTATCGCATTTCTTTACCGCTTTCTAGATACCATGAGAAGTAGGAAATAAAGAGTGTACGCTCGAAGTCGTTGTTTAAAGACCTGTAGCAGGCATTTTGTACTTGTTTGCTAATTGTGCTTGTGTTTGCTTTCATCTTTTGACGGCTGATGATGTCACTCAATTAGAATTAAGATAATGACTTCGGCCTTTGCATGCTCTCCATAGGATTTTATTGATTTCTTTGTTGACGATCGCTGATGTAACTCAATTAGAATTGAGATAACGACTTCGATCTTTGCATGCTCCCTTAGGGCTTTATCGTTTCCTTTTGTTAATGATCGATGATGTCACTCAATTAGAATTGAGATAACGACTTCAATCCCTTTGCATATTCCCTATAGGATAGTTATCCTCACCCCTAGGTTTTTGGTATGCTAACATAGGTAGGCATTTTCCTTTTAGCATTTTTCTCCCCTCTTTTGCATGTGCATTAAAACTAAAACCTTCTTTTTCTTGGCAAACCATAAAACATCTTAATCATACTTAAACCTTTTTGTAAGGTAACTGTTGTACCCCAATTTTTGCCCCTAAGATTCCTCTATCATATCATATCAACTCGATCATAACAAAATCACATTAGGGTTGGTTCTTCCTTTTTTTTCTATCTCCTATCTTTAAGTTTGCTCTTGAGGAATCTCCAAGCACCTTAGTTGTGTATTTTGTATATGTGTTGTTGACTAACTTCTAATCAAAATATAAAAAATATTTGTCTTTGTCTTTGTAATATTTTGTTTTGTAGGTACCAAGTTGAAGCATCTGACAAATAAGGATTTCTGGTATTATTTTCCTAAAATCTCTATTTGCAAAGGAAAAATTAATAAAAATTCATTTTTTCACTGATGCAATCGATTGCTCTTAGAATACAATCGATTGCACATAGTGCATTTTGCGCCATTTTTGAAAAAAATACACTGTGCAAATCGATTTGCACTATAGTGCAATCGATTGCACATCGTGAAAATTTGAAAAAATCAGCAATTTTAGACTTGCCAAATTTTGGCTCCAATTTTTCTTCATTTTTGAAAGATGTATCATTAATTCAAATTTTAGTGCCAATCTTTCATTTTTAAGAAGAATTATCATTAATTCAAATTTTGGCTCTAATATTTGAAAGAATTATCATTAATTCAAATTTTGGCTCTAATTTTTGAAAGAGTTATCATTAATTCAAATTTTGGCTCCAAGAATCAATTACCAAATTACCACTAATCCCAATCCTAAAACTCTACAAATAGAGCCCTCATTTCATTCAAATTTCAAGCTTTTGATAGCCAAATCCACCTTGCTAAAAAATCTCTCAATTCTCTCCATCTACCAAATTCACTCAAAGCTCCATTTTCAAAAAGGTAGTAATCTTTGCACTGAAGCTTACTAATCTTTGAGCTAAACCTTCATCCAAACACTTTTTTCTTTATCAATTCTCTACATACAAGCTTGAGCAATTGATTCTTGTGGTTAAATTGAAGCAAATTCTTGAAGTTGTTTTGATAATTATCTATATCTATCTTTGGTAAGTTGGATAATTCATCTTTCACAATGTGATCTCTTGTTGATCTTTGGGTTTGATTCTTTGAGCATTATTTTGTGATTCCAATGGTGTTATTTTCTCATAATTTGATGGAATTTTCGTGCTCAATTGGATCCATGATCATAAGGTATTTGATGGAAAGTTTGAACAAGAATTTGACCTTTTAAAATGTTGTTTTGATGTCTGTAACAGCGTGCAATCGATTGCAGTAACAGTGCAATCGATTGCACAAAAGCAATTTTGCACAGATTTTTGAAAATTGTACTGTGTAAATAGATTTACGTAAATTGATTTACACAGTAGTGCAATCGATTTACACAGGGACATAATGCATTTTTTGTCTTGTTTTGGGGCAGCTTTGATCCAAAATGCTTTTTCTACTCACTCCTTTTGATTGTTGGTTTGGATTGCAATTTTAAATGTCCAATTTCTCTTTAAACTCAATGGACTTTGTGATGTAGATGAAGTTGGATAAATGTTCATCAATTCAAATCTACCAAAGAGTGAATTATTTAATTCATTTTTGGTGTTTTGGATTAATGATATGTTTAGTGCTTTAATCCATCTAGAGGAGTGGTTGAATTTAAAGATGAAAGAATTTTGAGGTGGTAATCCAAATTAGCTTATCATTCCCCTCCCTCTTCATATTATCCCTTTCTTTTTTAATTGTGCTACATGTTAAGGGATGGTGATCTCTATATCATTTATCCAAACATGAAGTACATAGATTGCTATTGTTCGGCCTCAAAATAGGTGTGAATTCTACATAAGTCCACTTACGATTGCTTAACATAGCACTAAATTTTGTCCTAATTCGAATAAATGATCATTCGTGGCCCAAACTTATGATTGCAAGCCCAAGTATGTTAATTTGATCTCTTTGATCCAATAACCTTGAGATTCATTGTGTGGAGGCTTTGGTTCTACCAGTCCTCTAATGGATCTACGACACCTTTGGTCAACGCAGATCACTTAAACATCATTGATCATTAAATGTTACTTTTGAGAATTCCAAATGGATGATATACTTGACAAAAAGCAAATGCAACTTGTTGTGTGGAGGATTTGGTTCTACCAATCCTCTAATGAGTTCCAAATGCAAGTTTCAAGATGGTCATCCAACTAACCACTAATTTCTAACAATTGACTTTACTTTATGCTTTTATTTTTATGCTTTATGTACCATTTACTTTTAGCATTCTAAATTTCATGCTATTTTCACCTTTGCTCACTTGAGCATTTACTTTTATGTCATTTTTATTTTGCTCACTTGAGCTTTTCTTTTCCTTTTGAATACACTTAATAATCAACATGAACCATAAAAACGTTAATGATACTTGGACTATTTGGTTACTATCCTTGGCATTGTGGAGTATTGGACTTCTTGGACTTAGGATTAGAGACCTTGGCCTATCTTGAAGACTTTGTGACTTTATCTGATTATTTTGTCTGTAGTTCTTCAGGTTTACCTCAAGACATTGGGTTGTTTGTTTGTTTTGTGTGCAGGTTATTGTGATTACACCCTTTGTTTGTAATCTGGAATTCACCCGTATACAGTCGTTACTCTACCCAATTTTTGTGAAGACTTAATACACTTGAAGTTTGATTCTCTCAAGAGGTCTAGTATCTTTGCTTGCTTGGTTTCAATCCGAAGAATGAGAATTCTATATTGACTCATAATGTCAAGTATTGGCTTCTTGTTGGTTAGATGGTTCTTATCCCTAGCTTTTACCTTATGCTTTAGGATAGTCTCTTCATCTCCTCCCATCTTCTTTAATTTCAAAAATCTTCTCCATCCTTTTGAAAACTCTTCTTATTTTGAAACTTGAACCATTTTCATAATAAACTTGGACTTATGTCCATGCATTTTCAAAACATTTTCATCAATAAACTTCAATCAACTTAATAATACCTTGATATTTATTGTGAGAAGACTAAAAGTCAATTAATCTCATTTTAAACCATTTTGCCACTTTGGCTTTTATCTTTAAACTTTTCTCAAAAGATTAGACTCTTGTCAATCCTTGTAGTGATGCAAACAACTATACTTCTACAATATATAGTGAAGAGAGATATTTTCCACTTGGGTGTTGAGTGAGGCATTGTTGATTTTAAAATCCAAGCCATATCCTCCACTTTGAGATGATGCAAATTCTCCTTTCTCATGATTGTGGGTAGTAAGTATGTTTTCCACACGGACAATGACGATGATGTCTTATCTCTAAAAATCAACCAACACACTTGTGTTTCAATTTTTTAAAAGATGAACTACGTGTACCATGATCCCGTATTGCACGAAAGGTGGTACGTAGGCACTAAAGATTCGCAACCGCGGAGGATGCAAAAATCATAAAAAAATATTTCTTTTTTCACCTCCACCATCCATTTTATATACAACACATATTTATAGCCAAAATATACAGATTTTACAAAGAGGTTCCTGCGGAGTATCATAGATGTTTAGGGTGCTAATACCTTCCCTTTGCATAACCAACCCCCTTACCTTGAATCTTTCCCCCTCTTTTTGGGTTAAGCGCTCTTTTCCCATTCCTTTGGAAACAATAAAGCACGGTGGCGATTTTTATTTTGATTTGTATAAAGTCTAGTCAATCCAATGGCTTAGTCTTGAACATTTCTACCGCTATAGAAAAATGGCGACTTCACTGGGGAAAGATCTACATCTTGCTGGTCCATCCCTAAGTGGGTTGAGCCTATCTTTGTTTATATCTGTATATGTGCTATTGTTGTTTACGTGTTATATTTTGTATATATGTTTGTTTGGATTTTCCTGGTTTTCAGGGTGCTTGGTGATTACTCATAAGTCCTATACCCGGACTTGGGCAAACTTTAAGATAGGATGGGCGGTATATTCATATTAAATTTGAGGGAATAATCCCAAAAAAAGGAGGCATGAGATCCCCCACTCATTGGAGGCCCCTTTGATTGTAGTGTCATTTACCGAGTAATCGGGAATACGTACTGCTTTCGACCTGGGAGCCTGCTGAAGCTGAGGACCGTAGATTACCTAACTCATCTTGGCCTTTTAGGTGTAGTGCGGAAGCTATGATGGAGTAATCCGGAAATAGTTGTCATGCGATACTACGCTCGGACGAGTCTTTCTTGATAATATTATTAATTACCGAGTTAATCTGGAAGTTGGTAATATTCGAAGGAATGATGTAGACTCTGGGAACCTCTAGAACCTTGTTCGGCAGGTGATAACTTTTTAGACCAACACCTTATGGGTAGTACCTTCGACCTCATGCTCGTGACGTTGAACCTAAGAACCCTATACGTGTGATATTGTATGTGATTGTTGCATCATGCATCCATGCACTCATAAGCATCTTTTGAAGAAAACAATATTTCAAGGGATTTAAAGGTTGACTATTTGTGAATATCTCAGGTAGTTTTCAACCATGGATTCTGGAAAGAGAAAGACTGGGAAATACTTTCAAGGATCCCAAGATAGATGAGTTGATCAGTCTAATTCCCGAGATCGAGTGTTCTGCAGACTTTCGGAAGAAGTATGGATCTATTATTCCTCTCATGAAGCTGAAGATGAAGGAGGGTTTTCTCTCGACATTGGTCCAGTTCTATGATCCGATGTATCATTGCTTTACTTTTCCCGACTATCAGTTGATGCCTACACTGGAGGAGTATTCTTATCTATTGGATTTACCTATTACCGATCATGTTCCTTTTACTGGTTTGGAGGGTGAGCCAAAACCACATGAGATTGCTGCTTTGATTCATCTGGGGAAGTCTGAGGTGGAAGCCCATATGACTATTAAAGGAGGGATTAGAGGATTACCAGTTCATTTCTTATTGGAGAAAGTTCGTTACTTTACCAGGATGAAGAGTACAGTCGATTTTGAGGCCATCTTTGCTCTACTTGCTTACGGGTTATTCTTATTTCCTAATGTGGACAAGTTTGTCGACATTAACTCTATCAGGATTTTCATGATTGGAAACCCAGTTCCTACATTGCTGGGAGATGCTTATTACTCTATCCATCTTCGGAATTCTTATCATGGGGGGATGATTATATGTTGCACGCCTTTGTTGTACCAGTGGTTTATCTCTCATATGCCCCAGTCTGATGCTTTTTGGGATGTGAAGAAGGAACCCCGTTGGGCTCCTAAGATTATGGCACTTACTCACTCGGATATTGATTGGTATCATCGAGTTTACCAGGATGTGGAGATTATTGACAGTTGTGGTAGTTTCCCCAATGTGCCTCTTCTTGGTACAAAGGGAGGAATTAAATATAACCCCGTTCTTGCACGACGACAGCTTGGTTATCCAATGAGGGATAAACCGAATAGTATTCATTTGAGTAGTTTCTTTCTGAAGGAAGGAGAATACCATAGGGAAGCTAGGAAGCAAATTGCGAAGGCCTGGCGTTACATTCATAAGAAGAGTAGGAAGGATTTGGGACCTAGGGGTGCTGTTTCTTTGGAGCCATATCTTCAGTGGGTCCGATCGAGAGCCATTCAGTTGAAGATGCCGTATACTCGGGAGGCACCCATGCCTGACCTATTTGTGAAAACCACTCCTCCCTTATTAGATGATCAAGAAGAGCTGCAACTTGCTTTGGTCAGGATGCAACAGGAAATGGATGCTTGGAAGAACAAGTTCCAGACTTTAGAGAGTTCCTACAGAGCAAACTTGAAGGAGAAAGACGATTTGATCGAGATCCTTGAGAGTCGAGCGGTGGAGTCTATGGAGAGGAAAGGGGATTTATTTTCCCCTAAGCCTCAAACGAGTGATGATTACTCACTTTCTGATCCAGATGAGTGGAGCGAGGTTGCCATCAGACATGTGGAAGAAAACCAGAGGTTGAGGGCTCAGATTGTCAGGCTCACAGGGAAGCGCCAGCATAGAGATTAATCTCCATCAGTTCCTTTTCTCAGGATTTTAGATTGTATTTTCATATTGTACTTGGGATCATTGAAACTTGTAATCCATTTTGAAGTTATTATAATAAAACATTTCAGTAATTCAAATGCGTTATTATTTTGATGTTTGTAATATGTCTATAAATGTTAAATCCCTTGAAATATTAAATGATAAAGTAAAAATAATCATATGCATTGCATATCATGCATCATATTGCACATATCTCTTGCATTTGTTATGAATATCCAGGTGTCTTACTCAGCTTCTTTACTTCACTCAGCAAGCTGACTCATCACTACAACACTCGGGCTAACTTCTAAAAGAAGATGGACAACTTAGAACAGGAGAATCGCGAGCTACGCGAAGAAGTTTCTGATTTGAAGGTCGGCATGGCCAATCTAACTGATCTGATGGAAGCTCTGGTGGTTGCTCAGAATCAGCCACCAAGTGTTCAACCTCAACCAACAAGGGCAAATGTTGAAGTTCCGACTGTTCCTGTGTCTGTTACTCCGGCTGTTGTTCAAAACCGTATGCCTCAGGGTTATCCGTGGGGAATTCCAGAAAATTTTGCATCTGAAGGTTTCAATCTTGGCTCTCAAGATGCTCCAGTGGTTCAGACTATTGTTACTCCTGTACCTACTATGGTGCATATTGTTCCTGTTGCACCTCCTTTGGTGAATTTGGTTCCGTTTGTTAATGAAGATGTGTGTCGTACTTTCCCTCTACCGAGTGAAGACTTGGGTCTTTATGACAGAATGGATGATTTTCAAGAGCAGTTTGATAGAATTCAAAGAGAGATGAAGGCCCTCAGGGGAAAAGAGTTATTTGGGTAAAATGTGAATGAGTTGTGTTTGGTCCCGAATGTTAAAGTGCCTGCTAAGTTCAAGGTCCCGGAGTTTGAGAAGTATAAGGGCAACACTTGCCCTCGTGCTCAATTGGTGATGTAGGTGAGGAGAATGTCTACCCATACTGACGATCAGCGTCTGCTGATTAACTTTTTTCAGGATAGTTTGACTGGTGTTGCGTTGAAGTGGTATACGAGTTTGGACAGCGCCAACATCCATACTTTTAATGATTTGGGAGAAGCATTCATTAAACAATACAAGTACAATGTGGACATGGCACCCGACTGTGACCAGCTTAGGGCCATGGTTCAGAAAGACAGAGAATCGTTCAAAGAGTATGCACAGAGATGGCGCGAGGTAGCCGCCCAAGTGATTCCTCCTATGGAAGAAAAAGAAATGACTACGATTTTTCTGAAAATGCTAGTCGCTTTCTACTATGAAAGAATGGTAGCAAGTGCCCCGAGTGATTTTACAGAGATGGTAGGAATGGGTGTTCGCCTAGAAGAGGCAGTAAGAGAAGGCCGTTTGACAAAGGGTGAAGGATCCAGAGGTGTGAAAAAACCAGCTTATGGGTTTACAAAGAAGAAAGAGGGGGATACAAATGTTGTTATGCAAGAGAGAATGGTAAATGCTCCTAGAAGGAATTATCAGCATCATCAGCAAGTCGCCTCAGTTACTCCTGTTATGAATTCCGCTCCGACTACCGTTGCTTATCAAAGACAGTCCCAACAGGGGAACCAAGGGAATAATCAGAGAAGGGAGAACTATGACCCTATTCCCATGAGCTATGCAGAGCTACTACTGACATTGATTCAGAAGAAGTTGGTTCAACCCCGACCACCTCCTGTCGTACCATCACCATTGCCTTGGTATAACAAAGTAGACCAGACGTGTGCCTTTCATCAGGAGCACCGGGGCATAGTGTTGAGAATTGTTATCCTTTGAGGACTGAAGTGCAAAAGTTGGTGAAGTTTAGAATTCTATCTTTCAAGGACATATGACCTAATGTGAAAGATAATCCTCTACCCAAACACGGGGGAGTAAATTTTGTAAATATGGTGGCCGGTTGTCCAGGCGAATTCCAGATTTTTGACATTAATCTGGTTAGAGGAGATTTGGTGAAAATGCACGCAGACCTCTGTGAATTCAGTTACTATACGCATGATCACGCTGGTTATGCTATTTACAGTACAAACATACAAGGTTGCGAGAAGATAAAGGCTGATTTACAGGAGATGATGGATGAGGGTTTAATCCATATAATCAGGCCTAGGGAAGAGTATGAAGAGGAAGTGAATATGGTTTCTGGATGTCCTGGTGAATTCAGAATTTTTAATGTGGAGTATTTGAATGAGGATCTCGTGCAGTTGCATGCTACCTTCTGCCGTACTGCTGGTCAGGTGGAACACCAATATGGGTCTTGCATAGTTTGTTGTAGAGACCCTCGAGGATGTTCTATTGTGGGGGAGGGTATTCAGTTGTTGTTAGACAATGGAACTATCAAGATCACAGGTCAGAGGGATGATTATCATGAGATTGATATGGTTGAATTTTTTTTAATGGAAGAAGAGTCAGAGGAAGAGTATGCCTCCGCAGATGAGTATTTCTCTTTAGACGAAGATTTGTTTACTAGAAATGACTTTTTGATGTCTGATTGTGTTGAAGAAGGGGTAAACGTCATTGTGCCTTGTTTTGGTGCACCCGCTCATCTTGAAGTGGAGTACCATAGCAAACCAGCTGTTACCCCATTGGTAATTAGTCTGCCAGGTCCTATTCCCTAAAAATCAGATAAGGTTGTGCCTTACAAATACAACGCTACGATCTTAGAAGATGGGGTGGAAATTCCCATCCAGCCAATGCCAGATGTTGGAAATATAGCTGATAATAGCAGGGTGACCCGTAGCGGTCGTGTGTTTGTGCCGGTTATTTGAAGAGATGTTGTTGTTGGAAAGGAAATTGCTGAGAATGATAAGCCTAAGAATGCTGCAGGAGAGACTAGTGGAGCTACATTAAAGAAAGAAGTGGATGATATTTTGAAGATAATTAAGATGAGCGACTACAGAATTGTAGATCAGCTATTGCAGACTCCTTCAAAGATATCCATCCTAGCTTTATTGATGAATTCCTCCGCTCATAGAGAATCATTGATGAGAGTACTAGACCAAGCTTTTGTGGAGAGTGACATGCCATTAGACCAATTCAGCAGTGTAATTGGAAACATTACGTCATGTAACAACTTGAGTTTCTACGATGATGAATTACCAGATGAAGGGAGGAATCACAACCTGGCCCTCCATATATCTATGAATTGCAAGAATGATTCGATGTCCAATGTGCTAATTGATAATGGATCCGCGTTGAATGTTATACCGAGGAGTACTCTCATGAAGTTAAAGTATCAGGGAACACCTATGCACCCGAGTGGCATCATTGTGAAGGCTTTTGATGGGTCGAGGAAATCTGTCATCGATAAAGTGGACTTACCCATCCATATAGGACCATATTTGTTCTTGATAACCTTCCAGGTCATGGACATTATTCCCACATATAGTTGTTTGCTAGGACGGCCATGGATATACGAAGCAGGGGCTGTCACTTCAACTCTGCATCAGAAACTAAAGTTTGTGCATGAAGGGAAGGTAGTGATCATAAATAGGGAGCAGGCGTTGTTGATATCCCATCTATCCTCTTTCAGTATTGTAGAAGCGGATGGGGCTATTGTTGGAACCCAGATCCAAGCCCTATCCGTTGACAATGTAAGGAGGTATGAGAATTCTGTGGTTTCCCTGAAGGACACGCAGCAGGTTGTGCGCAATGGTCATAATGCAGTTTGGGGACGACTGGTGGATCCACCCGTGAATAAAAATAGAGTTGGTTTAGGTTTCTCTTCGAGGAATGGCAAAGGCGAAAGTTTGAAGTCAAAATCTTCTGTGAACATTTATCATGATGTTTTCCGCAGCAGAGGCTACCTCCATCCAATTGGTTCTGGAATTAATGTTGTTAAAGAGGATGAAGCAGAGCAGGAAGTACCGAATTATGTGACACATGGAGTCAGGGTTCAGAACTGGGTCACCATTGATGTTCCTTCTTGCATACATATTTCAAAGTAATTTGTTTTGTTAATCTGTTTCTTTTGAAAAGCTTTCACTCTGCCCAAGGTGGAAGTATTAATGTTGTAGGGCTTATCTGTTTGCTATAACTTTTAAGACCATTAATAAAAGTTGTCTTTGCTTCCAAAATTATGTCTTTTATTTTCTGCTTTTTTTCTTGGGAAATGGTAATAAAAAAATAAAAAAAAACCTTTCAAAATAAATAATAACTGAGAATTAATCTGCATGATCACTTGTTATATGTGTCAGTTTCTAAAAGCAATCATAAATCACATGTGCAGATTAATTAAAAAACCTGTCGAATACAATGACCCTGCACCCTCTCCCAACTTTGATTGTCCTGTGTTTGAGGCTGAAGAAGAAGATTATGATGGGATCTCGGAAGAGGTCTCACGGTTGCTTGAGCACGAGGAAAATACCATTCAGCCATATAAGAAGCCCTTAGAAGTGATTAATTTGGGTTCAGAAGAAGATCTGAAGGAGGTTAAGATTGGAGCATTGTTGCATCCTGATGTAAAGAGCGGGTTGATTGAGCTGTTGAAAGAATATATGGATATGTTTGCTTGGTCTTATCAAGATATGCCTGGTCTAGATACAAACATTGTCGAGCATCGTTTGCCGTTGAAGCCAGAGTGTCCTCCAGTTAAACAAAAGTTGAGAAGAACCCACCCGAATATGGCAGTAAAGATCAAAGAGGAGGTCCTAAAGCAGATTAATGTTGGTTTTCTTGTGACGTCAGTGTATGCTCAATGGATTGTCAATATTGTCCCAGTACCGAAAAAAGACGAAAAAGTCTGCATGTGCGTAGATTACAGAGATCTAAATAAAGCTAGTACAAAAGATGATTTTCAATTACCTCACATCGACATGTTAGTGGACAACACATCAAAATTCAAAGTATTCTCGTTCATGGACGGATTTTCCGGGTATAATCAAATAAGAATGGCTCCAGAGGACGTGGAAAAAACAACGTTTATCACACCCTAGGGAACATTCTGTTACAGAGTGATGCCCTTCGGGTTGAAGAATGCTGGTGCAACGTACCAGAGGGCTATGATAACCCTATTCCATGATCTGATGCACAAAGAAATCTAAGTATATGTTGATGATATGATTACCAAATCCCAGACTGAAGAAGGGCATATAGAAGATTTGTTGAAGTTGTTTCAGCGTTTGAGGAAGTATCGTCTCCGCTTGAATCCAAATAAATGCACCTTCGGTGTTAGATCAGGGAAGTTGTTGGGTTTTATTATTAGCCATAAAGGAATTAAAGTTGACCTGATAAAGTCAAAGCAATTCAAGAAATGCCAGCACCAAGAACTGAAAAGCAAGTCAGAGGTTTCCTCGGGCGTTTGAATTATATTTCCAGATTTATTTCCCACATGACTGCAACATGTGAACCGATCTTTAAGTTGTTAAAGAAAGATCAAGGTTGTGTATGGACGGATGACTGCCAAAGGGAATTTGAGAGTATTAAAGAGTATCTGCTTGAACCTCCTATCTTGCTCCCTCCGGTAGAAGGAAGACCTTTGATTATGTATCTAACAGTGTTAGATAAATCCATGGGTTGTATTAAGAAAGAGTTCACCATTTATTATCTCAGCAAAAAGTTCACTGATTGTGAGTCGCGGTATTCCATGCTAGAAAAGACATGTTATGCTTTGGCCTGGGCGGCAAAGCGGTTGCGGCAGTATATGTTGAATCATACCAGTTGGCTGATCTCCAAAATGGATCCAATCAAGTATATTTTTGAGAAGCCTGCTCTTACTGGAAGAATTGCCCGTTGGCAGATGTTGTTATCTGAATATGATATCGAATACCACACTCAAAAGGCTATTAAAAGTAGTGTGTTGGCATATTACCTTACTCACTAGCCAGTGGAGGATCATCAGTCTGCAGAGTATGAATTCCCCGATGAGGATGTGATGTTCCTGAAAGTGAAAGATTGTGATGAACCATTTCCCGAGGAAGGCCCTGACCCTGAATCTCATTGGAGTATGATTTTTGATGGAGCGGTGAATGCTTATGGTAAAGGAATTGGTGTTGTGATTGTCACTCCTCATGGATCGCACATTCCTTTTACTGCAAGGTTAACATTCGATTGCACTAATAATATGGCAGAATATGTGGCTTGCATCATGGGTCTTGAGGAAGTTATTGATCTTAGAATCAAAATTCTAGATGTGTATGGTGATTCAGCTTTGGTAATAAATCGGATTAAAGGAGAATGGGACACTCTTCACCCTGACTTGATCCCTTACAAAGACTATGAAAGAAGATTACTACCCTTCTTCAATAAAGTTGAATTCCATCACATCCCTAGAGATGAAAATCAAATGGCGGATGCTCTGGCAACTCTGGCTTCCATGTACCAAGTGAATACTTGGAATGATATACCCTGAATTACGGTTCGACGGCTGGATAGGCCCGCTCATGTGTTTACGACAGAGGAGGTAGCAGATGAAAAACCTTCGTATTATGATATCAAGCATTTTCTTTAGACTCAGGAATACCCGATTGGTGCGTCGAAGAAAGATAGAAAGACACTGAGAAGATTGGCAGGCAGTTTCTTCCTCAGTGAAAATGTGTTATATAAGAGAAATTATGACATGGTCTTGCTCAGATGCGTGGATAGACACGAAGCAGACATGTTGATGCATGAGATTCATGAAGGTTCATTTGGCACTCATGCTAATGGATATTCGATGGCTAAAAAGATGCTAAGAGCAGGCTATTATTGGTTGACAATGGAATCTGACTGTTACAAATTTGCAAAGAAGTGCCATAAATGCCAAGTTTATGCAGATAAGGTCTATGTGCCTCCGACACTTCTCAATGTGATTTCCTCCCCATGGCCTTTCTCTATGTGGGGTATAGACATGATCGGGATGATAGAACCCAAAGCTTTGAATGGACACCATTTTATCTTGGTAGCAATTGACTACTTTACCAAATGGGTAGAGGATGCTTCATATGCCAATGTTACCAAACAGGTGGTTGTGCGTTTCATCAAAAACAATCTTATATGCCAGTATGGTATGTTGAGTAGAATTATCACTGACAATGGCTCGAAATTGAATAACAAGGTGATGACAGAACTGTGAGAAGAATTCAAGATTGTCCATCACAATTCATCTCCATACAGGCCAAAGATGAATGGAGTTGTTGAGGCTGCTAATAAGAATATCAAGAGAATTATTCAGAAAATGGTTGTCACTTATAAGGATTGGCATGAAATGCTTCCTTTTGCTCTGCATGGATATCGGACATCTGTCTGTACTTCAATAGGAGCAATCCCGTTCTCCCTGGTATACGGAATGGAAGTTGTACTCCTTGTTGAGGTAGAGATTCCCCCGTTGCGTGTGATAATGGAAGCCAAGTTGACAGAGGCTGAATGGGTCCAGAACAGGTTTGACCAATTGAATTTGATTGAAGAGAAGAGGATGACAGCTTTATGTCATGGGAAGTTATATCAGAGAAGAATGAAGAAAGCATTTGATAAAAAGGTCAAACCTCGTGAATTCAGAGAAGGCGACCTCGTGCTCAGGAAGATCATGTCTTTCAACACTGATTCTAGGGGCAAGTGGACTCCCAATTTTGAAGGCCCATATGTTGTCTAGAAAGCCTTCTCTGGTGGTGCATTAATTCTTGAAACTATGGATGGCGAGGAGTTCCCACGTCCCATGAATGTTGACGCAGTCAAGAAATACTTCGCCTAAAGAAATAAAAGAACAACTCGCTAAGTTGAAAACTCGAAAGGGCGGCTTAGGCAAAGGAGCGTCTCGGTAGGCCGAAAACCCGAAAGGGCGGTCTAGGCAAAAATTAGAGACATAAACAGAATAAATTTCTCGCTAAGTTGAAAACCCGCAAGGGAAACTTAGGCAAAAGTTAGGGATTTTTCTTGGCAAGTAACTACGTTAGACAAGACTTGATCGTTGAAGCAACAATCTTCTCGGATCCTCACCATACTTCAACAGAAGTTACTGCTCAGGATTTCAAAAGTTGTTATGGGGAATAGTGGTCATTGTATCTCAATGTATCTTTTCCATTAAGTATTACCATTTGCCAAACTTTGTAATCATCCATGGAGTCTCGCCGTTCGCAAACTACCATTCTATGAATGAAATTCGAGCTTTTGCCCAATTCTTTGTGTTCTTACTTTTATTTAGCTTGCAAAGACTCCATTTATTACTGATAATAACTGTTAAAGCAAAAAGATTAAAAAAGAAAAATTGACTTTTAAAAAAAAAAGAGAGATCTTTACAATTCAATTTACTTTGGGATTTGTGATGAAACAATGACAACAAAAATGGTGATCCCACGAATGGACGAACTTCGGTTGTTTTAAGAAGATTTACTTTCTTCATGAAGGTTTTCTCAGTTTATTTTGCTGGTATGTGCGCAATCTTTGTGTGTTTCTCAGATAGTTAAAGACGATACCAGTGGGTGTAAGGTACAGTATTGGGTTTGTGATCCCATTATCCCCAATCAAGTCTTGGTTCGCTTTTGATTTTGGGTTTGCATGGTCAGAAGCCTCTGTCCCAGTTTCCCCAGCGAAGTCTTCCCTCATATGATGAAAGGTTTTATTCCCTTGGTGTGCTAAGATGTCGCTCTTTTTGCAATATTGGCACTAGTGTTGACTTCTTGATTTCCCGGGAAGGTTATCCCAGGGCATCTCTTGTTGGAATGGGTGTTCGTGATGAAAATTTTCAATCCGCAGTTTTTTCTCCAGGGAGGTAGACTTGAATCCCCCAATGAGGATTGGTTGTGTCGGCGTCGATCTGCTTTATTTGAGGTTGGTCCTGCAATCTCCAATAGGCGTGTTGCTTTTGTAAAACTGCTTCTCCGATGAAACCGGAAGAAGGGTGTTCTATCCCAGTATCTGTTTGATTTGGATATATCCAGATTGTGTTCCTCCTCAGTGAAGTTAGGAAGGCAATAGGTTTGGTTTTCGCAGTCGCTTTTACCTTTCTTGGATTGATCTTTCTGGTTGAAGTTTAGCCCAATGTTGTTAGTACCTGAGGCGGTTTTGTTTGTTTATACTGATTATGTATCCTTTTACCAGCATATACACAATAACACTCATACATTCATACATTCATCATGCATGGCTAAAAACCATCACTCATTAACATTGTGTTCTGATCTTCCTGCAGTGCTCTTTGCTTAGTTGGATTTGGTTTTCCCTCTTGAGTTTATTTCTCAAATGATGTATCTTCATTGACTGTCTTGCTCCAGTTTGTTTCTGATTTGGATCTGTGGTTGCATGACAATATTAGTTACTTTGGATTTCTGAAAACTTCGAGTTTTGGTTTGTGCATTTATTTTGCACGAGAAGACTTTATCTCCTCAGCAGGAATATCATGGCATTTCCCCGGGAAGTCATATTTCTATCCTCAGAAAGTCATTTCTTTTTTGCAATCCTCCATGACAACAAATAACAAGTCTCTTTATTTGAGATAGCTTATGTTTGATCCTTTCCAGGAGGATTTCCTCGGTTAAAGAAGAAGTTGAGACCCGTTCTAGGTGAAACACCAGAATTTTGGGGGAAAACTTGATATATTTTCTCTCTACCTTCAGTGAACGTTGGTAGTACATCGACAGTGAACGTCGGTGTTTGTTATCTTTTTGCTATCTTCAGTGAACGTTGATAGTTCATCGTCAGTGAATAGTGGTGGTATGATATATTTTCTCTTTCTACCTTCAGTGAATGTTGGTAGTACATCGGCAGTGAACGTCGGTGTTTTTTTTATCTTTTTGCTATCTTCAGTGAACGTTGATAGTTCATCGTCATTGAATAGCGGTGATATGATATATTTTCTCTCTACCTTCAGTGAACGTTGGTAGTACATCGGTAGTGAACGTCGGTGTTTATTATCTTTTTGCTATCTTCAGTGAACGTTGATAGTTCATTGTCAGTGAACGACGATGGTATGATATATTTTCTCTTTCTACCTTCAGTGAACGTTGGTAGTACATCGGCAGTGAACGTTGGTGTTTGTTATCTTTTTGCTATCTTCAGTGAACGTTGATAGTTCATCGTCAGTGAACGACGGTGATATGATATATTTTCTCTTTCTACCTTCAGTGAAAGTTGGTAGTACATCGGCAGTGAACATCGGTGTTTGTCATCTTTTTTCTATCTACATTGAACGTTGATAGTTCATCGTCAGTGAACGGCGGTGGTATGATATATTTTCTCTTTCTACCTTCAGTGAATGTTGGTAGTACATCGGTAGTGAACGTCGGTGTTTGTTATCTTTTTGCTATCTTCAGTGAACGTTGATAGTTCATCGTCAGTGAACGGCAGTGGTATGATATATTTTCTCTTTCTACCTTCAGTGAACGTTGGTAGTACACCGGCAGTGAACGTCGGTGTTTGTTATCTTTTTGCTATCTTCAGTGAACGTTGATAGTTCATCGTCAGTGAATGGTGGTGATATGACACATTTTCTCTCTACCTTCAGTGAACGTTGGTAGTACATCGGCAGTGAACATCGGTGTTTGTTATCTTTTTTCTATCTTTAGTGAATGTTGATAGTTCATCGTCAGTGAACGATGATGATATGATATTTTCTGTTTCTACCTTCAGTGAACATCGGTAGGCCATCGGCAGTGAACGTAGATGCTTGTTATCTTCCTCTCTGATTCAATTCTTTTGGGTCCACCGGTGATTTATTTTCCTGGTGGGGTTTCTCCTTTGTTTCTTCATTTTTGTGGCATCCCCAGTGATACTTTGCATCTCTTTGGTACTGTTCATATGCATTCATAATCATAAGCATTGCATGGCATCTTAGGGACAAAAATAGGGCTTGTTTCATATTTAAGTATCTTCAATCGCGTCGACACGAAGATTTTTAAACTTCGTATCTCCAGATATAAGACACTTAAATAAGGGCAGCTGTTGTACCCCAAATTTTGCCCCTAAGATTCCTCTATCATATCATATCAACTCGATCATAACAAGATCATATTAGGGTTGGTTCTTCCCCTTTTTTCTATCTCCTATCTTTAAGTTTTCTCTTGAGGAATCTCCAAGCACCTTAGTTGTATATTTTGCATATGTGTTGTTGACTAACTTCTAATCAAAATACAAAAAATATATGTCTCTGTCTTTGTATATTTTTGTTTTGTAGGTACCAAGTCGAAGCATCTAACAAATAAGGATTTCTGGTATTATTTTCCTAAAATCTCTATTTGCAAAGGAAAAATTAACAAAAATTCATTTTTTCACTGATGCAATCGATTGCTCTTAGAGTGCAATCGATTGCACGTAGTGCATTTTGCACCATTTTTGAAAAAAATACATTGTGAAAATCGATATGCACTATAGTGAAATCGATTGCACAACGTGAAAATTTGAAAAATCAGCAATTTTAGACTTGTCAAATTTTGGCTCCAATTTTTCTTCATTTTTGAAAGATGTATCATTAATTCAAATTTTAGTGCCAATCTTTCATATTTAAGAAGAATTATCATTAATTCAAATTTTGGCTCTAATATTTAAAAGAATTATCATTAATTCAAATTTTTGCTCTAATTTTTGAAAGAGTTATCATGAATTCAAATTTTGACTCCAAGAATCAATTACCAAATTACCACTAATCCCAATCCTAAAACTCTATAAATAGAGCCCTCATTTCATTCAAATTTCAAGCTTTTGATAGCCAAATCTACCTTGCTAAAAAATCTCTCAATTCTCTCCATCTACCAAATTCCCTCAAGGCTCCATTTTCAAAAAGGTAGTAAGCTTTGCATTGAAGCTTACTAATCTTTGAGCTAAACCTTCATCCAAACACTTTTTTCTTTATTAATTCTCTACATCCAAGCTTGAGCAATTGATTCTTGTGGTTAAATTGAAGCAAATTCTTGAAGTTATTTTGATAATTTTCTAGATCTACCTTTGGTAAGTTGGATAATTCATCTTTCACAACGTGATCTCTTGTTGATCTTTGGGATTGATTCTTTGAGCATTATTTTGTGATTCCAATGGTGTTATTTTCTCATAATTTGATGGAATTTTCGTGCTCAATTGGATTCATGATCATAAGGTATTTGATAGAAAGTTTGAACAATAATTTGGCCTTTTAAAATGCTGTTTTGCTGTCTGTAACAGCGTGCAATCGATTGCAGTAACAGTGCAATCGATTGCACAAAAGCAATTCCGCGCAGATTTTTGAAAATTGTACTGTGTAAATCGATTTACACAGTAGTGCAATCGATTTACACAGGGACAAAATGCATTTTTTTTCCTTGTTTTGGGGCAGCTTTGATCTAAAATGCTTTTTCTACTCACTCCTTTTGATTGTTGGTTTGGATTGCAATTTTAAATGTCCAATTTCTCTTTAAACTCAATGGAATTTTTGATGTAGATGAAGTTGGATAAATGTTCATCAATTCAAATCTACCAAAGAGTGAATTATTTAATTCATTTTTGGTGCTTTGGATTAATGATATGTTTAGTGCTTTAATCCATCTAGAGGAGTGGTTGAATTTAAAGATGAAAGAATTTTGAGGTGGTAATCCAAATTAGCTTATCATTCCCCTCCCTCTTCATCTTATCCATTTCTTTTTTAATTGTGCTACATGCTAAGGGATGTTGATCTCTATATCATTTATCCAAACATGAAGTACATAGATTGCTATTGACCGACCTCAAAATAGGTGTGACTTCTACATAAATCCACTTACGATTGCTTAACATAGCCCTAAATTTTGTCTTGATTCGAATAAATGATCATTCATGGCCCAAACTTATGATTGCAAGCCCAAGTATGTTAATTTGATCTCTTTGATCCAATAACCTTGAGATTCATTGTGTGGAGGCTTTGGTTCTACCAATCCTCTAATGGATCTACAACACCTTTGGTCAACGCGGATCACTTAAACATCGTTGATCATTAAATGTTACTTTTGAGAATTCCAAATGGATGATATACTTGACAAAAAGCAAATGCAACTTGTTGTGTGGAGGCTTTGGTTCTACCAATCCTCTAATGAGTTCCAAATGCAAGTTTCAAGATGGTCATCCAACTAACCACTAATTTCTAACAATTGACTTTACTTTATGCTTTTATTTTTATGCTTTATGTACCATTTACTTTTAGCATTTTACATTTCATGCTATTTTCACCTTTGCTCACTTGAGCATTTACTTTTATGTCATTTTTATTTTGCTCACTTGAGCTTTTCTTTTCCTTTTGAAGACACTTAATAATCAACATGAACCATAAAAAACTTTAATGATACTTGGACTATTTGGTTACTATCCTTGGCATTGTGGAGTATTGGACTTCTTGGACTTAGGATTAGAGACCTTGGCCTATCTTGGAGACTTTGTGACTTTATCTTATTATTTTGTCTGGATTTCTTCAGGTTTACCTCAAGACATTGGGTTGTTTGTTTGTTTTGTGTGCAGGTTATTGTGATTACACCCTTTGTTTGTAATATGGAATTCACCTGTATACAGCCGTTACTCTGCCCAATTTTTGTGAAGACTTAATACACTTGAAGTTTGGTTCTCTCAAGAGGTCTAGTATCTTTGCTTGCTTGGTTTCAATCCGAAGAATGGGAATTCTATATTGACTCATAATGTCAAGTATTAGCTTCTTGTTGGTTAGATGGTTCTTATCCCTAGCTTTTACCTTATGCTTTAGGATAGTCTCTTCATCTCCTCCCATCTTCTTTAATTTCAAAAATCTTCTCCCTCCTTTTGAAAACTCTTATTGTTTTGAAACTCGAACCATTTTCATAATAAACTTGGACTTATGTCCATGCATTTTCAAAACAATTTCATCAATAAACTTCAATCAACTTAATAATACCTTGACATTTTTTGTAAGAAGACCAAAAGTCAATCAATCTCATTTCAAACCATTTTGCCACTTTGGCTTTTATCTTTAAACTTTTCTCAAAAGATTAGACTCTTGTCAATCCTTGTAGTGATGCAAACAAATATACTTCTATAATATGTAGTGAAGAGAGATATTTTCCACTTGGGTGTTGAGTGAGGCATTATTGATTTTAAAATCCAAGCCATATCCTCCACTTTGAGATGATGCAAATTCTCCTTTCTCATGATTGTGGGTAGTAAGTATGTTTTCCACACGGACAATGACGATGATGTCTTATCTCTAAAAATCAACCAACACACTTGTGTTTCAATTTTTTAAAAGATGAACTACGTGTACCCTGATCCCTTATTGCATGAAAGGTGGTACGTAGGCACTAAAGGTTCGCAACCGCGGAGGGTGCAAAAATCATAAAAAAATATTTCTTTTCTCACCTCCACCATCCATTTTATATACAACACATTTTTATAGTCAAAATATACAGATTTTACAAAGAGGTTCCTGCGGAGTACCGTAGATGTTTAGGGTGCTAATACCTTCCCTTTGCATAACCAACCCCCTTACCTTGAATATTTCCCCCTCTTTTTGGGTTATTCACTCTTTTCCCATTACTTTGGAAACAATAAAGCGCGGTGGTGATTTTTATTTTGATTTGTATACAGTCTAGTCAATCCAATGGCTTAGTCTTGAACATTTCTACCGCTACAGTAACAAAACACAAACCAATCAAGCGTGGAATCTTGCCTTGAGAGCGTAACTAAAACCTGTTTTCACAAGGTTTAGTCACCCATAAAAGACACAAAACAAACAAAGACATGTCAGCCAAACTACGACGCTCTGATTCCTCGAAAGGGATACGTAGGCAACAGGTCGTGGGGCCTAACCGAGCAAAATTCGTAAATACTTCCTTCTTTTCCTCGCATTTCTTTTGCATGCATTATTCCTTAGTAGTAAGTAGTAGACATAGATTAGACACACTCATAAGATAGATAACAAGAGTGAATACCATAGAGTACTACGGGCGTGTGGGGTGCTAACACCTTCCTCTCGCATAACATACTCCCTTACCTGATCTCTCGGTCACAAGACTATGACTTCTCCCTTCTCAGGTTTTCTCAATGTTCACATTTCCCTTCATGTGGGATAAAAGACGTTTCATGGCGACTTTATTATTTGATGATGTTCAGCCGGTTGTTTCACATAGGATTACAACGAGATGCCTGGTTTGAGCAGAGAGATGGTGGAAATTAGACTACCTATAAATCCAAGCAAGCGAACAGTCAAACAAATGCCAAGGAGGTTTGTGCCATAAGTTTTATTAAAAATAAAGATAGAGATTGAACGGTAGTTGAAGAGCATATTCATCAGGACAACTAGGTATGTTGAATGGTTAGTTAATATAGTCCTTGCGGTGAAGAAAAATGGAAATTTAAGAATTTGCATATATTTTAGGGATTTAAATAAAGCCACTCTAAAGGACGAATATCCAATGCATGTGGTAGAAATGTTGTTCGATTCGGCCACATGATATGAATATTTAAGTCTTTTGAATGGATATTCAGGCTACAACCAAATTTTCAATACTGGTGAGGATGCCCATAAAACTGCATTTCGATGCCCTGGGGAACTAGGTACATACGAGTGGTTAGTCATGCCTTTTAGTTTGAAAAAAGCTGGGGCTACTTATCAAAGAGCAATGAACTCAATGTTTTATGATTTCATAGACACCTTCATGCAGATGCACATTGATGACATTGTAGTCAAATTTCCCTCAGGAGCTAGTTATTTAGACCACCTTCGACAGTCTTTTGTTACAATGAGGGAATATGGATTAAAAATGAATCCATTAAAATGTGATTTTTGTGTTCATGCAGGAGATTTTCTAGGTTTTATAGTACACAAGAAGGGTATAGAGATTAACTAGAACAAAACCAAGGCGATTTTGAGTAAAAAAGAGCCAACAACAAAGAAAGAGCTCTAATCTTTATTGGGAAAGATAAACTTCTTGAGACGATTTGTATCAAACATGAGTGGAAAAACTTTTGTGTTCTCTCCTTTGTTAAAACTAAGCAAAGAGTCCGAGTTCACGTGGGAAAGAGAACATAAAGAGGCATTCGACCGTTTGAAAGGCTACTTGGTGAAGCCTCTATTGTTAGCACCCCCAAGCAGAAACAAAGGCATGAAACTTTACATTGCAGTGTCAGAGTCGACACCGGGAAGCATGCTAGCCCAGGAAGATGTGTTGTACCCCAAAATTTGCCCTCTCATTTTTCAGGAAAATCACCTTGGATTCTCAAAGTTTTCTCTTATACAAATCCAAGCCTTGAATTATCATTCCTTTCCAAGCAAGCCATTTACAAGGGCAAAATGGTCATTTACAAGCTAAAAAGTCAAACTTTGGTTTTTTGATCAAAATCAAAACACAAAAATCATATTTCATCAAGACATGTTGGAATATGAAGTTTGTTTCATCAAGAAGTTCAAAAGTCAAATTTTACCTTGAAAAAGTTAAATTCTAAATACTTAGAATTTTTCTAAAGTATTTAAGAAAAATGACACTTCAGAACTTATGAACCAACCTCCAGGCATGAGCAGTCAGAAGTTGCAAACTTGGCTCAGCACATAACATTCAGTCAGAATATGGCTCTTCAGTGGCTACGCCAATTCAGTCAGAATGTGGCTCTTCAGCGGCTACGCCAATTCAGTCAGAATGTGGCTCTTCAGCAGCTACGCCAACTCAGTCAGAAGTTGTAAACTTGGCTCAGCACATAACATTCAGTCAGAATGCAGCTCTTCAGCTGCTACACAAGTTCAGTCAGAATCTTCCAAGGTAAGAACATAAGATTATAAAACATGCTGGAAAGCTTGGAGAACCCTCAGAATTTGCTGAGGCAGCAGGATACCAAGATCAGAACTTGGGTGCATTGTTCTGGACTATGCTGAAGTAGGAACTGCTGGCTCAGATTTAAGTAATGATGCAAATCTCATATTACAAGATTTCTTATTCTTGACCAATCTCATCACCATTTAATGCTCATTAATGCTCACAACCACTTTTGAGCATTTGTCCAAAGGGTCTCTCCACGTGCAACATAGCAACGCTCTTGTGCACATTTAGATATTGGTTCATGCGCTACTTTTCGCTCATGGGTGTCACTTTTCCTTAATCTTCGCTTACTAACCCAGCCTAGGCTAAAAGTTGTCAATCATCACAACTTTTTATGAACTTTTCTTCAAGAGTAAGTCAGCATCTAGTGCATGATATTGGCGCCACTTAACATTTTAAAAACCCACAAAGCTTTGCCTATAAATAGAACACCTTTGTCCATTGAAAAACCCCAGTCCAAGTTCAGAAAAATTGCTGAAAAGAAACAGAAAGTTTTAGCAAGAAAACACCTTGAATTTATGCCCAAAATTCCCAGAGTTTCAAAAAACTGTGAACACAACATACCAACCATTAACTTTGAATCTCCTGCTTTCAAACTCCATTTGCTCTCAAAGTATTTCTTGACTAAGAAACACCCATACAGTTTTCTGACTCATATATATACCCTCCATCCATCCATTCAAAGAACCTGTTCAGAACATCATCAGAGTTAAGGCTTACTCCAGTCCATAGATTTTTTCTAGCTGCAAGGTAAGCACTTGCTGACCCTCACCACATTGCTTAAACATCACCAGAATTGCATGCTCAAAAACACAATGTAGATATCACGCTTCTGATGTTGTTCATGTTCTGAGGTTTTCACGCATATGTACACTTAAGTAGAGAACAAATCGGTTAAGAACTTGCCTCTGATTTTTGGTTCTGACTTCTGAAACGCTATGACACCTGCTGAAACTGTCCTAGGCATGCCTTCTGTTTTATGGAAAAATAACCAAATTGCAGATGTTCTGACTAGTACGGAGGGAGACCAAGTTCTGACTTTGACGCCAGAACTTCTGGGGCCTGTTTTGTCATCAGTAATATCAGAACTTCTGAAAATTACTGTGTGCCCAGCAGGGTCAAAACTTCTGACCCCATACACTTTCACTAACAGGTTTCTGTTTTGCAGCGTACCAGGGTCAGAACTTCTGACCTATACATTTTCACTAACAGGTTGATGTCCTGCAGCAGGCCAGGGTCAGAACTTCTGACTTCCTCTCAGCAACACGCTGACTCTTTTCCTTTATCTTTCTTTCTTCCCCTTGTTATTTTCTTTATTTTTCTCGCTGGTACTCCCCATTCATAAATTTATACCCCCACCCCCTAAATATTGTAATAGTGTAAGACTTTACATTTCTGCATTTTTATCTCTTTCAAGTGTAAATGTTAGTGATTAGGATATATGTGGCAAGATAAAATCAATGAATTAGAAAATCCTAATTCAAGATAAAATCATGCATGCAATCAAACACACTTGCACACAAACACCCTTAGGGTTTTTCCACTTGGTTGCTTTATACAAAAATAGCCATGTTACGCATGCAAAGTATCTTGGTAAAACAAATAAAATCAAAAGATCATAGTCCCTCGATGACGCTATTCAAATTTTCCTTATAAAATGATCTTAGTCCCTCGAAAATACTAAGATACTTTGCAACATTGCTAATCATGGTTATACGATGACCCACGTCCATCCCGTTAACATCCAAAGATAGGGTTGCTTACCAAATCAATGGTAAGACAACAATGTCAAAGGAATAAAAAATGAACAAGAAAGACATTTGAGTAGGTAGATTACTCCTAGTTACTTGCTCTATTTTTCAAGCAAACATCCTTGCTATTTTTCAAAACAAACACACACACATTTCCAAACAACTTACAAATATTGAAAACATTTTCAAAAAGACAAACATCTTTGTATACATTCTTAAGAACGAGAATCATTACAAAGATTGCCTAAACAAATGGCCTCTTTTACAAAATACTTTCAAAACCACACCAAACACATTTTCAAGCAACAAAAGCAAGTGATCTAGCAAGTAACTAAGAGCCCATGGAAAACCATGGATGAAAAGGGTGCTAATACCTTCCCTTTTCATAATCTATCCCCCGAACTCAAGAAACAATCTCAAAGGTCTTTCCTGTGCTTTTTCACCTTTCCTTTGGATAAAAGAAAAGTCGGTGGCGACTCTTGCTAACCGCAACATTTGCAAACACAAACGCAAACCCTCAAGTCAGTTCTCCCACCGTACCACAAGATGATAATGGGATCGAAAGAGCCATTTATTACCTCAGTCGAGTGTTAAATGATGTTGAGAATAGATATAATGTAATTGAAAACTATGTTTATGTTTATATTTTTCATGTACTAAACTCAAGCATTATATAAAACCAGTTGAAGTTTCAGTTTATTATCATTTTGATGTCATTAAGCATATGTTATCTAAACCTATCTTGCATAGTCGAATTAGGAAATGGGCGCTAGCATTAACTGAATACTCCTTAACATATGTTCCTTTAAAAGCAGTCAAAGGGCAAATTATTGTTGACTTTATAGTTGACCATTCAGTGGTCGACACCAATGAAGCCTATGTAAGTACTAATTCTTGGCAATTCTATTTTGATGGTTCTAAACATAAACAAGGAACTGGAGTCAGGATATTTATTTTATCACCAGATGGAGTTCCAACTAGATTTCGTTATAAGATTAAAGGTGAATGCTCTAATAATTAGGCTAAATATGAAACCTTAATAATTGGACTTCAAATTATATTAGACGTAGAAATCAAAGATGTTGACATCAAAGGAAATTCAGAGTTAGTGGTGAAATAATGGACCAAAGAATACAAATGCGTTAAGGATCATCTGGTAATGTATGTGGCCAAAGCATTGTCGTTAATTCATAAATTTGATAACATGTCGATTAGTCATGTGTTGGTGTATTGACAACCAAGAGGCGAACGAGAAGGCGACTGATACTCACAATAGTAATCTATACCTTTCCTAAACTTTTGCTACATAGCTTTAAAAGCATGGTTCAGTCGAGCCTTGAAGGACTTGAGAGTCCCATTACTTTGTGCTGTAAAAGAGGGGTTCGAAGGCGACAAGAGTCATATTGGGGACGTCAGCAATAAAATGTTGAAGTCGTTGAGCATATTCTCCCCAGTGTAGCTGGTGGATGAAAGGCACAATTCATCTGATGGCTTATAAAAGCTGCGAGGCAAAGGTTCACACAAGCCAAACTACCTAGCCACCAGATTAGGTTGTAACACATGAGTGTTACTCCATCATTAGCTCCTAACCTAGATGCTATGAACCTAGGGGTTAACAAAGTTTTCCAAATGGCTTTGGATTCAGGGATCTGCATAGGATAGACATGAGGAAATGGTCGAGTAAACCACTCAGGACCATGTGGTCTAAAGGCAAAGGGCGCCATGCTTGGCTGAAAAAAGTGCACCTAAAGAAAAACTTCAGGTATTTCTCAAGTGACTCCTCTCGAGTCATGTTATTGTTAAAAGGCGTCATTGCATCAAGATGAAGGCTTTCGTTGGCACATTGGGAAAATGCAGCCCCATGTGCTTCAGAAAGATGTAGTTTGAGCTAGCTTACAAAAGTGGCATTTAACCATAATTAAAGCAGTCGGAAAGGCCCAGTAAGCATATAGTTGGTCGTAGATGAAACTAAGATCATATGATCAACCCCCATGTTGAGAAATTCATAGAGCGACTCTAAAATAATTTTTCTCATGTATATGTTTCGACCCAGGTGGAGGTGATGAGCTAACACAATGAATGGTTTAACTACCTTCAGAGATCGACTACAGAAGACAATACTTGGAAAGCCACAAGGCCAATAAGTCAATGTGCTCTTCGTCAGACACAATACCGACATCTTTAGTGTGAAAACGCTCCTATTTTACCCCAAAATTTTCTATCCCATTTTATTTAAGACATTCTCCTAGGGTTCTCAAATGCTCAAGGTTACTCAATAATTGATCAGACAAATTCTCCTCATAAGCAATGTACTTACAACTAGGGTTTCATTTTTCTCAAGGAAGTTTGGGTTTATAAGGCCTCAAGTGGTTTCCATGGTTCTTTATATGTCTCTAAGAATGCTCATACTAAGTTTTAAGCCTTACAACACAAGTTTGCTCAGTCAGTTGCTCGGATGACTGAAAATTAACTGTGTATTGGACAAAAAGTCAATTATGGTCAACATACAGTCAAACTTCAAGATTTTTGGTTAACATCAACATTTTGAATTCATATTCATCATTTGATCAAGGTTTGATCACGATTCATCAAGAAAAAACTCTCAAATCATCAAAAGTAAAAATTTGCCAAATTAGGATTTTCTTAAGGAGAAGTCAAATGAACTTTGACCAAGCATAACTTTCACATGCTTCATTATATTTTCATCAACCAAAGCTCATTATGAAATAAATTTAGTTCTCTACAACTTTTACTCTCTAAGCTCAAGTCCAAAAAATGCTTCATTTGAGTGATATGGGCCAAAACATTATAGATCATTTCAAACGTTAACAAAAAGACACTTTTTGTCAAGGCAACTTACATAAAGATAAAGTCTTCAAATGAAATAATGATAAACATAGAGATTGTAGAGGACATCTTGGAATTTCCAAAAAGTCCAAGATCACCTTCAAAATATGAAAAGTGAAGGAGTTATGACCAGTGCAAGTTGGGAAATTTTGGGCAAATGCATGAAGTTCAAATTGAGCAAACTTGAATTTTTGGGCTATTGGGCTATTTTTTTAAAGGACAAACATGTTCTACACTTCATATACACCTCGGATCTTACTCATGTACCCCTTAATCTTTTTATTTTAATTATTTTGATTTTATTCTTTATTAATTCAAAATAAATAAGATAAAATGCAAGGCTTATTAACAAAGGTCCAAGCCCATCATATTATGACCTAATCGAAGCATTAAAAATAAGAGGACACACTCAGGTGAGTAGGCACGATTTGGCAGCCACAAAAACTAGGGTTCTTGATTACAAAACTTTCAAGGAAAGTAAAAAATTTGAAGTCAAAATTCCAAGCACTCGCAACCTAAGCCAATCACTCAAAACACCTCCTGAACATCCATATGGTAAGAATAGTGATTTTTCATGCCCATTTACGTCTAAAACACGCATACAGGCTATGGCAGATTATTGATATTTAAACATTCATATTTTTTAATTCCATGCATTGTTGAATGTTTCTAACCATCTAGATTAGTTCAAAGGAATGTTTAGAATAGGTTGCAGTTGTTACATGGAGTTTGTAACGTCCAAATCTCGGTTTGCCATTTTTAAACCCAGTTAGGTTTTGTTCTTCGAAACTCACAATGCAAAGACCTTTAGTCAAAATGAAGGGCACCGTTGGATTCGTGGACCCCAAAATAGGGGATAAGGTTCATCTTGCATTTTGATTTCACGAGATTTGCAGGTTTGGTGTTAGAGCTCATCGGAGAAGGTGACCGGACTTAGGGTTCTGATCACTTCTACGTCAGTCAAACTTTCCTTGAAACAGGATGACCATAGCGTGGCGTTTTGAAATTTTTTGATTGGCTAGCATTTGGTACAGGGTCCCACTGGTGCTGATGTTTATTTTTTAATTCAAATATAAGTGCAGTTTTATTATTTAATAATTTGTTTGTGTTTTAATCAACAGATGTACAACCACCCCAGTGGCAAGCGAGCACGCGCTAAGGCATACTTGTCCCAGGGTGTGGGTTCGATCCTGGTGCTTCGCAATATTTTTTCACATATTTTCTCTTTTACAGATCCAATACATGTCATTCAGCTTTCACCATGCACCATCAGCTTATTCTATTATAAGATCTGGTCATCATTGTTGACCAGAAGATCCAACACTCCAGATCTATGTGCCTAGAGCAAAGCATAGGAGCACACAGACTTCAGCCAGTGTATTGGGCCTCTCCTTTTTGGGCCCAGCGAATTGCTTTGTAGCACCCCCCTGATTGCTATATTTCAGGCCCAATTTCTATCTTTTTTTATTTACTTTTTTTTACAACATAATTAGTTTTTTTAATTTAATTAATTAAAACTAATTTATACTTTTAGGTTTCTTAATTATTTTCTAATTAATCAACTTTTTTTTATAATTTAATTAATTAATTTTTTTAATTAAAATTAATTAAGGTTTTTTTTTAGATTTTATTTTAATTAATAATTTCTTTCTTAATCAACATTAATTGGGGTTTTAATTTATTAATCATAAACATCCTTTTTCATAAAAAACAACAAAAACATTCATGTTTCCTCCGATTCAAATTTTTAGGTTAACTGTGCTATTGCGGATGTTTTTCTATTTCTTGCATTCTTTTCATCATTATTTGTAACTGCCCATGGTTTGTAATAGTAATTACGGTTTACTATTCTGCATCTCTATTATATATCTCTCTCAAAGTCGTGTAATAGTTTAGAGTATATTTTCTGCTTTTACTTTTCGCTTATTTACCGCACTATTTTACTGTTACTGTTACTAATTAGGTCATGTATGGTAAGATAAAATAAAACGGTAGCAAACTCTAATGCAAGATAAATAATAACTGAATCACAACACACTTCACACATGCGCACCTCTAGGGTAACCTCCCTTGTTGCCTCGGAAACACAATCATGTCCCTCGAATGTGGGGATGCTTTAGCAATGTCCCTCGAAAATAAAGATTGTAGTCCCTCGATGACCCTTTTGATGTTGCCTTTGGTAAATGATCTAGTCCTTTAATGATAAATTGCTAAAGCGTCTCTACCAGTTGCCTTCAATGACTGCACGATGACCCGCACCTGTCCCTTCACATCCAACGATAGGGCTTCTTACTAACTAATGGTAGGGTAAAACTATATAAAGTAGAAGGAAAAGAACAATAAAGACCTTGAGTAATGGTAGAATACTTTTAATCGCCCACTCACAAATATTTCAAAAACATCTTTTCACAGACACTCTTCAGAAATATTTTTAAACAAAAACACTTTGTACGCATTCTCGAGAACAGAAACGAGAATCATTACAAAGTCTTGCCTTACTATTGGCATTTTCAAAATATTTTTTCAAACAAATCACAAACACAAATCAAGTTTTCAAAGTGAGCTAAGTGATTAAGAGCCCGTAGATAACTACAGATGAAAAAGGGGATAACACCTTCCCTTTTCATAACCTACCCCCAAAATCAATAATCTCAAGGTCTTTCATGTTCTTTTCACCCTTTCCTTATTGGATAAAAGAAAAGTTAGTGGCGACTTTTTCTATCCACAACATTTGCAACAAAACACAAACCAAGTCAGTTTTCCCACCGTATTACAACTCCATATATTTGGTGAAGCCAACAATGTCGTTTTCAAAAGGGATGACATTTTCGTATGCTTCAGTGGGAAAGAACGCTTCACCTGTGGGGCAGAGACTAGTGATGGCCTCAATGTCGAACAAGGTAAGAGTAAGCATCCCAGTTGCATAATGGAAAGTGTTTATGGAGCCTTCCCAGAAATAGAGTGCAGAAATCAGCATGTGATTGCAATAACTAGGGCCAACCCTAGAAAACTGAATCAAGTCAAACATGCCTTGGACCTTCCAAATGTCACCTTTAACTTTCTCCACTTTATTCAACCATGAAATATAATCTTGGTTAACAGCAAGAGCAGAGTGGGAGACTTTAGATGTCTGGTATATGTGTGAAAAATCTATAGGGAAATCTCTGTTGATAGGGGTTTTGTAGTTTTGTGAGTGAGGAAGCAACTTCCCAATTGTTTATGTGCCCTAATCTCATCAGGAATAAGCCCCAATAAAGCGTAAGCAATGTTGTTACAGATGAAGGGAAGAAATAATTAGGAGCGAAAAGTTTGGAGATTTCGTGTTGGCGTTGGTTCCAAAATGAAGGTATTTTGATTATGAACGAAGAACTCACTCATGTTGAAAACCAGTTCAATTTCCTGGGGAGTTTGAATGTGCTCAGAGATTTGGCTTGAAGCGGCCATGAAGATAGTGGAAAGTTTTTCTGGGTAGAAATGAAAGTAAGAATTTCTTTTGTGTATGAAAACAAAGAGCTTGAGTATGCCGAGAAAACGTAGAGAGGAAAATAAAGAGATGAAAGGGGTATTTATACCATAAAGGAAACTAAATGTTTGGGAAGAAAGTGAAAAGAATGTGGCTATATGACTGACACATGTTAAATATGTGGCGACTTAGTTGAAGGAGTTGGTTATTTAGGGGCCACGATTATTCTAGGAAGTTGAAGCTAGAAAGTGGGGAAGTAGCTGTGTGATCACCGATGTAACGTTTGAGGGAAAATGTCATGATTACAATGATGTCACTTTGCACTAAGAGAAAATGATTAAAATGTTTGTTTCTGTTCTTTCAGTCGAAAAAGACATTTTGGGGGGGAGGGGATTTGTTGGCTAGGATTTTCACAAAGGGTTAAAGTCCAACCAAAATCCAAAAAGGTTCTTTGAAAATTTTGAATTATAAGAAGTCGGCTACAGAAGCAGTCGACCGGGAGAGATTTCATAAATAGTCAATTGGGCTTGTGGACGCAGTCGACTAGAAAAGATGCCTCATGAGGAATGGAGTGGGCCTAAGAATGTTAAAAATCCCAAAGAGTGCATAACTAGCAAAGCAAAGTTTTATAGATGGAGGACGTGGATTCAATAACAGGGATGGAGAACGTGAGTTCATAGAGGGAAGTTACAAGAGACACGTGGCTTATAAAGAAGCGAAACCCATTGAAAAGTAGTTATTTTTGTGCATTATAAATAAATTACTTAGTGCATAGTGTTAGAGGTTCAAACTTTCATATCTTTACATGCTAGTCACTCAGAGTACTCAAGCGAACGAGTAAAATGAGTCAAGCTAGGGCAATGTACGTTTACATCAACCCATTTTAAACTATTTTGATGTTATGTCATCTATTTTTAAAGTTTAAAACATCTTTTGTTTTATTTTACAAGTCCTGCTTTATTGCTTTTAAACTCGTGTTGCCTTAGTTGAACAAACTCTTTGAACATACTTTGTGAAAACACTCGAAAACTGAAGTATTGTACTGAGATTCCCTGGTCGATCTCGTCAGTAAACTTTTTGTTAAGAGACCAATGTTGTTTTCCAAAACCAGAGGTAAACACTTAGACACAATGAATTAGGTGATGTGTTGAGAATGTAACTCAATGTGTCGAAATAGGTTGCTCGACAGAAACAATGGTGTGTCGAAAATAACCTAGTGGATGTGTGTGGAATTGTCGAAGGATTTGCCTCAACAAGATTTTGACTTAAGCCTATTTTGTAGTTAACATAGTTAGGTATTTTGGGTTTTGGCTTAGGGAGTAAACTAACCTAAAACTATAAATACATGGAGTAACCCCTATTATTCTAACACACATTGAATTTGTAATTGTAAAAGAATAAATCACAAGATTGTGAGCAGAGAGAAACTCTGCAATATTTTTCTTCTTCTTTTATTTTGTTAGAACCATAATCTTCTTCTTCCTAATTTTTTCTCTTCTTCCATTAGCAATTGTACAGCAGAATCATCTTGCAATCGAGGTTGGTTGAATCACTCAAGTGAAGAGTGAAGAATAAGGAATTTCGACCGGGTTGATTGAATCTTGTTCATCAAAATTGATTTGAAATTACTCAAAGTTTTGGATTTAATTCCAACAAAAAGAACGACATATTTTTATTCAAGTTTAATCCAAATTAAGTTTACGTCTTTTTTAATAATATTTTTTATTAAATAATTTCTTTTTTAAAGAAGCTAAATTATACCCAATAAAATTTGAATCTGAAACCTTAAGAATAACACATTCTCAAGACCTAAGCCTTAACCATTAAGTCACATACACACTTTTTATTATTATTATTTTTATTAAATAACATCTTTTAATTTTACAATATACACTAACCTCTTCTAAGAAACAAATTATTGAAATGATACTAATACCTCTCTTATAATTTTTAACCACAGCAAAAAATTATAGATATTTTGTTGGTCACTAAATATTTTTGTTGTTATACTTACATTTAATGTATATTTTAAAATTAAAAGGGAAGTAAAATATGTCATTTTACCAAATTTCAAGAGTGGAAACACGAGTGTATTGTTTCCAAGAAAATTCTCTTACTTATTTAACATATACTTATATTTTATAGATCTAGTAGATTTAGTCTAAGTTGTCGAGTTTTTTTTTTTTTTTTTTTTAATTTTAAATTTCTTTTATATAAATCAACTTTTATCTAAAAAATCTTATTTTTTGTATGTAGTTGATTACACGAGTTAGGCTGTTTGTTTAAGATTATTAAATCATCAAATAGTTTATCTATTATATTTAATATTTATTTATAAAAATCAACACTTTTTTAGTTAAAATATAAAAAAAAACATTTGTAACCAACTAGTTAACAATTATTTTTGGTAACAACTACACTCGATTTTTTATAGCAATAATCATATTTTGAAAAAAATTATATAAATAATTATATTTTGAAAAAAATTACACAAATAATCATATTTTAAAATATACATCAATGAAGACGTCATCTCACTTGACGCATGCACTCTTTTTTTTTTTTTGCCTTAGACGTCATCTCACTTGGCGCATGTACTTTCTTTTAGCGATGTGAGATGGTGCATACACTATAATATGAGAAGGAGGCGCCATCTGAGATGACTGCTACGTGCAATTGTGTTTTCTATAAATAAAACACTCATTTCTCCATCATTCTTCACACTTTCTCACATTCTCTTCTCATTTTCTCTCTGTTTTTTGCATCATGACATCTCCCATGATTTTCACCAGAGATTACTATGTTATTTTCTCTGCCACCAAACCTCCAGTGAATTTTTTTGGCACACTCACTCCATGGAGCGTCTGAAGTGAGAGTTGATGCGATGACTAGAGGGAGACATCGAAGTTGGGGAACAAAATAGAAGGATTCAGAGAAGAAGAACAACCACCTCACTTGCAACTGAAATACCTCAATCTTGGTTGAAGGAAGTCAAAACAGACAGAGAAGTAATGATGATGATGCATGGATCAGATGAAATTGTTTTGACGATTGTAATTTTTTAGATGTGTTATCGTGTTTTTATTTGTTATTTGCGTATGGTTTGTTGTAACAAAGGCTCTTAATGAAAAAAAAAGTTTAGATCTTAAAAAAATACAGATAGTTTGCATACAATTTTTATGTTGTCGAGCTTGTAGCACGAGTGAGACAATTTTTTCGATTGTGTGCAACCTGACGACATAAACCACACTTTCTTTCTAACTTGTCAAGAGAGTCCATTTTAGTTGTGATACGCTTGCTTTTGGGACGATCATTTTTATTCCTCCGCATTTGATCATTGTGTCATACTATTTCCCATTCATATGCAAGCCAATAATCAGGTTTCACTACCATTGGAAAGCTATTGTTGTATACGCTGAGTAAGGTTTCAGACTTCTAAATGGGAGATAAAGGTAGTAATGCATCTTGATGAGTATACGTACATGCCGCAATGACATTAGAGCAAGGAATACGAAAGGCTTGAAACTTTTCACGATCGCACTAATAAGATGGTATTATAACCCTATACTCTTATTTTGCCAGCCCCTCATTGTGGTCGATTGTCTCTTTGACAATGAAGTTGTGGCTATGTCGGTCGAACCTTATAACAAGATGGGTGTTGGCTTTGACACCTTCTGCCTTAATATATTTCATGCAGCTTTCACTCCATAGTTGTCCCGATTGTAAGACCGCATTCCATATTTCACCTCTTTTCGCAAACAACAGATATGGATTACGGCAAGAATTCAAGATTCAATGTCGCTATATATCTTAATCTATTAGATCACCTTGGGCCGAATGATGTATGTGGTACCTTTGAATTTTTCTACTTTTAAATTATTTATTTTTTACGTTTTCATTATTCTTATTAATTTTTATCCACACTTTATCTGGAGACCATATTTGGGTTTGGACCATGAACCAAACCCCGATGATGCAACAATTTGGACTACAGAGACTTCAATCATACGGTTCAACGTTGTGGAGATGCACCACATCGACCGTGTCAAGATGCAATTCAGAATGTATCAAGAGATACCATGTGATCCAACTTGTTTGTCACCCTGACATCTCAAAAGGATCGACGTTCAATGAGGTCTTACTAATTAGAAAGATTTTGCTCCAGAATGGTGTAAGATGTGGCATAGACGTCACCAACATGTCTTACAATTCCCTATTTTCCTCAACCAGGATAATATGCGATACACAAATCAATATATTGATTGGTACATATCAGTTACTAACCCAGAAATGCACGCGTCTCACCCGAGGTATTTGATCGACCCACGAACATAATGGGCACAACCCTCAATTCTCTAACAACAAATCCAACACACATCAACCTCCCATCAACCATCACGACAATACAGATTCACAAACACCCAACCACAATCATCACCTCAATATCAATACACCCATATGCCCACACCCAACCACAATCCCAATCTTAATATCAATACGCCCACATACCCCACACATGATTTCAGTATTGAACATCCTGATGTGGGTCCCTCATCATCTCACATTAGCCCATATCTAGACTTTCCTGAAGAATATGACCCAACTTACCATCAACCACCACATCACCATAGCATCCAACAATCGCAATATCAAACACCCAAAGATTCATTTCCTTTTTACCCCCTTACTCAGATGACCAATGCTATCGATCATCCATGAAACCCCACCCCCACCAAGACGATCAAACTTTGGGGGCATGTGTAACCGAATGTACCAAAGTGGATCTTCTAGATATGGTGATCTGATAAATTTCATGGATCTTAAACGCATTGACTTCGCTGGGTCATCGATCCTACCGCAACAGGAAAATCGATGAAATCCACCACAAGTTAGGCGAGGACGCGGATGCGGAACCACAAGTCGTTACCGAGTTCTGGGAGACAACTAAATAATACACAATCATTTTTTCATTATGTAATCGTTCATTTGTTATTGAAAAATCGAACTTTCATGAAGCTATGTCGTTTAGTTATTATCTCTTATTTAAAATAGAAAACAAAAAAAAGGAGTTAAAAACACTTAGACGCCATCTGAGATGACTTAGGACAAACACGTTGCACCTATGTACCATCTCACTTGGTACCTCCATATAAAAATAAAAAGGATGCTCATTTGAATTGACTCCTCTATATTAAAACATAATTATTTGTACATTTTATTTTCAATACCTTCTCATTGCTAAATTTTTTTCCCACCAAACTCATATTTTCATATTTACTTTTTATCAACTATAACAAATCTAACTAAATTTAAATATTTTCTTTATTTAATCTTTTAGAACCTTTTCCAATTTTTTCTCTAATAAATAATAACAAATTGTATGAATTAAAATATAAAATATAAAAAACAATAATCAATGGTTTATTCTTGTGATTCCCAAAAGGAATAATTTTACAAGATCCACATATTCCGATCTTATGAAAAAGGGAAACATAACAATAAGATTCAATCATAACCACAAAACAAAACCACGTTTCTTTCTCACTTATTTTATTTATATTTGTTTTATTTTACTTTATCTTATTTTAATATTTTATTATTTTTTATTAATTAATATAAAATAAATCATTGGTCCTTCTCATATACACCAACCCATAACAAAATAACAAATTAACAACCCTAATTTCAAAATTCATCCCCTTTCATCCCAATTCCTCACAAATCTCTCACAAATTTCACTCTTTTCGCCGTTTCCTGTGGTGGGTCGATTTTTATTTGTGTTGAATAGAACAGCGATAGGAAAAAGAAGAGATTTTTAGGTTGTGTGGCGTTGAAAACCCGAAAGGGTGTTGAAGCATTGTAGAAATCATCACGGCTATTCAAAGTGTTTCACGGTGTCTGTCTCATGCCCGTTGTGTGCGACGCAAGGGTTGTGTGATTGAGACCAACCCTTCGCCGCACGGCGGGCGTGGTGCTTTGCCTTCTGAAGGTGGTAGTCCATCTGATCTACTTTTCCTTGCTGGCGGTGGTTTGATTCTGTTTTAGGTTTTAGGATTTAGGTTTTAGAATAATTTAATTAGATCTATTTTGAAAAAAAAAAAGATTTTTTTTTATTGTTTTTCGATTGGATTTGGATTTGGTGAGAGGTTTATTGCGAGGTAGAGAAGATGTTGAGTATTAAGAGGGTTCCTACTGTTGTTTCCAATTATCAAAAAGATGAGGGTGATTCTGTTAGTGGTTGTGGTCGAAATTGTCTCAAGAGTTGTTGCATTCAAGGTAGTGTTTTGTTGAATTTTGTTTTTGAGTTATGCATGATGATGATGAATTGATGATGCTTTTTTTGGTAATAGATGCTAAGCTCCCTTTGTATGGTTTCAAAAGGAGTGATAAGGTTGAGGGAGACGATTTGGCTCTCCTTGCATGCGACGAACGTCATGTTCCTTTTTTGGACTCAATTATTCTTGGACAGGTAGTTATGGAATTTTGAAGTTATTATATAAAAAAACACAAACACTTAATGTAAACACCAACTATACTTTAAAAAAAAATAGAAGAAGTGATTGAACAGAACTACATGTGTTGTTGTTGTTGTTGTTGTATCTGTGTTGTAGAAGTGTTGGTGCTACGTAGATGGTCACAAATAAGGTTTGATTATTTATTGTTGTACCATTATGTTATGTGTTTGATTTGAGTTTTGAATTTTTGATTGTGTAGTGGGAGGATCGCATGCAAAGAGGGCTTTTCCGTTATGATGTCACTGCCTGTGAAACGAAGGTTTTGACATGTTCCTTTACTTATTATCATTGTTATTGTTCTTGTTGTTGTTATTTTCTTTTGGTTTTCTTTTGGTTTATATTGTTAATATGGACTTGGTTTCATGTATGTTTTTTTTGGGGGAGTAGGTGATTCCGGGTGAGCACGGTTTCATTGCTCAGTTGAATGAGGGTCGCCATCTCAAGAAGAGGCCAACCGAGTTTCGAGTTGACAGGGTTCTCCAGCCTTTTGATGAAACCAAGTTCAACTTCACTAAAGTGGGACAAGAAGAAATCCTGTTTCAGTTTGAGGCTAGTGGTGACGGGGATGCTCAATTCTTTCCCAATGCACCAATTGATGTCGAGAGTTCTCCTAGTTTTGTTGCCATCAATGTATGATTATCGGATTTTATTGTCTTTGTATGACCTTTTTGTCGTTGAAGTCATTGTTTTAAATTGCCATCTTTATTGGGGTTACATTGTGATCCTTCATATTTTGCAAGAAATTGGAGTCAAATGCAACTGCAATTGTTGTCGCAATTAGGCTATGTAGATCTCCTGTCGCGATGTGGTCACAGAGATCTCCAAACCCTTTATGTCGCTGCAATTTGCGGTTGTTGACTACAATGTAAAACTATGCCTGAGGGTTCAGTTGAATAGGTGTTTATAGTTTTTTTTGTTTGTTCATGTACTCTTTTAACAGGTTAGTCCTATTGAATATGGGCACGTGCTGCTGATTCCTCGAATTTTTGAGTGTTTGCCCCAAAGGATTGATTACACAAGCTTTTTGCTTGCCCTTCACATGGCAGCCGAAGCAGGAAATCCGTATTTTCGATTGGGTTACAACAGCTTGGGGGCATTCGCTACTATTAACCATCTTCACTTCCAGGTACTCTTTACCGAACAAATTGAGAAAATATTAGCTTACCACCTTATTGTTCACATAGATTATTGGCTTATTGCATTCCTTATCCAGTTTTCCGGGACTAATGAAAACATGATTTTGCCAAATCCAGGCATATTATTTGAAGCTGCCTTTTCCAATTGAGAAGGCTCCTACTAAGAACATCGGCAAACTAAATGGCGATGTGAAAATATCTAAATTGTTGAACTATCCTGTCAGAGGTCTTGTCTTTGAGGGTGGTTATGCATTGAATGATTTGGCAAATACTGTTACTGAAGCCTGTATCTGCCTTCAACACAACAACATACCTTACAATGTTCTTATTTCTGACTGCGGAAGGCGAGTTTTTCTTTTACCACAGGTAAATTTGTCTACGAATTTGTAGTGTTGTACCCCCACTGTAGCTGTATTTATAAACACTGGATTTCATACTGCTGCAGATTCTATTTTCATCCCTCTTAAGTAGGCTTGAGATCTCATTCCTTAGTTTGCGCAATTGATATTTTCGGTAACTAATTGAATTTGAAAAACAGTGCTATGCAGAAAAACAAGCTCTTGGAGAAGTGAGTGCAGAGCTTCTGGACACCCAAGTTAATCCGGCCGTGTGGGAAATCAGCGGCCACATGGTGTTAAAGAGGAAGAAGGACTTTGATGAGGCTTCTGAAGCCAATGCTTGGAGGCTTCTTGCTGAGGTTTCTCTCTCTGAAGCAAGGTTTAAAGAAGTCAATGATCTTATATTACAAGCCATTGCATCTGATGAAATTGAAGTCACGCTCGTGCCTCAACGCGTAGAGAAAGCGGATGCAGTAAGCTCAAGCACTACTCAGCCTTCTATGGTGGCTGGTTCACATGAATGCCTTGTTCTTCAGTAACAAAAACAAGGCTATGGTGAATATTCTCAGTCATTTTAATGTAACTGTTCTTTCTGCTATGAATTTCTAAGTTTGAAGTTGAAGTGTTATAATTGCTTCCAAACTTGATAAAATAAGATGCTTGTGCGAAAGTTCTTCTCACGGTCTTTTGTTAAAATAATGATGCAATCAAGGTTTTAAAAAATGGCCGCGGTTGTGGTTGTGTTTCCGTCACGTTGTGGCTTTAGTATTTTGGTCGGTACAGGTGTTGTGTTACAAATAACGGCGTTGAGCTGTGAATTTCTCTCATCATTGCACAAGATAGGATTTTTGTAAAAAGAGATGTTTCTTATAAAAGGAGTGTGATTTCATTTTTAAATAAAATAAAATTTTAGTTCAAAATTTCAATATTTTGATTTCTGTAAAAGCTATTTGATTTGTACTTTAGAATATAAAATTTCGTCAAAAACCGTATGTAAACGGCTGTAATCGTGTTTCGTTGGCATAACGGTATTTTGTTGCGGCCGCATAAATCCCTTTTTTTAAATCTTGGATACAATCTTGAGTTTATTGACCACCACTGGTTAGAAACAGTGTATAAATATTGCTCTACTATTTTTATGTACTTAGCTTACTCATCAAGTTACGTTTGAAAAGTACACATAATCATTTTATTTGGGTGTCGCACTTCAATTTTGCTACATAATCCCATACTCGTGGAAAGCATGAAAGTGAGGATATGTTTATAATATAACAATATCTATTTCTTAGTTGTCTTTTTGGACAATATTTGAAAAAGAAAATGTCAGGGAGTAATATATTCGGTGACTGTGGTCAACATTGGTGTGCATGTAAGGCTGGGCAGCCTTTAATCTCTAGTAAAAATTGACCGCTTATTACGGGGCGTCTAATTGTTGTATTGTAACTTATCTCTCTAATCATATTTATAAAACAGCGTTTGCTTTTTAAATTCAATAGATTGATTTGGGTGGTCTCGGTTTGAGATCTTTAATTAAGTTAAACAAAGTCACTGATCTCAAGTTGGGTTGGGATATGTTAAACAATAAAGAATTACGGGTTTTCCTTCTCAAAAATAGGGTTTTGAGTAGACTTATATGAAATCTATGTTTTTTACTATCCGTTTCAACATGAGCTAGTCGTTGGGTTCTGGCAGATCGATTAGGTTTTGAAAAGACTCCTGGTGTGACCCTTCTCTTTTATATCATATCAATATTGATTTGTTTTGTAAAAAGACATAAATATCAACGTTGTGATTACGAATCTCATCTCTAACAGGCAATGGTCTTTCATGATTTGCTAGTATTACATGTTCCTTTTTTTAGAATTTGAAATACCACTAACACATGCATGCTTATCCTTAAGGATGCCTTTTAGTTCGTTTCTCCTTCTTCTCCTAATCTAGTTTGGGCTAAAAGTATTTGAAATGCGGATATTCCTCCCTCAAAATCTAGCTTATGCATGACAACTTCCTACGGATTTGCTCATCATGAAAAGAGGAATCTCTTTGACCTCTTACTGCCGTTTGTGTCATAAAAATATGGAAAACATTGTCCATATTTTCTTTCATTATAGCTTTGCTAGAGCTCTTTGGTCTTGGCTTCGTAGAGCTAGTAACACCTTATCTGTTTTGGACTCTGTTGATCATTAGCTTGAGTTCTGTCACCAGGACAAGTCAAAACAATGTGCCTTGGTTTTGGTTGCTGCTACGGTGTTAACTATCAACTAAATCTGGTTCTCTAAGAACAACTTGATTCACAATAATAAAAAAATCGAATATCTCCAACTCCATCAGTAAAATTCTGGCTCAGGTTAGGTTGGTTGGAAATCACACTCTTTTAACTCCCTCTTCTTCTATGTCGGACTTCACACTTCTTAAAATCTTTGGTGTTAGCATTCGTCCTCCTAGGACGCCTAACATTAAAGAAGTGTTGTGGTCCCTTTGAATTTAGGTTGAATTAAGTGCAACAATGACAAAGCTTTTTCTTCCAACTCCGTCGATTGTGGTGACATTTTTTAGGGATAACTTAGGAAATTTTTTGATGGCTTTTTTCGAAGAATTCGAGTTGAAGTTCTTCCACTATTGCTGAGTTTGCGTCTGTCTTACGTACTATTAATATTGCTAAGTCTAAAGATTGGCTTAAGTTTTGGGTTGAAATCGATTTTTTAATGGTGGTCAAAGTCTTTGTCAATTCTTTATTGGCCCCTTGGAGACTTAGGAACCGATGCAACTCTTACTGTGATACTTTTAATAACACCAACATTGTGATCACATATATTTACATAGAAGGAAATTCTTGTGTTGATTTTTTTTGTTAATATTGAACTTACTACTAATACCATCATTTTTTTTTTAATTTCATCTCTTGTGGACTAAGGAATAATTTTGTAAAAAATATGTTAGGTATATTCTTTTAGGTTCTCTCACTATTGATGGGTTTAACTTTGTTCCACTTTTTGTAATTCCTTTTCTTTTTCAATATATTCAACTTTATTAAAAAATATATATAATATATATTATTTAAATATATTGGTTATTCAATAAATTTTTTTTCTCTAATAAATAAAACCAAAAGAGTAATTATCTACAGTATTTTTAATGGAATTTTTAAAAAACCAAATAAAATCATGTTAATTTTTGAAGTTTTGAAAAATCTATTAATTTATACTGTATGTTAATAATTTTTCAGATTTAAAAAAAATCAGTAATTCATATTGTATAGATCAATAAAAAATCGAAGTTAACAATGTGATTTTTTTTTTGATAAATCCGATATGATTATAATTTTTCAAATATTTGAAAAAACTGATAAAAATCATAATTTTGTGTTTTTTTATACCGAATATTTAAAAAATCTGATATAAAAAATATGAATTTATATCAATTTTTTGAAAAATTAATACAAAATCATAGATTTTTTAAAAAAGTTACAATTTTACACCAAATTTAAAAATTATGTATTTGTTTCAGGAGAAATTAAAATTAAAATTAAACATTTAGAATTTCATTAAAATTTGGTATATTAATCCAAAAATCCATAAAATTATATTTTTTTTTTCAAAAAATCAAACAATTTTGTTAGGGATATTTTTATACAACTGTACATAGTGAGGACTGCCAGGTTTAATTATAGAGGTGCTTGGTCAAATTTCCGTGTTTTAGGTTAAAATTTATTTGCGGATTTATTATTTTTGAGAATTTTTTACTCTATTACATAATAAAAAGTAAAAATTTTTACAATTTTTAAAATAGTTTTTAAAAATCTAAAAATATATTTTCGACACTACTTTTTTAAGTTACAGTTATACAAAATTAGAAATGCATTTTCGATATAATCTAAAAATATATTTTCGATTTCTTCAAACATACATTAACTCTATCTTTTGAATGCAACCTACATCACCATCAAATATACCTTAACTCTGTCGACATTAATTAATCACATGCTTATGTTTTGAGTTCTTAATTAATGCTAATATTAATAATAATTAATTAAAAAATTGTGAGATTAAAAGATTAAGAGAAATGAGACTTCGGCAAAATCCAAGTGACTGTTGTAAATAATGAATTAATTAAAATATTTTATCTGCACACTCATGAAATTATTAGATAAAAAAAAATTACTTATAAAATATATATATTATCATCATAAAATTAAAAATTTAAATATCGATCAAAATCTTGTTCTAACATAATGTTGCCATATACATACTTTGAAGCAACTCATTTTTGCCAAATATATCACCATTACTTATGTAAATAATGAATTGTTTTTGTCGGTATCAGTTTTTTGCAACATGATTTAAGAAATTAAAAAGCTTTCTACTTATGTAATTAGACCTCTTATCTTTTGGTCCATCAGTCAACAACTATTGTGTTTCAATTTCTTTACTTTTCTCGCATTTTACCTTATAAATAATTTAACTACCGACATATCAATCTTTTTCTTTAAAGATGTTTTATTTTATACCCTTTTAATTAAACCGTTTTTATTTCAAAATATTTACTTTTTTTATAAATCAATTTTGAAAATAAAAATTTAATCAATTTCAATCATAAAATCTAAATTTGATTCAAAAATATTTTCAAAAATAATCATTAAACATAAGAATATATCAATGAACTTGTTGGAAAATTTACTTTGATTTAATATTTATTTATGTTTTAAGTTTGATTAACTTTTTTAAAATAAAATCATTAGTAATCATATTTAAAGAGAAAAAAAAAAAGAGAGGAATGTTATGTTTAGAATACAATTGCTTTATACATACTTTAAAGCAACTCGTTTTTGCCCGATATATCATCATTATGTTAGAAATTCACCAAAATTTATGATGAATTTCTATCAATCTTGATAAATAAGATTGTTATCACTCACACAATAATGAGGAAAAGAAAAAGAAATTTAAAAAAGAAAAGGATTAGGGTTTCTGCAGAGTTTCTCTCTGCCCACAAACTGTGGAAAACTTTTATTCACTTGAAACTGCAAATACTGTGAATGAATGAATGAATACAAGAATAAGGTTTACTCCCTCTATTTATAGATTTAGGTTAGCTTACTCTCTAAGCCAAAAATCTCAAAACTATAAAAGCCCAAAATACATATTTTGGAACTAAATCAAATTTGTGTGAAACAACTACTTTGATACACTATCTAGACTAATTAAACACACCTTGTGCCGAGCAACATCCTGCTTTGACATAAGGAATTACACATTTAACACACCACATAATTCATTGTGTTTAATCTCTCTCTCTCTCTCTCTCTCTCTCTCTCTCTCTCTATATATATATATATATATATATATATATATATATATATATATATATATATATATATATATATATATATATATATATATATATATATATATATATATATATATATATATATATATATATATATATATATATATATATATATATATATATATATTCATCATAGCTCTTAGTCTTCTGAATACTTCGACCTACACACCCTTCATCATGATGTCTATAATATGATTCTCAGTTTCTCAATGTTCCAAGTTCATCTTCTCATCTGCTACATGCTCTCGAAGATAATGGAACCTCATCTCAAAGTGCTTGCTTCGACCGTGTGCTATCTGATTCATCGCCAGGTTGATAGTTGACATGCTATCGATCTCATGGTAATTGCTCCATGATATTTTCATATGATTCATTCCACCAAGTTCACCATCCATATTGATTGACATTCACAAAGAGAAACGTCTATGTATTTTTCTTCGTATGATGATAATGCCACTACTGGTTCCTTTCTAGAACTCCAAGCAATGGGTGCACCACCTAGCATAAACATGTATCCTGCAGTGGATTTTCGATCATCATCATCACTATACCAACTTGAATCAATGTATCCGACTAACTTGCATTCTTTTCCTTTATCAGCTGTGGGAAATGAAATGCCATAGTCAAGAGTTTCTTTCAAATACCCCAATATCCTCTTCTTTGCTGCTAGGTGTGATACTTTTGGCTTCTGGATGAATCTACTTGCCATACCTATATTGTATGCTAAGTTAGGTCTCGTGTGACAAAGGCATCTTAAAGACCCAATAAGTATTCTGTATTGGGTTGGGTCGACATCATCTTCATCTGAGTCTTTCGACAGTTGCAACCTTGGTTCAGCAGGTGTCGAAGTTGAGTTGCATTCTTCCATCTCAAATCTCTTAAGAATTTCTCCTGCATATCTTCTTCGATGCATCATCAATCCTCTACTGCTCTTGTAGAATTTGATTCCAAGGAAATATGAAATGTCACCTAGATCATACATTTTGAATTCCTTGCTGAGATCACCTTTGAAGTCTCCGATCTCACTTTTACAGCTACCTGTTATCAATAAATCATCGATATAGAGACATAGTATAAGCAGTTCACTAGTTCTTCTTCTTACATATACTATATGTTCAGTTGTGCCCTTCACAAATTACTTCTCCCTTAAAAAAGCTATATATCTTATTATTCCAAGCTCTTGGAGCTTGCTTCAATCCACACAGGGCTTTATGCAGTCTGTACACCATTCTCTCAACTGGTTGTGCAACATAGACTTCTTCATCTAAGGGTCCATTCACTGACATGTGTGCTAATTATTTATTTTTTCTAGACCAACCACCAACCTGAATGTTTCGATCTTAGAAACAGGTGCAAATACTTTATCAAAGTTAATTCCTTCATTCTAAAGAAATCCTTTCGCCATAAGCCTTACCTTATGTCGAATTACTTCCCCTTTTGGATTCAACTTTACCTTGTATACCCACTTGACATTAATTTCCTTCTTTCCTTGAGGCAATTCGACAAGTAACCAAGTGTTGTTTTCTTTGATGGACTTCACTTCTTCATTCATTGCTTTCACCCACTTCGAATCCTTTAATGCTTCAGTTGCATTGACTGGTTCGACATCTGCATAGAAAGCATAATGTATCATCTCACCTTCATCATCGACCATATCATATGATGTAATCACACAATCTTGTAACCTTGCAGACATGTGCTTGTTATCTGATGTCTGCTTGTACTTGCTTGATCTATAACTCCCTCTTGTCGAAATTCTTTTTCGACTTGAGTTTCTGGTTCTTCAAGTAAGATTCTCACTGAATCCTTCTTGACATTTTTAGTCCAATCCCATTCCTTAAGCTCATATATAATCACGTCCCTGCTGATCACAGTCTTCTTGTTCACTGGGTCGAACAACTTCTAACCTCCTATCGAATGATATCCAACTAGGATCATCTGACTCGACTTGTCATCAAGTTTTCTTCTCAATTGATTTGGCACATGTCTATGTTCTATAGATCCAAACACTTTCAGATGACTCAAGCTAGGTTTAACACCAAACTGACATTCTTTTGGAGTAATTTCTTCTAGCTTCTTCGTCGGACATCTGTTCAAAATATATGTTGTTGTCGACACAACTTCTCCCCACAATTATTTGGGTAGATGATTGCTATTCAACATACTTCTCACTATATTCATGATGGTTTGATTCTTATTTTTTACAGTTCCATTCTGCTATGAAGTGTAGGGTGGTACCAACTCATGCACAATCCATTCTTTTTCACACAATGCATCGAAGTCTTTTGACACATACTTTCCACCACCATCAGTTCTAAAAAATTTGAGCTTTCGACCACTTTGCCTCTCGACCATAGATTTGAACTTGGCAAGTACCTCGATCACTTCACTTTTCTTCTTGATCAGATAAGTCCATAATTTTTGACTGAAATCATTTATGATGTGACAAAGTATATGTTACCTCTCATAGAATCAACTTGGATTGGTCCACATACAATAAAGTATATGACTTCAAGGATTGCCTTCGACTTGCTTCATGTATCCTTGCTGAAGTTGTTCTTATGTTGCTTCGATTGCACACATTCCTCATACACCTCATTTGGAATGTCAATTTATGGTAATCCTGAAACTATATTTCTTCTCTTCAAATATCTGATGTCTTTGAAGTTGAGATGGCCAAGTCGATAATGCCATATCCACTCATCTCTTATAGCTGTAGTTGCAAGTCATTTATGCTCCATCACATCAAGTTCAATCTTGAAGGTTCTATTCAAAGACATTGGAGACTTCAAGATTAACCTTCCTCTTGCGTCGATGACTCTCATTATCTTGTCTTCAAAAGACACTCGATAATTATTTTCCACCAACTACCCTGTGATACGGTGGCAGAACCGACTGTTATATACTACTAGTTTTGTGTTTATGTTTGCAAATGTTGCGGTAAGCAAGAGTCGCCACCGACTTTTCTTTTATCCAAATTACGGAAAGGATGAAAAGAACAGAAAAAGACCTTTTCGAGATTTTTCTGAGTAAGGGGGGTTGATTATGGAAAGGGAAGGTGTTAGCACCCTTTCCATCCGTAGTTTTCTACGGGCTCTTAGAGATTTGCTCATTTTGAAATAAATTTATGCTTTGTGTGTTTTCAAAATGTTTGGAAAATGCCTTAGTGCGGAAGTTTGCTTTGCGTTTAACTCTCGTATCAGTCCTCGAGAGTGTCAACAAAGTAAATATTTTTTGAAAATTGTTTTTGAAAATTAGTATTTGTGTAAGTGCAAAATGTTTTTTTGAGAAAACTTCTAACATCTATCTACTTTTATACTCAAAAAGGGTCATTCTTTTCCTCCTATCCTTTAGACAGTTCTATCCTACTATTAGTGAGTAGGTAGCCCTGTCGTTGGATGTATGAGGGACATTCGAAATGGACGTTACAGTCACAAAAGCAACTTGTGGAGACGCTTTAGCAATTTTGTTTAGGGACTATGATCTTTTTGATTTACGGGTCTTTGCTAAAGCGTTCCTGCCTCATGACAGTTTTATTTCTAAATGCAACCAAAGTGGGGTACCCTAGAGGTGTATATGTGCAATTGATTCAATTCAGATATATTTGTCTTTTTTGTTAAGTTTGCTAGCATTTGATTATTAGTCTTATCATACATGTCTAGTTACTAGCAGTTAACATATATTGCAGAATATTAAAGTGCAGGAATTTAAATCTACGTTATTACAATGCTTTGGGGAGGGGATTTACATTATACAAGAATGAGGGGGATAAAGCAGTAAATGTCGTAGTTTTAATCTATTACATCCAGTGAGCAGGTACATTAATAATAAAAATGCGAAATTAAATAAACACGCGTGAAATTGAAAATAACGTCTAAAAAATATCCTAAAAAATAAAAATCTTTTTGTTTTGTTTTTATTTTAAGAAAAATATAACCTAAGTCTATTTAATTTTAATTTAAGGAAAATGGTTAGAAATAATTTATTTATTTATTTACAAGGTTAATTTAATTAGAAAAGACACTAGCCTAATGTTTTTATGATTTTGGTTTAAAGTTAATTTAAATAAAATAGGGTCAATAAAGAAATGAAAACAAAAATAAAAATATAATAAGAAGCATCCTTCGATTGCAGGGAGATAGTGTCTTTCGATTTTATGAAGGGAAAGTTGTCTTTCGATTTCCCCTTTGATCCAGTGACAGGATGTGGCTTTCGATCCAGAGGGCGCTGCTGGAATTGCCTGATGGATCACTTTTGAGGACACTACACCTGCAAACATGTTGGAAAAACAAAAAGCATGACCTGGGTTCCCAATTCAGGTCTTTCGATTTTGCACGTGTTGGGTCTATTCAGGCTACATCTATAGTAAGTGTTAGTAGCAAAACAAAGGCAGACCTAGGGTCGAACCCAAATCTTTATTTTTGAACAACAAATCAAATGAAACTACAAATGTTGACGTGTCATGCAAATGCAGAGATTGATCTTTTTACCAATTCTTACCAATGGTTGATGGATGAATATATGATGATGGGTGTGGGTACCCTTGTTTGATGATTGCTTCGATTTAGCTTCTGGACATGGGTACCTTCGTTTAAGGGTTGCTTGGATTTCGATCACTTGTGAGATTTTTTATAACTTTGGCGGGTTTATGGGGGCAGCGTATCTCCAATGTGTGTGTCACCACTTGGCTTGCAAACACTCTGCTTATATAGAGTAGAAGGGATGGGACAAGAAGGCAATAGTTTAAACTTCCATAAACAAACATTTTCAAGGGCATGAATGAAGTTCCGTAACGTTGACCAGAAACATGGGATCTTGTCCTTTTTTGAAATTTGAATGTATGTGGATATTTTGGCTCCTTCGAATGCCCTCTAGTGTTGCTATTCGACTGGCCTCAAGTTGCCTCTTTTGATTGGACCTCTTGTGTAGATTTCGACTGGGCCTTCTGCACGCTTCTTCAAATGTACCTCTTGTGTACCCTTTGACTGGCTCTAGTATTACTTCCTTCGAATGGGTCTCTTGTGTGGCCTTTGACTGGGCCTCTGCATGCTTCTTTAAATGTACCTCTTGTGTACCCTTCAACTGGCTCTAGTATTACTTCCTTCAAATGGGTCTCTTCTGTGGCCTTCGACTAGGCCTTCTGCATGCTGAAGTGTACACAATTGTTTCAAAGGGGGGTCTGCGCCCAGTCAAAACTGGCACAAAGGAAGCCTATGCCTTGTGGATGCTAGCATGAAGCAAGTCAAGGTAGGCATGAAGAAGGCCATTGCTTAGGCGAAGCTGGCACAAAGGTGGCCAATGCCTTGTGGGTTGAAAGCAACTTTGAAGGAGTCTTGGCCTTGTGCTGAAGACAAGCTGAAGAGGGGGCCTTTGTCTTAGTGAATCCAAGGCAGGCGTGAAGGGGATTTTGTCTTGATGAATCAAAACATGCTTGTAGGGGGTTCTTTCCTTGTGCATCAAAGGCAAGTCGAAAGAAGTTTTTTTGTCTTGGGCGCTGAAGGCAGGCTGAAAAGGGATTATTTTCCTGGTCGAAGCAGGAATTAAGCATGATCTAAAGAGACCAAATGCCCAAATGAAGCAGGAATCCATCTTGCATGCAGGTAGCCATTGCATTTGTGAGTCAAGCCAACATGAATATCCAAAGGTGTAATCGAAGGAGCACTAACAAGAGGCCCTTCCTTTCTGAATCGAAGGAAGTTGTTTCCAAGGAAATATATGCCTAGTCGAAGCTGGTGTGCAGCAAACAAAGCAAAAGACCAAGGCTTCAATCGAAGCTTGGAAATTTGAGGCAAACTTGGAGGAGGTTAAGTGCTCAAACGAAGCCTGTCCAAATACCAATCGAAAGGCCTTTTAACATGTCAATCGAAGGATTTTGTCAAAATTCCAATCGAAGACTCCTTGTTTATCTTCAAAAAAAATTATCTTTCCTTTAATCAAATGCTTGTGATCACCATGTAAGAGTAATATCTTGGGAAAATATGAGAGGGAAAATTTTGGGGTACAACATACCCTATGTTGAGCAAGTTGCTCTTTATGCCTGGTATGTGAAGGTATGAAAAACACAAGAAAAAGGGGTTTGAATTGGGTTTTTAAAACAAAAAATTTACTTTAAAAACATCCCCTTTAAGTTAAAAATCCTTTTTCTTTCACTCTTGATAATAACAATAAGTAAGAACCGGAGTAAAGAACAATGTATGTTTGTACTAGTTAACTTGAAAATTATCAAGCTAGTCTAGTCCACCCGCCAAGGTGATTTCACCTCACTCAATCGAGGACTTAATTCACTATAGCCAAACTGATTACAATTTTCACAAGCTACCTGCAAGTTACTAACAACCTCTAATACTTACAAGCCCTAGAATTCTTAAGGATTCAGACCTACCCGGTCCTTTAAGGAATATCAAACAATAATCAACCTGATTATTATAATGCACAAGCTACCCACAAGTGACTAGTAGCTTCTAAAACTCATAAGTCCTAGACTTCTTAAGAATGCAGATCTATCAGGTCCCTTAAGGAATATCAAACAACCGTTTGAATACAATTTTTGTTTACAAGAATATTGCTTCTAAAAAGCTGAATGTGTAAACTATTTTATGAACAATGACTTAAAAATATGAAAGCTATGAACAAAGTTTGCCCGTGATTATTCAATGAATTAGCCGCTTTCTCTCTTAGTCTTCAAGCCTTTATATAGCCAATAAAATAATATATCCGTTGAGGGGTACTCTTGAGATTTCCAGAAACATTGGCAGCTTAAATAGTAACGTGGGGGATAAGATCATGCGACGCGTCCTTCCTTTCATGGTAGTGGAGTGAAACGTTGATTGTACCATGTACTATTTGTAGCACGTTAACATTATCTTCTTTCCTTATGCACTTTAGAGGCTTTTGCGAGCGTGAGTTTAGAAGCGGGAATATAACATCAGATTATCAGAACTTCAAGTCTTCAGAATAACGTCTTTAGAATCTTCAGCACTTGGTTGTGAGAACCTTTTCTTGAAACCTTGGGTCTTTAGATCTTCAAGTATTTAAAATCTTTAGAACTTATGTCTTTAGAGTCTTCAACACTTGGTCTTTAGAACCCTTATCTTTAGAACCTTGTTATTGGAAACACAAGTCTTCAGCATCTGGACTTCAGTAGAAACTTTGTCTTTAGATCTTCTAACTTTTTTTCTTTATTAACACGTTGTATTTAGAAGCTCGAGTCTTTAGAATCTGGACGTAAGTAGAAACTTCTGTCTTTAGATCTTCTGACTGGTTTCTTTAGACAAATATCAGAGCTTACACTTCAGAACCTTCTGAAGTGTCTTGCTCATGTTCAACAGAACTTGTGTAGTGTAGAAGCGGAATTAATTCTCTTCTAATGTCTTGGCCACGTCATCCATCAGAAGTAGAACCTGTTTGTTAAGTACTCAACAATAACAAATATTAGAGTATTAAAATTGTTCATATAAACATACTCATTTGTTATCATCAAAACTTAGAGATAATATTGCAGAACCAAATCTTGTTATTACAATATGTACAACACATTGGAAATTATTGACCTTTTGCAATCCTTCCTCGTAATCAGAACATCACCAATACCTTCAGCTACTAGAGTACTGTCATTTTCAAATTTCACCTTTTTCTTTGTTGAGGATTTTAGGTTGACAACCAATCTTCCCTTCCAGACATGATTGATGAGCATCCTGAATCCAAGTACCATTGGTCCTTGAATCTTTCTTCATCTTTTGTTGTAACCATCAGCATCATCTGTTGTTCTTCATACTTTGCGAATTTCTCATCACTTTCTTGATTCTTTATCTTTTCTGGACAATCACTAAAATAGTGGCCATACTTCTGAAAATTGTAACATTGAATGTGACTTTTGTCAGGCTTTTGACCACCACCTATTATTCTACCTCCAGCACCACCTCTTTGGTTGCCTTGGATAATTTCCATTCCCATAATTCACCTTCATCGTGATTTCTTCTTCTTCCTTTGATTGCTTCTTGATTGCTCTTCCCTTGAATCGATCAACTGAAGCTTTTGACACCAGATGTTGGAAATCCACCAAATCTTATGATGAATTTCTATCAATCTTGATGAACAAGATTTTTATCACTCACAAAATAACGATGAAAAGAAAAATAAATTTAAAGAAGAAAAAGATTAGGGTTTCTGCAAAGTTTCTCTCTGCCCACAAACTCTGGAAAACTTTTATTCACTTGCAACTGCAAATAATGTGAATGAATGAATGAATACAAGAATAAGAGTTACTCCCTCTATTAATAGCTTTAGGTTAGTTTGATCTCTAAGTCAAAAAGCCCAAAACTATAAAAGTTTAAAATACCTATTTTAGAATTAAATCAAATATGATCGTACCTGGTCAGAATTGGACCCTCACAGCTGGCTTCGGGCTAGATTTGAAGGAGATGGGGAGGGGGTACCTGCAAGACACTCTGATGGCAAAATGAGAGAAGGAATGAGCAAGCAAGTGAGTATATAGGTGTGAATGAATGAATACTTGACCCTCTCATGAGAGAGGGTATTTATATCCCTCAGCGCTGGGCCAAGGTCCCCACTATTGGACCACGCAGAGGCCCAATAACAGGAACTGCCAGGGCTTACGTGAGTATGGAGTCCAGCGAGTGGACTCCCCCATGGTCAACTTCTCCGCGAGAATAGGGTTGGACCCGAGATTCCCATAGGGAAGTTTGATATGTCCGTTGAGAAGTGGTGGGCCACGTCCCCCAACAGTTAGATGGGGAGGTGCCCCATAATATCTAACTTGGGCCGTTTGAGCCTTCTTTTCGTAGGACCAGAGATGTGTCTGCGATCGACCTAATGTCTAACGGTATCTTAACTGCAAGCACACAGCCTATCGCGGTAGTAATAAAAGATTGTCGAATCCACAGGAACTTTGTAATCACTCTAGTGCGGGAAAGTAATGCTAGTTTAGCTAAGGCGGAAATTGTCACGTTTGGTTTTGGGAAGGTTAAGGAAGGTAAACTAATTGATTTTAAAGTAATTATAAAATGAAATGGTCGGTATGCAATAGAGTCGACCTAAAGGATCTAATCGGACCTAGGCATATAAGGATGGTCAACTTGGTTTATCTGTAGAATTAATCAGTTTAAAAACCCTCAACTCACACTTTCATGGTCTTATCTCGGATTATACGTCTAAAGCCCTATACCTGCTTTCGCTAGCCTATAAGTGTTTAGAAGTATTTTTTGGAAACTTAATTAATTCTAATTTGGTTTAAAGCGCTTTCACTGTATTTAAATCAAATGCCTAACTTTAGCTATCCGGTTAAAAACCTCACACTTTCGTGGTATCGATCTAACCTATTTACTCTTCTTACTTTCGTAACAAAGGTTTTATTTTTAAGCATAAAAAGTTATAACCAGAGTTAAGTTGATTAAAGTTTTAGCCTAAGTTTGATCAGATGCCTAATGTCTCTTACTATCCCATACCGACGCTAAAGGTTTAGCTAGCCATGGAAATTATAATGAACGTACGGGAAATAAAAACAAACAAATATAGATTGGACATTATAAATAATAAATTAAACTTGCATTAATTAATTAAAAGGTATGTAATACAATTGCAAAATAGAAACCTGAAAATAAAGCCAATACTTCAATCCCTCTTCCACAAATCGGAAACTCGGACTTGGTATCGGTAATATGACAAATTCCGAGGCTTGAATAATAAATCCTAAACTATAATAATAATTTCCTGATGTTGGAAATTATTATTTGGGCAATGAAATTAAAAGAACAGAAATAAACGAATGCAGAAAAATAACAACTGAAGGAATAATGGGTTTGATTTCGGCAGAGCTTCCGCACAAGTAAACTGTAAAAATGCTCCCCCCTTCTAACGTTGAATGTTGAGGTATTTATAGAGGAATCAATTTGGCAGTTGGCTTGAAGACTTGTCACGAAGCTTTCCTTAAAAATCTCCATAAATGTAGGAACGTGGGTAGTTGAGAAAGAAGTGGTGAACATGGGGTTTGGCTGGAGAGAAATCAGGAGTTTGAAAACTCCTTATGTTTTGCTTTGCCACGATCTGCACTTTCAAATAACTGGTATGCGCATTACGGTCGTCACTGAGGCGTTACGAGCAAGTTTGGTGTTTCTCCGTGTTACGGTCGTGGCAGATGTGTTACGGTCGTAACACGCTTCATGATGGCTTACGGTCGTGGCAGATGTGTTACGACCGTCACAGCTACAAAATCTGTAATTCTTGACAGATTTATCTTTTTCTTCTATTCTTTTGATGCTTTCTTGCATTATTTCATGTTTTCTTCTGTTTTAAGCTGAGTTATGAATACCTGCAAAAAGTAATGACAAACTCGAAATATTCGGGAGTTAATCGGGTCAAAATAATACAGAACGGGTAAATTTCATGAAAAATAAACGATACAATTTTGTGTTATCAACCAGCGTAGGCCCAGTCCAGATCAGGAGCCCCCTAAGTTATTGTCCTCGATTTAGAGGGTGATGACTTGAGTGCATTTCTTGTTATCAAAGGCTTGGTCGGGATACAGGGTCGAAGGCTCCGAAGGGAGCGGATCGTTGCCCGCGGGGGGGAAACACAACTATGTCGGGGAATACCCTGGACGAACGGGGATCAGGATCGGAAGGTTCATCCGCCTACTCGAGAGGGCATATTGGCGGTGAGGATCCCCTCCCTAGTTATTGTGCTCTAGAGGGTTCATCCGTTTCATGGGAACTGTTAGTTTGTCGATCATTTCCTTGTCTTCGAGATAGTCAAGGAAATGTGTCCCTCTGTGCACTCCAATGTCGAACATCTCCCTGCGTAAATGTGACCCCTACGTAATATCCTCGTAGGAGTCGGGCGCTTGCTCTCTAGTTTAGTGGATTTCGTGTTTGATGGTTGAGCCACATGGCTAACGTTTTGGGGTGCCACCCCTTTAAGAAAAAAGCAAAAGGGGCCATGTCCTCTGACTGTGATGGCCCGTTTTAGTATGTCGAGGGCTTGGGTTGAGTTCGTCGCCCTTTCACTTGATCTGCGGTGGAATGGTGGATTTGATAATGTCGAATTCACTAACTTCCCCTGCTTTTCAGGTACAATGGCACGCTGCCGTGGGAGTGATATTCCGGCCAACCGTCACGATGATGAACCCCAAAGCGACGAGGAGGATCCTTTGGCTTGGGTTGCTCTGAAGCCCCGAGACAAAAGACCGTGCTTCTCGCGGGACGCAACAGACGCATTTAACTGCCCGGAAGAACGCGCAGAGGGGGCTCTGGCCAACTGGATGCTTAAAATACCTCACAGGGATCGAAGGATATGCTCATCGTATCCGGGCAAACGGTTCCCGATGTATGAGTTTGCTTTCAAGGAGGCGGGGATGCACCTTCCTTTTAATGATTTCCAAGTCGGGGTTTTCCAATGGCTCCAGCTGGCACCTTCTCAACTTCATCCGAACGCGTTGGCGTTCATGCGGACGTTCGAGCCCGTCTGCCAATATATGAGGATAGGCGCCACGCTGCCCCTCTTCTTCCGCATCTTTCACTTGTAGAGACAATCAGTCCACGGGAGACAGGCGTGGGTCTCTTTTAAGCAGTTCGGGAAACTCTTTCGACCTTACCTGGAGTCCGTGTGGAATTTCAAGGAGAGGTACTTCGTCGTGAAACCCTTGATGGAAGCGGCCATAGATTCTCTCTTGCCCGGGTGGAAGAGGTGGAGGATGGGCGGCCAGTTACCCGACTTATGGCCCGTTTCCCGCTTGAGTGGCAGTGGAGACATTACGAGCAGAGGCCCGAATATTATACAGTGAGACCCGAGGATTTGGATGCCCAAGATCAGCTTTCGTACGAGAAGCTATTTGCATATTGTTGTACCCCAAAATTTGCCCTCGCATTTTACCACAAGAAATCTCAGCTTCAGGCGTTCCCTGATTTTTTCAGATTGGCTCAAGAATCGGTCAAACAGACTTTTCTCGTCAGTCAGACACAATTAGGGTTTTACTGGTTTTCATGGCTCTAGAACAGTTCACACAATTGGCTTAGGGTTTTGGTTGATTCTGGCTCAATTTTGATCAGGCGAATGTTTGTTGGCATTTAATCAGGAATTAAGGTTTTATGGGCATATTCTCAGAAAGATTAAAATTCCACAGCACTTTGCAAGTTATTCCGAGATTCGGGTTGAATTCGCATTGTTTTGATTTAATCAGTAAAAGAGGCAGTTGGTTTGAATTCACGTTGGTTTGTTTGAGCCAGTCAAAAGAAATACGCAGTTTGGATTTACAGTGTTTGTTGAAAATCAGTGAAGAGGGAATGCGCCTGTTTGGTTTGTTTCGGTTAACTGTTACTTTGCTTTGGATATTGGAAAGGCCAGGATTAACTGATCAATTACTAAGGCATTGTTTTATTTAAATTATTTATTATTCTAAATTAAGTGATTGAAATTTATTTTTCAATTATTTTAATTCAAAGAGTTTTAAATAATAAATAAACAATAAAGAGAAAAACAGAATTAATCGGATAATGGAAACTTTTATTTATTCTTAAATTAACTGTATAATTATTGTTTATAATTTAATTAAAAACAATGGTTTTACATCAATTTAAATTTAAATAAAAAAGAAAACTATCCTATTTCTTCTAATTCTTCAGTCTTCATTTAGTACCCCTCTCCATTCAATTATTCATCTGCAAAAAGAAAAGAAGAAAAGTCAGTGACTGATAAATAAATAAATAAAGACAGATAAAATTGCAGTCATCATTAAGGGCCACTGATTGGGATCAGTTAACCCTCTCTGCAAATCACGGGATTTCTCCCGGTTCACAAAGAGGGAAGAATTTTATTTAAATCATAGATGCAAAATGTCAAAAATGCATAAGTTCAAAATCTCAAACTGCACAGTTCAAACCCAACTAAAAATCCAAAAGTGTCAAACTTTCTGTCAAAAAATGCCAAAAGGTACAAGTTGCTGCCAAAGGTACCCAAGCTGTCAAAGGAAAGAAGATTTGGCAAAGATATGGAAAGTTCAAAAGGTACAAAATCTGTCAAGAGAAAAGATAAAAGAATGCAGAGGAAATCCATTATGCAAGCAAACCTATTCATATCATCATTTCCCATAAGGGTGGCCCTTTCAGAAAAAGTACAGAAAAGAAACATATTAAATATTCAACTGTACTGAGAGAGAAGAGTGGAGAGATAAAAGAATGCAGGTTTTTAGGCTTTAGGCAGGCATAGATAGGAAGAGAAACATATACAAAAAACAAACCAACACAAAGAAGAATATACAAACTGATATAAAAAACCTGCTACTGCATTCTTTCAAACTAAGCCTTAAGACTTCATAAACATACAAAACCTTCCATCAACTCAAAAACCAGGATAACCCCTGTCAAACAAGAACCTGCCTTAAACCAGCACAATCCTTAGCCTAACAATAAACCAGAAAACCTGAAGCATAATAAACCAGTTGAAGCAAGCCTCAGCATCATGTCCTAACCTCAAGCCTGAAACCAGTTCAAGCTTCACCTGAATCAGTCCAAACCAAAAGCCTAAATTCACAAAAAAAACCTGAAGTCTGGCTATTCAAGTCCAAACCTGAAACAACTGCTAAGCATAACCTGCAATAGGCCATATACCATACAAACCTGTCAAGCCATTATACCTGCCTGAAGCAGGCACAAAACCTGTCCTAAACCAATATACAAACCAGCTGAAGCTATCAAACACCTTAAACCTGCATCAGTCAAAACCTATTCAAACCAATTCCAAAAGCATAACCTGTCAACAAGTTCAGATACCAGTCCATAAACACCTCCATACTGCATAAACCATAAAACATCAAACCAAAACCTGGCCAAAACCATTCAAAAACATCAACCATTCAATCCAAACATAACTAACACAAGCAGAACCAACCAACCTGTATACCCTGTGTTCAACATAAACCATCAAGCTAAAGTATCCAGCCTAACCAACTCTAGACCCTCAGAATCTCTTCATCATCGGGCCATCAAACCAACGTACGAAGCAAATTAATACAGGCATCCAACTCAAGGCAATAAGAGAAGAAGAGAGAAAGTATTCAGGGGCAACATAAACCAAAATTCGTTCAGAAGCAACAATAACATTTCAAGCATACAGGCGAGGCCCCCCTCAGAATTCTGAGTTCATCATAGGGTGGACAAAGAAGCAACAAGCATACAGTGGCAAAGAAGAAGAAGAAATAGGCGAATTCAAAAAAGGGGTTTTCAGTTCGTCACAAATCATCACGAAACCCTAGGCAAAAGAGGTAGTATAGAAATACCAGGGAGCTCAAAGCGTAAACATCAGCACCCTCCGCTCGTCAAGCCTCCTGAGCACTTCCATTTTATTCCTCCCCTCCGTCAAGGTAGTTTTCGTTTTCTCCTTTCCTTTCATACCTCACACAAGACAAACCAAATGCATTAATCAATAGAACATAGAATCAGATTCAACAAATCAAAGATTTTTAACATGCAAAAATCTAAAATGTTTAATAAGTTTGAGACATGCTGTTACCTTGTTTCACCGCTGCCTGAACGAACGCGAGGAGGAGGACGAGGTAGTGCTGGTGGCTAGACGGAAGAGTGGGGTCAGAAGTGCGTAAACAAGGAAGACGAAGAAGACCTCCATGAACGGCGCGCTGCTCACAAGCCCTAGAACATTTTCCCAATTGAAACAAAAACTGCAAACCCTAAAAGCGTTTGTTTCAGCATCCTGGGCCTTGCCCATTCCAACACGCGCCTAAAGCCCAAAAAACACCTAATACACCCCCTCTGTTGTTTTCTAACTCTGACCAAGCCCATTCTTTTCAAAACATTTTTTTAACATCTTAACATTAACCACTTTTTTATCTATAATTCATATAATACTAATATCATTTTACAATAATAATGTACTTGATACTAACTTCCTTTTGTTTTTTTTTACACTAACAAAACCTTTTTATATACTAATATAATTAAATAATACAATAATACATTAATATATTAATACAAAAATATAATGTAATTAGAATGTTAAACCCTTTTTTATTAAAATACTTTTTGTACAAACAAATACTTCTTTTTTAATTTAATCCTTGATTTTTATTAAAAAAACATACTTTGTACATAAATAACAAAAGTACGTTTTGCATAATTTAATTTCTTAATTAAAATACTTTTTGTGAATAACAAATAAAGATACATTGTTATACATCATTCAATTAGAATTTAAAGCATTTGATTAAAACGTTTTCTTTTGTGCATATTAAGAAATTACAAGATTATTAAATAAACATTTAATTTCTTTAAGCTAAAACAAATACCTAACAATACCTTCTTAAATTCATATTGTCGCACCTGTAAATAATCACATACTTACACAATAATTTCACACTTACACAATATAAAAACATTCACATTGCCCCTATACACATTTGTTTATCTTATGCATTGATATTCGTCATTTACATTTGATCACAAATTCGATTTGGTTGTAACTTATTGGATACTACAAGTCTCATCCCCATTTGTGAATATTGTACCCCCACTCCCGGATACTTATTTTGTAATAGCGTAGATTTTACATTTCGCAATTTACCGCTTTCAATTATACCATGGTTAGACCTAGGGTTTGCATGTACATAAAATCAAACGCTAGATAACCTAATACAAGACAAATACGTGAAATCAATACACAATCACACTTGCACCCTCTATGGTAATCCCACATGTTGCCTTCCAAAATGGGCCATGCTTGTACGTCGAGTATCTTTGGCAAAACAAATTCAAATGATCATAAGTCCCTCGATGACGCTTTCGAATGTTGCCTAAAACGGAACGATCATAGTCCCTTCAAAGCAAATTGCCAAAGACATTTGGCACCATTGCATTCATGGTCCATACGATGACCCGCGCCCGTCCCGAATAAACTTCCTAAATGCAAGATTGTCCACCAAATTCAATGGTGGAACAAAATTGTTAAAAAGGGTTAAAACATAACAAAAAAACCTTTGAGTACAATAGGGTAGACAAAACTCTTAGTTACTTGAGATCAATTTGCAAAAACACTTGCCTTCTTTTCAAAAACCACAATCCACAACACTTTCAAAACAAACTCTCAAAACATTTTGAAACATCTTTTCGAAAAGATACACGCCTTTGTAAAATATTCGAGTAAAGAATTGTTACAAGGTTAGCCTAAGACAAGGCATCTTCTTCCAAAACATTTTCAAAAAACACTCACACATACACCATTTTCAAGCGATCAAGAATCAAGGCAAGTGATCTAAAAAACCAAGTAACTAAGAGCCCATGGATAACCATGGATGAAAAGGGTGATAATACCTTCCCTTTTCATAATCTACCCCCAGAACCCACGAAATATCTCAAAAGGTTTTTGCTGTGCTTTTTAACCTTTCCTTTAGGATAAAATAAAAAGTCGGTGGCGACTCTTGCTCAACCGCACAAGTGCGAATATGAACGCAAAACCATAGTCAGTTCTCCCACCGTATCACAGAACTGGCGACTCTGCTGGGGATAGATTTAAAAGTGGGGTTACCTTAGGGTTTAGATCACTTTTACTTTCTTGCTTTGATTGACTTGATTGCTTTATTCTTTTGGGTTATTGTTTTGGTTTGTTATAAATCCTCCACCCGGATTTGGGGCACCTTTTTAGGTAAATAGCAAAAAAACCGCGAGGGAACTGTGCGGGGTATACCGACATGGTTGAAGCAGTAAGCTATGTTAGTGTGACATATTTGTGAGTACCGGTAACCCTTGAGTAGTCAAGGAGAGTACGGGGCCGTTGTGTGATGTCATGAAGCACTAACGAACTCTTAGAACCTTAATTGACCATCTTAGCCTTTTTTTAGGGGTAGTGAGATGACCGACTTTGGTGCAGTCCGAAGTTGGTAGATCCTCGATACTACACTCATTTGAGGGTTGTTTTCTTGGAATATTTTGGTCGCTAGTAAGTGGCTAAACCGAAACAATGAACACAGAAAACAATCCAATGATATTGAGCTCCTTAGAAGCCGGTTACTTTTGATAGGACAGGTTTTAACCAACAAACTGAAAGAGGGTAGTACCTGAACCTCATGCAAGCCTAAACCTAAGGACTTGTTTGCTTTGTGTGAATATGTTTGTCTGTATATACACTCACTTGCTTGTGCATACATGTACATAACATCATAACATCATACCATAGCATTTTCAATAACCATTTCAAGGATCTCGAGGGTTCTTTTGATGCAGGGTCACGTTGAACCAGACGTCTACCAAGGGGCAAGAGGTTTCTCCTCTAAACAAAGCTCTCCAGTCAAAGTTCAAATACAACAACTTGAATCAGTGGCTATGACCCACTCGACATGGTGAGCTTGATTCTCGTGGAAAGACATCCACCGATACAAAGTTCTCCAGTCAAAGTTTAAATACAACAACTTGAATCAGTGGCTATGACCCACTCGACATGGTGAGATTGATTCTCGTGGAAAGACATCCACCGATACAAAGTTCTCCAGTCAAAGTTCAAATACAACAACTTGAATCAGTGGCTACGACCCACTCGACATGGTGAGCTTGATTCTCGTGGAAAGACATCCACCGATACAAAGTTCTCCAGTCAAAGTTCAAATACAACAACTTGAATCAGTGGCTATGACCCACTTGACATGGTGAGCTTGATTCTAGTGGAAAGACGTCCGCCGGTGCAAAGTTCTCCAATCCAAGAGCAGAGTTCAACCTCTAACATCTTCTTGTGTTTACCCCAAGAGATCCTTGAAAGCATGCATCCACATATCATGCATTGCATTTTAACAGTCTTTCCTTTTTCAGGTTTCCTTACTCTCCTGCTGTTTATTTTAGCAAGAGATGGCTCTAGAAAGGTCTGTCAAAGACATCCAAGACCAGACTGCTCAGCTGCAGGAGATGTTCCTGAACTTGTCTCTGGGGCAAGAAGAAATGAAAGCTCTCCTCACTAAGGGCTTGGAGAATTCCAACAATGCCAGGAGTGATCAGCTTGCAGAGCTGCAGTTTGATCTGACAACCTTGAGGACCCAAGTGATGGGACAGTTGGTGGGCCAGATGGCTCTCATCCAAGACCTATCTCAAAGACAAGAGGAACTCAGAGTTCTTGTCCGCCAACTGCTTCCAAACAACCAATTGGGGCAAATAGCTGAGGTTGAAGAGCAAGTTACCGCTCAGCCTCCATCCACTCAAGAAGACAAGGGGAAAGCTCCTTTGCTTGCTTCAGGGTCACAAGCCCATCAACAACCTCGCCAGCGTCAACGGGGTAATCGGCGTAAGCAAGAAACGTCGGGAAGGCAGTTCACGGAGACTGAAATACCATCATTTTTCATACTGAAGCGCCTGTTAGAGGTCAACTTGCTTACCGTAGAGGACCCTCCTCAAAAGCTCAATACCTCCTCTCCTAACTATCATCCCGACGCGTTTTGTGTTTACCACTCCTACAGCCCGGGACACGACACCAACGACTGTTGGGCCTTGAAGAACAAGATTCAAGATCTGATCGACATTGGGGTGCTGGAATTCATGCCAGACGGCGAGATGAAAATCTTCCGTTAAAGGGTTCTCCACTTGAAGTGACGAAGCTCAAGCTGAAAGACTTTTGCTTCTTTTTGAATTTTCAAAGTTGTAATTTCTTTTGCTGTCAAACAATTATCTGTTGATGTTAAACTCTGTTTTCATTAATGCATTGCATATGTTTGTCTTGAATTCATCCATTCGTTTCACTACTCTTATGCTTTTCTTTATGATATTTGACTCTTGATAAAAAGCTGCAAGCCTTTAGAGGGAGGATGACGAAACAATACCATGATCTTATACAGTATGCTTTTGAACAGACCTTGCTGATGATGTACAGGCATTTCTTTCAATTCCCAAACACTGGAGTTATAAGGAAGTTAATCCCTAGTCAACCCCTTCGAGCCAAAGAAGTAGAAGTTTTCTGTTCTAAACAATCAAAACCTTTGATATAAACCTGGGGCAGGGTAGTATCTCAGTTAATTCAAAGAAAATGTGCATTGAAGTCGCAAACTCTCAAGTTCATAATACAATGAACGATGTCAAAAAGAGAAAGCATTCCTTTGGAATCAAAAGACAAGGGTGGTTCCCTATCACATAGACAGTCAATCTCTCAAAAGAGAAAAGCCCGCCAAGCCAAAACCTATAAAGGAGGCTTAAGAAAGCTGGGGCATCCCGCTGACAGTAATCTCGAAAATGGGAACAGTCAGGAAAAAGTTAGGGATAACAAATCAAAATCAAACTAGTGAGGTCATTACAAAATCCTCAGCAACCTGAAAAATGTTGAAAAAAAAAGAAAAAAAGGAGATGATGACTGTCTCCCCAAACTCAACTGGTGAACCATCGCCCAAAAGTCGTTCCAAACTCAAAACAGAGTGTGACACACAAATTAACTGGACTTAGGTTGAAGGACATCACGAAGAGCGGGTGGGTACAAATATACTTTGAGCCTTTATCCTTTGTTTCTTAAACCGTGAACCAGGCCACGTTACAACCCTTCAAAAGTCCTAATTGAAGCATGGGTTAGTTCGAAAGCATACTGTTACAAAAGGTATCCTAACTCCTGCAGGGCTTTACTCTAAATCTTGTGTTGACTTGTCTTATGAAAAGTTTTCTGCTAAAAACGCATTTTGCAAACCTCGAGACAAACATAAACTTTGCATTATTTGAATATCACTGTCTGCATTTGGCTTTTTGTTTGACAGCGAAGAAATTCATACAGTGAATGTTCGGAGGAACGAAAATTCTCTCAGTAAGTAAAAATCACTTCAAGAGGATAACACTTCCATTGCAAATCTCCTATCAGCAAGGGGGCATGACATGTCGCCATCCAATTAACCTGGGGCAGTCCAGTCAAGGTCCAACAGATCTTTCAAAGTTCAGTTAACCTGGGGCAGTCCAGTCAAGATTTCAAGAAATCTCTCAATATGCAGGTTAATCTGATTCAAGATTCCTTCATCACCACTTGGGGCATTCGAATGTCAAAAGTGTTCAACGAATCAACTGTCACCTTTCCAGACTCGATTCCTGTATCCAGCCAGGGCATGTCTGAAAAATTCCAGATCAACACCTGTAACAAGCCAGGAAATTATCTACATCACCACTTGGGGCATTCGAATGTCAAAAGTGTTTAAAAACCCGAGGCAGTTTTACACAAGCTCATCTTCAGGAAGCCCTACACCGGTTCCTCCTTAAGGCGTCTGAAAACAGTTTATGGATTCTTCCCAACAACGGATGTCAATCTACCAACTTGTTCAGACGCAACTTTTGAAAACAGTTTACGGACGCGTCCCAACAACGGATGCCGCTCTATTTCTTATTCAACTTCAAGATTTCTGAAAACAGTTCACGGGTTCTCCAAGTAAACGGATGTTAACCTATCACTTGTTCAGATTCTTCTTCAAGACTTCTGAAAACAGTTTATGGATTCTTCCCAACAACGGATGTTAATCTATCAACTTGTTCAGATGCAACCTTTGAAATTAGTTTACGGACGCTTCCCAACAACGGACGCGGCTCTATTGCTTATTCAACTTCAAGATTTCTGAAAACAGTTCACGAGTTCTCCAAGTAAACGGATGTTAACCTATCACTTGTTCAGATTCTTCTTCAAGACTTCTGAAAACAGTTTATGGATTCTTCCCAACAACGGATGTTAATCTATCAACTTGTTCAGATGCAACCTTTGAAATTAGTTTACGGACGCTTCCCAATAACGGACGCGGCTCTATTGCTGATTCAACTTCAGGATTTCTGAAAACAGTTCACGGGTTCTCCAAGTAAACGGATGTTAACCTATCACTTGTTCAGATTCTTCTTCAAGACTTCTGAAAACAGTTTATGGAATCTTCCCAACAACGGATGTTAATCTATCAACTTGTTCAGATGCAACCTTTGAAATTAGTTTACGGACGCTTCCCAACAACGGACGCGGCTCTATTGCTGATTCAACTTCAAGATTTCTGAAAATAGTTCACGGGTTCTCCAAGTAACGGATGTTAACCTATCACTTGTTCAGATTCTTCTTCAAGACTTCTGAAAACAGTTTATGGATTCTTCCCAACAACGGATGTTAATCTATCAGCTTGTTCAGATGCGACCTTTGAAAACAGTTTACGGACGCTTCCCAACAACGGATGCTGCTCTATTGCTTATTCAATCTCAAGATTTCTGAAAACAGTTCACGGGTTCTCCAAGTAACGGATGTTAACCTATCGCTTGTTCAGATTCTTCTCAAGCTAACTCCACTCAGAGTCAAGCTTCATTATCAATCCCCATCAGAGCCAGACCATTGAACCTTCTCCCCACAGAGTTTTGGGAGGGCAAATCTTGAGTTCCCCAGTGAAGTCGCCAGAGTTACTTCTCACCGAGCTGAAGATTCTCAATCTTACCTCCCCAGCATCGGTCTACTAGTTTGGTACTCCCCAGTAGAAGTCATCAGGAATTCCCCAGAGGATTGGTATACAACCCAAGATCCTTATTCCCCAGCAGCAACCAAGGATTTATTCTTCCCGGCAGCAGTCAAGATGCTTTTGTCTTCAGCCATCCAGGATTCATTTATCCTCAGCAAGATAGCTCATCAGCTTACATGCGCATTCATCACAATCATGTCATAAACATTGATGTCACATACATTGCATCATGCATCATAACATTGCATACAACTAACCCTTTGCCTTTTCAGGTAAGATCAGTCGACAGACAAAGATCATCTCCCAAGATTCATCCAGAAATAGTTCAGATGTGACCCAGACACGGCGACGTTCTGATACTTATTCCAAGATTCATCCGGATGCAGCTTTGCACGAAATCATTATCAGGAAACCCTACACCGGTTCCTCTTCAAGACGTCTGAAAACAGTTTACGGATTCTTCCCAACAACGGATGTCAATCTACCAACATGTTCAGGTGCAATTCTTGAAAGCAGTTTACGGACGCGTCCCAACAACGGATGCTGCTCTATTGCTTATTCAGCTTCAAGACTTCTGAAAACAGTTCACGGGTTCTCCAGTAACAGATGTTAACCTATCACTTGTTCAGACTCTTCTCAACTTTTGAAAACAGTTTACAGACGCCTCCCAACAACGGATGTTGCTCTATTGCTCACTCAATCTCAACTCCTGAAAATAGTTTACGGATTCTCCAGACATAGACGTCAATCTGTTGCTTATTCGGACTCCCAATTCGGAGATGTTCCGAAACATGGATGCCCTTCTGATACTTGTCCACTCACCATTGACATACAGTTCAACATAACCAGATGGCATCTATAAGCCCATCCTCCTACCAGCAGTCACCCGACGGCATCTTTAAGCCCATTCTCAGATGGCATCTCTAAGCCCATCCCCTGACAAGACTCTATCGTACCAGGTGGCATCTTTAAGCCCATCACCAAATGGCATCTGTAAGCCCATTCACCTCTACCATCACATCGCCGAGTGCAAATTTTCTGGGCACTTTAGTGTCCAATCTTCTTTTACCTTCAAGTCGCGAAAGGCAAACTTGCCAATCTAACTCATCAGGTCCAAGAAGATTGAACAGGGGCAACTGTTGTACCCCAAAATTTGCCCTCGCATTTTACCACAAGAAATCTCAGCTTCAGGCGTTCCCTGATTTTTTCAGATTGGCTCAAGAATCAGTCAAACAGACTTTTCTCGTCAGTCAGACACAATTAGGGTTTTACTGGTTTTCATGGCTCTAGAACAGTTCACACAATTGGCTTAGGGTTTTGGTTGATTCTGGCTCAATTTTGATTAGGCGAATGTTCGTTGGCATTTAATCAGGAATTAAGGTTTTATGGGCATACTCTCAGAAAGATTAAAATTCCACAGCACTTTGCAAGTTATTCCGAGATTCGGGTTGAATTCGCATTGTTTTGATTTAATCAGTAAAAGAGGCAGTTGGTTTGAATTCACGTTGGTTTGTTTGAGCCAGTCAAAAGAAATACGCAGTTTGGATTTACAGTGTTTGTTGAAAATCAGTGAAGAGGGAATGCGCCTGTTTGGTTTGTTTCGGTTAACTGTTACTTTGCTTTGGATATTAGAAAGGCCAGGATTAACTGATCAATTACTAAGGCATTGTTTTATTTAAATTATTTATTATTCTAAATTAAGTGATTGAAATTTATTTTTCAATTATTTTAATTCAAAGAGTTTTAAATAATAAATAAACAATAAAGAGAAAAACAGAACTAATCGGATAATGGAAACTTTTATTTATTCTTAAATTAACTGTACAATTATTGTTTATAATTTAATTAAAAACAATGGTTTTACATCAATTTAAATTTAAATAAAAAAGAAAACTATCCTATTTCTTCTAATTCTTCAGTCTTCATTTAGTACCCCTCTCCATTCAATTATTCATCTGCAAAAAGAAAAGAAGAAAAGTCAGTGACTAATAAATAAATAAAGACAGATAAAATTGCAGTCATCATTAAGGGCCACTGATTGGGATCAGTTAACCCTCTCTGCAAATCACGGGATTTCTCCCGGTTCACAAAGAGGGAAGAATTTTATTTAAATCATAGATGCAAAATGTCAAAAATGCATAAGTTCAAAATCTCAAACTGCACAGTTCAAACCCAACTAAAAATCCAAAAGTGTCAAACTTTCTGTCAAAAAATGCCAAAAGGTATAAGTTGCTGCCAAAGGTACCCAAGCTGTCAAAGGAAAGAAGATTTGGCAAAGATATGGAAAGTTCAAAAGGTACAAAATCTGTCAAGAGAAAAGATAAAAGAATGCAGAGGAAATCCATTATGCAAGCAAACCTATTCATATCATCATTTCCCATAAGGGTGGCCCTTTCAGAAAAAGTACAGAAAAGAAACATATTAAATATTCAACTGTACTGAGAGAGAAGAGTGGAGAGATAAAAGAATGCAGGTTTTTAGGCTTTAGGCAGGCATAGATAGGAAGAGAAACATATACAAAAAACAAACCAACACAAAGAAGAATATACAAACTGATATAAAAAACCTGCTACTGCATTCTTTCAAACTAAGCCTTAAGACTTCATAAACATACAAAACCTTCCATCAACTCAAAAACCAGGATAACCCCTGTCAAACAAGAACCTGCCTTAAACCAGCACAGTCCTTAGCCTAACAATAAACCAGAAAACCTGAAGCATAATAAACCAGCTGAAGCAAGCCTCAACATCATGTCCTAACCTCAAGCCTGAAACCAGTTCAAGCTTCACCTGAATCAGTCCAAACCAAAAGCCTAAATTCACAAAAAAAACCCGAAGTCTGGCTATTCAAGTCCAAACCTGAAACAACTGCTAAGCATAACCTGCAATAGGCCATATACCATACAAACCTGTCAAGCCATTATACCTGCCTGAAGCAGGCACAAAACCTGTCCTAAACCAATATACAAACCAGCTGAAGCTATCAAACACCTTAAACCTGCATCAGTCAAAACCTATTCAAACCAATTCCAAAAGCATAACCTGTCAACAAGTTCAGATACCAGTCCATAAACACCTCCATACTGCATAAACCATAAAACATCAAACCAAAACCTGGCCAAAACCATTCAAAAACATCGACCATTCAATCCAAACATAACTAACACAAGCAGAACCAACCAACCTGTATACCCTGTGTTCAACATAAACCATCAAGCTAAAGTATCCAGCCTAACCAACTCTAGACCCTCAGAATCTCTTCATCATCGGGCCATCAAACCAACGTACGAAGCAAATTAATACAGGCATCCAACTCAAGGCAATAAGAGAAGAAGAGAGAAAGTATTCAGGGGCAACATAAACCAAAATTCGTTCAGAAGCAATAATAACATTTCAAGCATACATGCGAGGCCCCCCTCAGAATTCTGAGTTCATCATAGGGTGGACAAAGAAGCAACAAGCATACAGTGGCAAAGAAGAAGAAGAAAGAGGCGAATTCAAAAAAGGGGTTTTCAGTTCGTCACAAATCATCATGAAACCCTAGGCAAAAGAGGTAGTATAGAAATACCAGGGAGCTCAAAGCGTAAACATCAGCACCCTCCGCTCGTCAAGCCTCCTGAGCACTTCCATTTTCTTCCTCCCCTCCGTCAAGGTAGTTTTCGTTTTCTCCTTTCCTTTCATACCTCACACAAGACAAACCAAATGCATTAATCAATAGAACATAGAATCGGATTCAACAAATCAAAGATTTTTAACATGCAAAAATCTAAAATGTTTAATAAGTTTGAGACATGCTGTTACCTTGTTTCACCGCTGCCTGAACGAACGCGAGGAGGAGGACGAGGTAGTGCTGGTGGCTAGAAGGAAGAGTGGGGTCAGAAGTGCGTAAACGAGGAAGACGAAGAAGACCTCCATGAACGGCGCGCTGCTCACAAGCCCTAGAACATTTTCCCAATTGAAACAAAAACTGCAAACCCTAAAAGCGTTTGTTTCAGCATCCTGGGCCTTGCCCATTCCAACACGCGCCTAAAGCCCAAAAAACACCTAATACACCCCCTCTGTTGTTTTCCAACTCTGACCAAGCCCATTCTTTTCAAAACATTTTTTTAACATCTTAACATTAACCACTTTTTTTATCTATAATTCATATAATACTAATATCATTTTACAATAATAATGTACTTGATACTAACTTCCTTTTGTTTTTTTTTACACTAACAAAACCTTTTTATATACTAATATAATTAAATAATACAATAATACATTAATATATTAATACAAAAATATAATGTAATTAGAATGTTAAACCCTTTTTTATTAAAATACTTTTTGTACAAACAAATACTTCTTTTTTAATTTAATCCTTGATTTTTATTAAAAAAACATACTTTGTACATAAATAACAAAAGTACGTTTTGCATAATTTAATTTCTTAATTAAAATACTTTTTGTGTATAACAAATAAAGATACATTGTTATACATCATTCAATTAGAATTTAAAGCATTTGATTAAAACGTTTTCTTTTGTGCATATTAAGAAAATACAATATTATTAAATAAACATTTAATTTCTTTAAGCTAAAACAAATACCTAACAATACCTTCTTAAATTCATATTGTCGCACCTGTAAATAATCACATACTTACACAATAATTTCACACTTACACAATATAAAAACATTCACATTGCCCCTATACACATTTGTTTATCTTATGCATTGATATTCGTCATTTACATTTGATCACAAATTCGATTTGGTTGTAACTTATTGGATACTACAAGTCTCATCCCCATTTGTGAATATTGTACCCCCACTCCCAGATACTTATTTTGTAATAGCGTAGATTTTACATTTCGCAATTTACCGCTTTCAATTATACCATGGTTAGACCTAGGGTTTGCATGTACATAAAATCAAACGCTAGATAACCTAATACAAGACAAATACGTGAAATCAATACACAATCACACTTGCACCCTCTAGGGTAATCCCACATGTTGTCTTCCAAAATGGGCCATGCTTGTACGTCGAGTATCTTTGGCAAAACAAATTCAAATGATCATAAGTCCCTCGATGACGCTTTCGAATGTTGCCTAAAACGGAACGATCATAGTCCCTTCAAAGCAAATTGCCAAAGAAATTTGGCACCATTGCATTCATGGTCCATACGATGACCCGCGCCCGTCCCGAATAAACTTCCTAAATGCAAGATTGTCCACCAAATTCAATGGTGGAACAAAATTGTTAAAAAGGGTTAAAACATAACAAAAAAACCTTTGAGTACAATAGGGTAGACAAAACTCTTAGTTACTTGAGATCAATTTGCAAAAACACTTGCCTTCTTTTCAAAAACCACAATCCACAACACTTTCAAAACAAACTCTCAAAACATTTTGAAACATATTTTCGAAAAGATACACGCCTTTGTAAAATATTCGAGTAAAGAATTGTTACAAGGTTAGCCTAAGACAAGGCATCTTCTTCCAAAACATTTTCAAAAAACACTCACACATACACCATTTTCAAGCGATCAAGAATCAAGGCAAGTGATCTAAAAAACCAAGTAACTAAGAGCCCATGGATAACCATGGATGAAAAGGGTGCTAATACCTTCCCTTTTCATAATCTACCCCCCGAACCCACGAAATATCTCAAAAGGTTTTTGCTGTGCTTTTTAACCTTTCCTTTAGGATAAAATAAAAAGTCGGTGGCGACTCTTGCTCAACCGCACAAGTGCGAATACGAACGCAAAACCATAGTCAGTTCTCCCACCGTATCACACATATGTTACAGGGTTCTCCCCCGCAAAATGCGTGGACATGAATGACGCCCAATTGTTTAACGAGGAAGGGGAGTATCTCTTGGTCAATAGGTTAATCAATACTAAGGCCTTGCTCGAGTTCTCCTTGAATGGGGAAGCCATGAGGCTCTTGGGTAAGGCGTAACTGTTTATTTGCTTCTTTTATAAGCGGGGACGTGTCCGCTTTATTTTGATTTTTCTAACTCAACGATCCTTTGATTTGCAGGTCGAATGGAGTCCCTTTCCGAGCGTTTGCTGAAATTGAGGCCAAAGAATGCATCCACTTCTGGTCCCCGAAGCAGGAGCAGGCTAAGTCTACCGGTCAGGTTGGTGGTTCCCCCTCCTCCTCGAAAAATCCCGCTTCTACTGATCCGGCCCAGATTCCGGTCAACGAACCCGTGGCCAAGAGGAAGCGCGCGGATAACACTACGGGTGTACAATCCGAGGGTGATAAAACATCCGCGAGGGTTTTTGTGTTGCCTACGTGTTATCTAAACCGCGACCTCTTCCGCGACGGGGACTCCCTCAGCCTCCACGAGGAAGAGAGAGAGGCTATTTTGGCTGAAGACAAGGAGCTTCGCCGGCAGCGCTTGGCCGATGACGTGGCCGTTGTGATGAGGGTGCTCGAGACAACCCTGTCCCTTAACGACGAGTCTTTGAGTTCTCAATCTTCTCTCGATGCGGCCTACGCTAAGATCCATAAGCTGAAGGTCAAGAATGAGAAGCTGAAGGGTGACATCCTCAACCACGAGTCAAAATATGAGGCTCAAGTCCAACTTCTCAAGGATTTGAACGAGTTGAGGCCTCAGTTGGATACGACCACGAGGGAGAATGAGCGCCTGGCCGCTCGTAATCTGGAGCTGGAGGGGATGATTGCACCTGTCGAGGACGAGACCGATACAGAGAAAAATATGGCGACTCGGGCAGATTTGATTGCACGTATCCGCTTGCTCGAGCAGGACGTCATTGACACTCTTGGATACAATTTCAACATCGCCATCGAGCAGTTGAAAATCTTGAATCCCGGGGTCGACTTAGTGGTTGAGGGGGCGGGGTCGTTCAACCAAGTCGTTGACGGGAAGATCCTATATCCTCCAGAGGACAGCGACGGTGAAGACGAAGTTTGAATGTATTTAGTTCAGGGCCTGCGCGCCCTTTGTTGTATTAGGGCCTATTTTCCCGTTGTTATTTTAGGGCCTGCGTGCCCCATATTATTCTTTTGATTTTGAGACCGTCGTGCCTAAGTTATAAATTTGGACAACGTCGACCCATGTGGTCGACATATTTATAATTGTGTTATTCATTTGTTTTAATAACTTTTTGGATGTGTGTTCCCGACCATTGTGGTCGTCGTTATGAATATTTTCACGAAGTTCGTGTTCACGTGGAGATGCTTGTTCACGTGTTCACGAAATGTGTCGAGGGCGCAAAGCGGCTGTCCACGGAACGGGCGCATGATCGCGATCAGGATCCTACGCTCGTGGCGTGAACTGCCCATCGCGAGTTGGGTGTTCTGCCATGTTGGGGTACTTTGACAGTGGGGCTCGATCAAGATGCCCCTGTCGGGCAAGGGTGTCGCTCGTCAGTGTGAGTGATATCATGCCTTTGTTGGCTGGTAGGCAGCGTCCGTACCTCGACGCGCCTACGTGGTCGAGATTTTTCCCTTTGTCGACTAAAGGTGAATGTTTAATGGAGAAAGTCCTCAGCTGGTGAGGGGCTTTAGCTGTAATATTGTTTCAGCTTTGTAGCGCTCCAGGGTCGAGGAAGTGGCTCTCCATCTAATTGCTCAAGGTAATATTCTTTGGTGCCCGTAGCTCCCCGGACGCGAAAAGGTCCCTCCCATTTTACGGCCAACTTTCCTTCGCGGGAATCCTTCTGGTTTCTCCGTAAGACTAGGCTATCGACCTGAAATTCACGTCTTATGACTTTGCCATCGTGGCGCAGGGCTACCTTCCGTTTCAGAGTGGCCTCGCGTAGGGCTGCTCCTGAACGGATTTCTTCGACAAGGCCGAGCTCGTCTTCAGAGCCTCATCGTTCATCTCCTCGTCGAGGGGCATCTCAGTTCGCCTAGATGGCTCCATGATTTCTACCGGGATGACTTCCTCGGTGCCGTAGGTCAGTCGGAATGGGGTTTCACCAGTCGTTGAATGGGGCGTCATACGGTACACCCATAGAACTCTATGTAGCTCCTCGACCCATCCCCTTTTTGCTTTGCCCAATCTACGTTTGAGTCCTCACTAGATGACCCTATTTACGGCCTCGGCCTGCCCGTTAGTTTGGGGGTGCTCGACTAAGGTAAAATGTTGTTTGGTGCCGAGTTTGGCGATGAAACTTTGAAAGCCCTGGCCGGTGAATTGGTTACCGTTATCGGTGATTAGCGCCTGCAGAATTCCAAATCGGGAGAGCACGTTTCGCTTGTAGAAGAGGAGGATGTTATGCGAGGTGATTTTCGTGAGGGCTTTGGCTTCTATCCACTTTGTAAAATAATCTATGGCCACGATGAAGAATTTGTTTTGGCACGTCCCTTGAATGAATGGTCCGAGGATGTCCATCCCCACCAGGAAAATGGCCACGGGGATGACAATATATTCAGCTCGTGTAGCGGGGCAAGGTGCATGTCGGCGTGTCTTTGGCATTTGTCACATCTCTTGACGTGGTCTTTAGCGTCATGCTGCATTGTCGGCCGGTAATACCCCGCTCGTAGGGCCTTCCTCGCTAGGGATTTGCCGCCCATGTGCTGGACGTTAATCCCTTCATGTATTTCCCGTAATATCTCGGGGACCGTGGATTCGTTGATGCACTTCAGGAGTGGGATAGAAAATCCCCTGCGATATAGTTTATGCTCGATCACCACATAGGAGCATGCTCGTTGTTTGGTCGCAGCTGCTTCTCTTCGGTCTGGGGGGAGTTCCCCCTTGTTAGGAAGTTGAACACCGAGGTCATCCAACATGAGCTGTCTCCGATGGCATTTACCTCAGGTGGAGTCAGGGTCTTTTCGATGCTCGGGCGAGATAGAGACTCTTGTATGACAGATTTGTTTCCTCCTTTCTTTCTCGTGCTTGCGAGCTTCAAAAGTATATCGGCTCTTGTGTTTTGCTCGCGTGGTACATGCGGAATTTCTGCTCGGTCGAACTTTTTCATGTGATCCCTGACTAAGTTCAGATATTCGATGAAGCTGTTGTTTTTAGCCTGGTATTCTCCTTGAACTTGGGACGCGACGAGTTGAGAGTCAGTGAAGATTTGTACCTCACGGGAACCTAAATCCTCGGCCAGTCTTAGACCCGCGAGTAGGGCCTCGTATTCCGCCTGGTTGTTCGAGGTCGGAAAGGAGAGGGTGAGCGAATGCTCGACCACCACACCCTCATCGTTCTCTAGGAGGATTCCAGCGTCGCTCCCGGACGAGTTAGATGCTCTGTTGACGAAGATGATCCACTTGTGTTATTTCCCTATGGGGGGGTCGTGAGCGGTTATATCAGTGATAAAATCGGCCAAAACCTATGCCTTTAGGGCTTTCTTTTTCTCGTATTGGATGTCTAACTCAGAAAGTTCCAAGGACCACTTCAACATTCGACCCGCCATGTCTGGTCGACCCAGGAGCTGTTTTACGGGCTGGTCTGTTCGCACTATGATCGTGTGCGCGAGGAAGTAGTGTCTGAGCCTTCTCGCTGCATTGACGGGGGCCGGAGCTACCTTTTCTATCTGTTGGTATCTAACCTCGGGCCCTTGAAGCACTTTTCTCGTGAAATAAACGGGTTTTTACCCGTCGGACGTCTCACGGATGAGGGCTGCACTGACGACTTCGACCGAGATGGCTAGGTATAGAAATAAGGTTTCCCTATCAACCGGCCATGATAACACGGGCGACTTCGAGAGGCTTTGTTTAATATGGAGCAGCACCCGCTCGCATTCCTCGGTCCATTTGAAGGCCGCTTCCTTGCGATGGAACTTGAAGAAATGGAGGGCGTGTTGAACAGATTTTGCAACGAAATGGGATAACGAGGTGAGCATGCCATTCAAGACTTGTATAGATTTTTTCGATGTAGGTGTAGGGAGGTCTGAGAAAGCCCGACAATTGTCGGGGTTGGCTTCGATTCCTTATTCTGTCAAGTAGAAGCCGAGGAACTTGCCCGCCTTGACCCCAAACGTGCACTTCTCGGGGTTAAATCTCATTTTACATTGCCTCGCTTGAGCAAAGACTTCCCTGAGATAAGCAGCATGGTCGGTGTCTTCTCGGGACTTGACGATCATGTCGTCCATGTATACCTCGAGCATATCCCCGATTTGATTGCATAAGACTTTGTTCATCATCTGCTGATACGTTTCTCCTGCATTTTTCAGACCGAAGGGCATTACGTTGTAGTAATAGTTGCCCGAGCTGGTCATGAAAGCGGTGCAATGCTTGTCGCCTATTGCCATTGGGATTTGGTTATAGTCCGAATAGGCGTCCATAAATGATAGTATTTTATAACCGGCCGAGTTGTCGACCATCATATCAATATTAGGTAAAGGAAATGCATCTTTCGGGCATGCCCGGTTAAGATCAGTGTAGTCAACACACATTCGCCATTTTCCATTATTTTCTTGACAAGTACAACATTTGACAGCTAGGTTGAATACCGGGCTTCAGAAATAAAATTTGCCTGTAGGAGGTCTTTTACAGCTTTTTCAGCAGTCTTCGTTTTCTCTGGAGACTGCCTACGTCTATGTTGCACTATTGCCCTAGCGGTTGGATCGATGGCGAGTTGGTGACAGGCGACCTCAGGGTCGAGTCTGGGCATCTCCGTGACGCTCCACGCGAACAGATCTGCATTCTCACGCAAGAAAGCTTTGATTTGCTTCCTCTCCAAGTCGGGGAGTCCGGTGCCAATCTTCACTCCTCTACTTGGGTCTTCACTGAGGGGAACAAGTTCGAAGTCCCCGTCCATAATTGGTCAAAAAGGGACTTGCTCACCGCTAGGAGGCTCATCCTAGTCGAAGCGGGTATCTAGGGATGTCGAGTCGACCTTTGGAGGGGCTCTCTGCTCTTCCGCTCTGAAGGGCTCTGACCTCTGAGGTTCTGGTCGTGTAGTTGTAGCTCTCTTGGTGGGCCTTGTGCTGGTGTCGACCGTGTCGTGTCCCTTGGATGCCGCGTTAAAACACATACGAGCAGCTGCTAGGTCACCTTAGATAGTGGTGACCTGTGCCCTCTTGGTGTAAAACTTCATTTTTAAATGGACGGTGGAGGGCACTGCGGTCAGCTCTACCAGTGTCGGCTTTCCTATAATGCAGTTGTAGAGGGAGGGGCAATCAATGACGAGGAAGTGCACCTTGACTTGCCTCGTATCCGTATCCTTGTGGAATGTAACCATGAGCTCAACGCATCCCCAAGGCTTGAAAGTTTAGCCGTTAAAGCCCTGCAGGTCCGACCCCATGTAAGGTGAGAGATGAGAGTCGTCGAGCTGCAGGGTTCAGAACAGTTGGTTGTACATCACGTCGATGGAACTTCCTTCATCGGCGAGGACGCGATGTACGTCAAAGTTGGCCATTCTCGCTCTTATCAGCAGAGGGATGACCGAATTGGGGGCCCCTCCGGGGATCTCTTCGAGGTAGAAGGTGATTGGCTCTGACCTGCCTCTCACCTTTTTAAAGCTCACTGTTTGAGAGGGGGGCCGTGTCGACCAACTCGTCCAGCTTCCTCTTAGCTGAATTTATGGTCAGATCATTGAACCCTCCACCATTGATGACCATGGCGGAGGGGAAGTGTTCCCACCTGTTGTGCGTCGATAGAGGTTCTTGCAAGTGATCGAGGATGTAGAAGTCCTCGGGTCTTGTGACAGAGAATGCGGTTTGGATGGGAACCGACTCATCAGATGGTCGGGCATCCTCTTCCGCTTCCCTTGTCTCACGGGCGTCCCGACGAGGAGCGTCGTTTCTTCGATACTGTACGAGTCTCCCCCCTTTTATGAGGGTCTCGATGGTGTCCTTAGGTGGACGCAGTCTTTGGTCAGATACCCGTGGCTCCGGTGGTACTGACAGTATTTGCTCCGGTCCACCCCAGGTTTGGCAGGAGATGGACGGGGACGTTTGACGCCGCCATCCTTGAAAGCTGTACTTGCGCACTCCACTAAGATGCGCTCGTGGGAAGCCGTAAGCAGAGTGTATTTTGTGAACCGTTCCGAGGGCCCCCTCTGCTCCCGGGTGTCCCGGGGTTTGTCGTCCCTTCTCTTCTCCCCGGTGCATCGAGGAAGGGCGGTATCTTGTCATGGAATGTTGCTGGATCCGCGGTTTCTAGGGTCTCGGGCTCTGTTGGCTGCTTCCATTTCCTCGTAGTCCATGTAGGCTCTGGCCTTCTCGAGGAGGGCATCGAACGTTCGGGGTGGTTCGATGCCCACGGATTTTCTGAATTCGGTGCCGGGGAGGAGCCCCCTCTCCAGCAGGTATCTCTTCATATGGTCCATGCAGGGACCTGGATGGCTTCCCGGTTGAAGCGGTTAATGAATTCCCTCAAGGTCTCATCGTGCTTCTGGACGATGGCCTCGAGCGTTGCTTCGGTCTTCGGGTGTCATCGCGAAGCAGTGAACAAGCTGATGAACTAGTTCTTCAAGTTTCGCCACAAGGTAATTGACCCCGGGGCGAGTCCCTTGTACCAGTCCATAGCTGCTTTCCTCAGGGTCGTGGGGAACAACCGACATTTGATTGGTCCCCTGACGTTGTGGTAGTGCAGCATGGCTTCGAACCCGTCTATATGGTCGACCGGGTCGGCGACACCGTCATATTATTTTAAGTGGGAAGGCTTCTCCATGCCCGGGGGAATGGGCGCCTCCATGATAGCTTGTGACAAGGGACCGCGGGGGTCGTCCTCGTCACTCTGTTCCAGGGAACGGGATGGGGATCCGATGTATTGTCGGTCACGGTGGCCCTGGTCGTGCGGGATGTTCCTCGAGCGGTGTGAACATTGATAGTTTCCTCCGTGTCTGTCCCCGGGAGGTCTTCGTTCTTGCCGTGAAGGGCCATGGTCGCGCCTTCCTGCTTCGATGAGTGGTTCCCTCTCCAAGAGGGGTCGCCGCTCGATTGGTCGAGGCGACGAGCTTCGAGAGATGTCCTGATTCTGTCTCCGGTGGGGAGATCGGGGACGTTCCTCCGTTTGTCGAGGGATAGGAGATTGAGGCCTCCCGTGTCTTCTAGGGGGCCTTCGGTCGTCTTCGAGTGCTCTCAGTCTTTCCCCCTGAGCAAAGATGAGATAGTTGGTCTGATTAATCGCCGCGAACAGTGCCCTGGTCGTGGTGTCTGCCCCGACGGAGACAGGGACTTCGTGGAATTGGGCGGTTGGATCTTCTTCAAGCTGAGGAGGGATTGATGAAGATGAAGTTGTGGCTCCGTCTCGGTAGTTAGAAGGCCCGGGGATGTTGCCGCCGGGGACCGTGTTATGGCCGGTGATGTCGGCGTTGTCGGGGCCGGCATTATTGTCGAGGCCGACATTATTGTCGGCGATGTTGTTATTAGCTTCGATGACGCATACGTTCTGGTTGTCGTGAGTCTGGTCAGCCATGACAGTCGAGGATGGTTTTAGCTTTGGTCTTTTAAGTGAAGAGAATACGGGGAAGCTTAGATTCCCACAGACGGCGCCACTGATCGTACCTGGTCAGAATTGGACCGTCACAGCTGGCTCCGGGCTGGATTTGAAGGAGATGGGGGGGTACCTGCAAGACACTCCGATGGCAAAATGAGAGACGGAATGAGCAAGCAAGTGAGTATATAGGTGTGAATGAATGAATACCTGACCCTCTCATGAGAGAGGGTATTTATAGCCCCCAGCGCTGGGCCAAAGTCCCCACTATTGGGCCACACAGAGGCCCAATAACGGGAACTGCCAGGGTTTACGTGAGTATGGAGTCCAGCGAGTGGACTCCCCCCTGGTCAACTGCTCCGCGAGAATAGGGTTGGACCCGAGATTCCTGGAGGGCAGTTTGATGTGTCCGTTGAGAAGTGGTGGACCACGTCCCCCAACGGTTAGATGGGGATGTGTCCCACAATATCTAACTTGGGCCGTTTGGACCTTCTTTTCGTAGGACCAACGTAGACCCAGTCCAGATCAAAATTTGTATGAAACAACTGCTTCGACATACTATCTAGACTAATTCGACACATCTTCTATCAAACAACATCCTACTTCGACACAATGAATTATACATTTAACACATTACTTAGGTAAATCATGAATGATTTTTGTCAATAGCAATTTTTTTCCACATGATTTAAGAAATTAAAAAAGCTTTCTACTTATCTAATTGGACCTGTTATCTTTTGGTCTATAAGTCAGCTACCGTGTTTCAATTTCTTTACTTTTTTTTTTTTGCATTTTATCTTTTAAATAATTTAACTACTCATGTATCAACCTTTTACTTTACAGATATTTTATTTTTATACGTTTTTAATTAAAACGTCATTTTATTTCAAAATATTTACTTTTTTTATAAATCAATTTTGAAAATAAAAATTCAATGAATTTCAATTATAAAATCTAAACTCGATTTAAAAATATTTTCAAAATTAATAATTAAACACAAAAATATATTAAATTTGGAAAATTTACTTTCGATTTAATATTTATTTATATTCTAAGTTTGATTAACTTTTCTTAAATAAAATTATCAGTAATCATATTTAAAAAGAGGAAGAAAAATAATGTTATGTTTGGAATACTCTTGCTTTATACTCCCTTCATTCTTATTTATAAGAAAAATTTAACTTTTTAAATTCATTGAATAATTGATGTATCTAATCAATATATAGTCTAAATACATCATTTATTTAATAAATCTAAAAAATCAAATTTTTCTTATAAAAGAGAATGGAGGAAATACATACTTTAAATCAACTAGTTTTTTTGAATATATCACCATTAGTTATGTAAATCATTTTTGTCTGTAGTAGTGTTTATTCCCATGATTTAAAAAATTAAAAAACTCTTTATTTTTTAATTTCTGTAAACATATGTATTTATGTTAGAAATGTTTAAAATATGATTAACTGAATTGTTTAAAATAATTTTATTTTTCGTAAATGTAGGGATGATAGAAATATTGTAGAGAAGGTTATTAATGTTGATTGTTTATAGAGCGTGAATTAGTCTTAAACTTAGACCATATTTAACTTCGTCAATGATACCTTAAAATTTATTTAATACATTTGTTTGTTTGAGGGCTGGATCCTCGATATTTTTTGAGTTAATACAATTATTGATTCAAAAAAAAACCTGAATGATTTAAATAGTTAATAAATTAAATTATTTAATTTAAATAATTCGAATTCAGTTTAAAATCAATTTCAAACAACTTTCTTTTTATAAATTGGTTTAATTAAAAAAATTAGTTTTTTATTAAAAAATTAAAAAATCAATTTAGAGTAAAAAAAATTCTAAAAAAAAATTTAAAATTTAAATTTTTTTTAAAAAAACATTTGTTAAAATTAAAAAAAAATCAAAAATATAAAAATCAAACTTATTCACAATCAGTTTTAAAGTTATTTATTACAGTCAAACAGCTAATTAACTGAATAAAAACCTCTGAGAATTTGTTATTTTAGTTTATGTTTATTTTCCAAATATTTTAGGTATTTAAAATATAAAAAAAAACTCTGGATCATAAAGTGATGGTATTATTATTACAAAGTTATTGATATTTAATGGAGTAGCTAGCTGCAGTATAAAAAATATAATGCTTAATTTTGAAGCTAAAGATATTGTACTTGCAAATTCCAATCCAAACTATTGCAGTACGAGTTCAACGAGCATTCCAATACTTCTCCATTAAAACGACGACATATGTAACCCACCAACGTTTCTCTTTTTGGAAAAGCAAGTAATATTAACTAAATATTAAAATTGAACAAAATTAATAATAAATAGATATATTATTTTGAAACAATTTTACTACTATTTTATAAATATATCATTATTTTTAGATAAATAATAATATAAAACTTTATAAAAACATTTTAGACAATTCCATTTTCCAAAATGTATTAGTTTGTGAAATTTTCATTTGCTTAAGTAGAAAATTTCAAAAAGTAAAATTCTGAAAATAAAAAAAAATCAGAACTTTTTTTTCAAAAAATAAAAAATATTTTTTTTTCTGAAAATTAAAAAAATAAAAAATTATTTTTTTGAAATAAATATTCTGAAAATATTATTTTTTTAAAATTGATTTTAAAAGAGTTTAAAATATAAAATTGGTTTAAAATTATAAATTAATTTTAAACTAATTTGTAAATACAAACTGATTCTAAACTAATTTTAAATTGAACGGTAATTATTTTAACAATTAATTAAATTTTTATTAAAGTAATTATTACAAATTAAATGGAATTATAAATATGATTTGGTTAATTGTAATTCATGAACTATGAAAACTCTATCTATAAGATCAATTTTAGTTCCATAACAAATTAGCTACAATTTGTTGTTATATAATACTTTATTAATTTTTTATGCATTTTAATAATTTAAAATATAATAAAATTTAGATATAATTTTTTAAGTATGATTTTTATTATTTTTAAATAAAAATATACTAAATATATTTAAATATTATTTAATGAGTAAAAATATGAGTAATTTACATCTGTATAAAAGAAAATTATATATTTATTATATTTTCATTAAAAAAATAGTAAGAATCACACATAAAAACTATTATACTTAAGTTTTGTTTTTTAAAATAATCATTAAACTTCAATAAAAATAAAATAAAATAAGCATTAATATCATGAAAACAAAATAAATATTGAGTGTCCAACGTGATACCCAAGGGGTTCAATGATAATGAAGTCACGCAAAGCTTGTTCACATTCAAAAGCTTGATTCGTAAACAACATAAATCACTCAACTTTAAGGAATGACAACTATAAAACACACGTTAAACCTAAGACAACTATAAAAAAAGCCATTTGAAGCCTTAACCTCATTTTCATCATGAAAATAATTCAAGTGCATTCTTTAGCGCTTATGACATTGCTAACGTTGTTTTTCATCCACATGGAGGGAAATTTGACACCAAATAATGTCACTCATGTTTCTGTTTCATCATCATCATTGCACTCACAGTGGCTAAAAAAAACTATCAAACAAAGATATTCAGGTTGCCGCAGCCGACCGTGGATGTGCAGTGGAGGAGAGATTCCACCGAGGAGTATGTGTTGTGGAAATCGTTGTGTGAATGTGACATCTGATAATAATAATTGTGGATTTTGTAGAAGTCGATGTCCTTTTAATTGGCAATGTTGTAAAGGTTTATGTAGAGATATAAACATAAGTATTTTCAATTGTGGGAAGTGTGGTCATAGATGTCCTTTTGGTGAACTTTGTTACTTTGGTATGTGTGGTTATGGGGGATCTTCTCCATTTCCTCCTAAGCCACCAAAAATACCATATCTTCCACCCTATCCCCCTTCACCACCAGATGCTCCAAAGGAGGAATTTTAATTGCCTTATTTGTTTAAGTTGGATATCTGTACTTTCGTTTGTTTATTAGAGCATATTATTAAATATTCTCTGTCTCAAATTATAAGAGAAATTCATTTTTTAGATTCATTGAATAATTAATGTATTTGATCTATATATAGATCAGATACATTAATTATTCAATGAATCTAAAAAATGAATTTCTCTTATAATTTGTAACAGAAGGTATACACATTTATTTTTCATGTGTTGTCAGAGTGGAAGAGTTTTCTTATTATTTTTTTGTTTATTGTTTCTTTATAAAAGAAAGTTACTACTCATTGTAAAAACTAGTAAAATAAAGTAATATGTGCATTTGTAATAAAATATTGATCACATATATGATTTATAAATTATTAAAATTAAATTAAAATATAACTTCAAAAACATGGCGCATGAGAAACTATTAAAATTAAAAATAATTTTAATTCATTTAAGAGTAATTACTTCTCAGCATCTTCCTAAGAAATTCAGGATTATAGAAGTTTATTATTTGAAGAATAATTATTTTCTTCTAAATACAATAAATTCAAATTAAACATGTAGTTAGTAATCATAGACACAAGATATAAAGGTATAATTACTTTGCCACCAAATGGTATAAAATAGTGTGTGGTAATTTCTATTTAATTCCTATGGTGAGTGCGAGGTCATAAAACCAATCTGCTCTAAAATAGATTATGACTCATTTTCTGCGTTCAACTCAAACAATGATCAACTCTATGAATCTAAATCTAAGTTCTAGTTGAACAACACTTGAATGAACAATAATATTTTTAGAAACAACTTGAAAAAAAAAAACTTTCAAAAATAAACATTTATAGAAGTTTTTTTATTTTAAAAGGTTAATAGTATTTTTGCTTTTTGCCATATTGTTGTCTTTTCTGCTTTAACCCTATAAAAAAGTTCAGAGTTCAACATTACCTTTTAAAGATTTTGTTATTTGAGAGCTTTATGATATTCAGTCAACAATTTTGCCTAAATGATGCGCCGTTGTATAATTTTTTTAATTATTTCTAATTCTATATGATCATTTAATGCTACACTATTAAAAACAATAATTATTTTTTAAGAACTTCATTATCTTCTTCATGCCTTCACCATCTTCATCAAAATCTTTATCTTCAAAATCCAAAAAATCAAAAAATCAAAAAATAAAAAAATTAAACTAACAAGTGTTTTAGACCGAACATAGTAATCCCAACCGACCATTTTGAAGAAGTTACAATCCTTTCAAAATTCTCTCAGCGCATAAAACTATCATATTGATGATCACATAAGATCTAAACTTCAAGTGCATCTAACGACCTCCACAATCTATGTCTGACAAATAACTAGTTTGTTATTCCCTCTCTACTATATATAGAGAAGGCGTCAATTCAGGTACTCAGTTTTAAATTCAATTTCAATTCAATCTTCTCTCTCATAAACTGACTTGAGCGTTATGTGAGTGCAACATCCTTCTCTTAAAAGTTTTGAATAATGTCAAAACTAGACAATGTATAATATTTATACATTAGACGTCATCTCTCTATGTCTAGGTTGCATTTTCATATTAGTACACTTAGGGATCATGCAAAAGCTATTGGGCAAGTCAAACACTTCAAAAATATGTATTTTAATGAAAAATTAGGTTTTGAGTCGATTCCCCCGTGTTATGAGTTGACTCCCTCTGAAGTTTTTTCAAAAAGGAACTTTATGTTAAAAATGGGTCGACTCCCTGGCCATTTGGAGTCGATACATAACACGAAGGAGTCGACTCGCAAGTGTATATCTCGACTCCTACTGAAGCTTATTTTCAAAAATCACTTGTGTCCAATTGGAGTTGACTCTCAGGCTATACGGGTCAACTCCCTTTCCCTTAGGAGTCGACTGCCACTTTGAATTGGTCGACTCCTACTGATCATATTGTCCATATTTGCTATTTTGCAAACATATTTTCTTTGTTTCATTCATTAACACACTTACACCTATATATAGTCATTCATGTATCATTTCTCAATTTACGAAACCACAAATATATAAAGAAATTTCTCATCATCTTCATCTTCTCTCTATGCATGCACAAAAACAAACTACACATAATCATTTTTTTGTTTGGGTGTCATCTAGAGATAGCTTGATAATGTCTAATTAGGATTCATTATAATCAATTGGGTTGAGAATTCTTTGGGGGTTTCAAATAAGAAAATCAAGGTAGGGTTTTCCTTCATAATCAATTGGTGATTTGAAGGTTTTGAACAAGATTATGCAATTAGGATTCAGCCGAGTGAAAACTTCAAAGAACGGTGGGTTCGGTCGAAGGAGTAGCACGAGACGGAGGATCAAATTGGTAAATCTTGGGTCACGATACATTCACAATTTAGATTCATCCGAGTGAAGTATTTGAAGAACTATGGTTCTTGCAAAGGAGTAGTGTGAGACGAAGGATTAAATTGGAAGTATCAGGTTCACTTGATCGAGCTCAAGATCAAGGGGAGAAAAGAAGATATAATCAACAACATACTTAGGGTTTTGCTTGTTGGGTTTCTACTTGCTCTCTTGTATCAACATTTTGCAAAGGTTAATTTTCATTATGTCAATTCTGAACGGGATTGGGGGCAGACATACCCATAGTGAGGTCAATTATAGAACTACCTAAACAAATCCTTGTGTCACACTCTTTCTCTCTTACTCTCTACTTTACATTTTATTGCAAATTGTGAAAACTTCAATTGTATGATCGATACATTGAGATAATCTCTTAGGTTAGTACCATGAAATCTTTTGTTGATTTGATTACAATATTTATGATTGTAATTGGTTTCTAACATCAACAAAATCAAACAAAAATCTGGTTTGTGCCAATTGCACTCCAAGTGTTCGAAATTTCCTTAGATAATTTTTGTCGATTATTTCATTAGAAATTAATTGCTATAGTGTGGTTTATTCAAAGTTGGTTTACTGAAAATACATTGATTATTTTTCTCATCATACGTAAACTCATTCTATCAGTTTAACGCATATCCGGTCTTTTCAATACAGTTCAGATAAATGATTATCGATTCGAGTTTATTTCTGCGCGCCATAGTTTAAACATTTTTAAAACAGGGTTTTAATTGAAAATTTTATTTGCGATATAGTCAACCCCATTTCTAGACCTTAGCCTATCGTCTAACACATTGGAATGCGACAATTCTGATTCCTATTCTTCTTCTCACTCACACTCTTGTAGTGAGCAGATCCGGTTCCACTATCCTCATCATAAATTTTTCATTTGTTGACCAATACTAAGAAACGACAGATCTCCTGATATCTGATAAACTAATTGATCTTAGGACGTAGATCACTTTCAAACTTCACGCACTTGGAAAATTCAGCATCCATACCATTATAGCTAGTACAAAACCTAGACAACTCTTTAAACTTGGTTGTATAATCAGCGATAGTCATATTACCCTACTTCAACTCCAAGAACCCAATCTCCTTACGGTTACGAACATCAATTGGAAAATACTTGTCCGAAAACTCTGTCTTAAAATTAGTCCTAGTAATAACAGTGCAAGCGACTTCTACTCTTTGGCAGGTATTCTTCCATCAGTACTCAGCTTCCTCAGATAACATATGTTTTTCGAACAATACCTTCTGAGCATCAGTGCAAGCCATAACTTTGAAAATATTCTCAATCTCTTGGATCGAAGTCTGGGTACCTTTTGGATCGTACCTTCCCTTGAACGTAGGCAGGTTATTCTTCTGGAATTTTCCCAGCCCACGAAACTCATCAGCCCTACCATTCTGATTGTGATTAGCATGTAAAGCTTGGTTTACTTGCACCATCTCCCAAGCCATTTCCTCTAGAGCATCTTCAATCGCTGGATCAATTATACACCAACCATTTCTTTCTACACAGCCATCCAAAATAAGTTAACCAATTGTAAAAAAAAAATCAAATAACAGTTAGGTAAAATAAGCATCGATAACATTCACACACATGTTGTGCACTAGAGTGCAAACAAGTTCACAAAATCTAAGGCCGAATGGACCGACCTGCTCTAATACCAACTATGTAACACCCTAAACCCTAATATATATTTTATACAAATGCATGCATAGATCATGAAGATAAAATAAAACAGTGTGTCACACATATCTCTCAACATTCAATCTTTAATTCAAAATGTGGAATTAACTTTGAAACAACATAATATCCTTATTCAAATAAGAAACTTAAAAATGAAACATGGTATTCTCAACCCAATGTTACACTATCAGAGTGACAAGAGGAATAATAAATAGCTGACAACAATGTGACGAACATAAAACGGTAAATAAATAAATGAAAAGGCTAACTACACCATCCTTCATGATTAAGCACAACAACTACTCCTTAGTCCCAACCTGAGTATTAGCAGAATACACATAAAGAGAAACATAGAAAGAAGAACAAAGGGGTGATAATACATTCCAAAAATCAAACAATGTTAAAATAACAAGGATAGTATAATCATCATATACAATCAAATCATAATCACACAATCAGATAATATATATAATTCTGCATGTAATGTCCATCGCTTCTACTCCCATGTATGTGGTACTGATCTCTTGGATATCAGAGGTATGTTATTGATGTATCCAACTCGACAATGGACTGAAGTCCTACTCATCACTGGACCAAGATCCTACTTTTCATTGGACCGAAGTCCTACCTATATCCAATTTACATGATGCATGAATGCTAAGATTAATGAAAATCGACATCCACATCCTCCAACTTCAATCCTCATCACTAGAAAAAAGTCTTACACATCACTTGTTCTTTCGAACCTAAACACATAATCATCAAATAATTATCGGTGTAAGGCCACGTCACTAGTTCTCCTGAACCTAAACATCTCAACTTTGCTTCTTTCAAACCTAAACATACAAAACATGAACTCTAACAATTATAGTTACAACATTGGTTCATCTTAAACCTAAACATATCAACAATGGTTCTCCTGAACCTAAACATATCAACATTGGTTCTTCCAAACCTAATCATAAGTCACATCAACACTTGAGTTCTAACCTTAACAATTTAACTCGTATATGTAACACTCTTCTAAACCCCACATATAATTAATGAATTAATTAATTAAAACACAACAAAAGGGTGTCACGCTTCATGAAAACATACACAATTTACTCCCTTAACACGGGTTTCCACACATAAATTATAATCAAGTAATATTTAAAACTGCAAAGTTTACACAACATCAGAGCTTGACTGAATATACCGCAGCAAGATCCTCATCAATTAATAAAAAGTCAAATCATCAATTTATAATATCATAAAACAACTCAACAACATAAGTAGTACTTGACTACAAAATAGGAAGTAAAGAACAAGGTATGTTTATACTAGTTCACTTGAAACTATCAAGCTAGTCTAGTCCATCCGCCAAGGTGATTTTGTCTCTCTCAAACAAGGACTCAATCCAATAATCTAACTTATTATTACAATGCACAAGCTACCCACAAGTGACTAACAACCTCCAAGACACACAAGTCCTAGACTTTTTAAGGACACAGGCCTAACCGGTCCCTTAAGGAAAATCAAATCTCTAAGATACACTAGTTCTAGACTTCTTAAGGATATAGACCTAACCGGTCCCTTAAGGAAAATCAAATCTCTAAGGAATACTAGTTCTAGACTTCTCAAGGATACAAATCTAATGGTCCCTTAAGAAAAATCAAACAACTATTTGAATACAAGTTTTGTTTACAATAATATTGTTTCTACACAAGGTGAATATGTAAACTATTTTAAGAACAATAGACTAAAAATATCAATGCTATGAACAACACTTTGTACGTAGATATTTTGTTGATTGGCGACTTTCTCTCTTAGCCTTCAAGCCTTTATATAACTAATAAAATAATATATCCATTGAGGGGTACTCTTGGAATTTCCAGAATCATTGGCGGCTTGAGCAGTAACGTGGGGGAAAAGATCATGCAGCGCGTCCGTCCTTTCATGGTAGTGGAATGAAACGTTGATTGTACCATGTACTATTTATACCATGTTAACGTTATCTTCTTTCTTTCTGCACTTCAGAGGCTTCTGCGAGCATGAGTTTAGAAGCGAGAACATAACACAAGGTCATTAAAACTTCAAGTCTTCAGAGTCTTCAGAACCACGTCTTCAGAATCTTCAGCACTTGGTCGTGAAAACCTTTTCTAGAACCTTGGGTCTTTAGAACTTCAAGTCTTCATAGTCTATAGAACTTATGTCTTCAGAGTCTTCAACAATGGGTCTTTAGAACCCTTCTCTTAGAATCTTGGGTATTTATAAACCTTAGTCTTTAGCATCTGGACTTAAGTAAAACTTATTGTCTTCAAATCTTCTGACTGTTTCTTTAGAACTCGCTGTCTTCAGAAACACGAGTCTTCAACATCTGGACTTTAGTTAAAACTTTTGTCTTCAGATCTTCTGACTTGTTTCTTTAGAGTATGTTCTCTTTAGAAGCATGAGTCTTTAGCATTTGGACGTAAATAAAACTTCTATCTTTAGATCTTCTGACTTGTTTCTTTAGAAAAACATCAGAGCCTACACTTCAGAAGCTTCTAGAGTGTATTGCTACTGTTCATCAGAACTTGTATAGCACATAAGAGGAATTAATTCTCTTCTAATGTCTTGGCCATGCCATCTATCAGAAGTAGAACCTATTTGGTAAATAGTCAAAAATAATAAACATTAGAGTATCAAAATTGTTCATACAAACATACTCAATTGTTATCATCAAAACTGAAAGATAATATTGCAGAACTGAATCTTATTCTAACAATCTATCCCTTTTTTATGATGACAAAAATATGTATTTTGATGACATACTTTTATTCATATAATCAAAAAAGTGAAAATAAAAAGGTAAGGAGTACTTATCCTTTTTATGAAAATCCCCCTGAGTCAAAGACTTGATGAAGATTGAATATCCTGATTCTAAACCATTTATAGTAGAACTCCCCTTGGTTCCAATAGATCAGATATTGAGATCTTGAGAGTCTTGACTCTAGATGCCAATGAAAATGAAATCAATTGAAATCTTGAAACTTTAATGTCACTAAGACAGCTTCCAGATTCTCAATTCTTGGAGTCTGGTTATGAAACATATCTTCAGAGTATGAAGCCAACAACTTGGAGTCTGATTATGAAACATATATTTAGAGTCTAGAGCCAACAGGTTAGACATAAGCCTTTCATAATTCTTTATCAGAGTTCTCATTCCTGAAAAAGAAAAACATTTCTAACAGAAACATAAGTTTAACTGGGTTAGAATGTAAGCATCTCTTTCCAGAGAACATTTTCCAGAACTTGATTATCGAAATCAAAATTACGTTCATTTGATTACTCCCCTTTTTTTTCATAATAAAAAAGGTAATTATGTGTGAAAAACATAAAAACCAGAAGAATTAACAAGTAAAAGATAAGAAGTGATTAGCCAAAAGAAGGAAGTAGAACAAACTAATATCCAAAAAGAAGACTTGAAGAAATATTAAATAATCAGAAGAAACACAGTAGTCACAAAAAGTAAGAAGCAAGTATAGTCCTATGGTTTAGAAGTAAAAGGAAAAAGAAAATTCTAGAGCCTAGGGTTCAGGAGCAAGAGCAGAGATCTTTTGTAGAATCAGCTATATCATGTTCTGAACATTCTCATTGACATACTTCTGTTCAATGATGCTTTCTCTGAACACCTGTTGTTCTCCTATAATCTCACCAATTGTGTTTTTCAGACGCACAATGGCAAGATCAGAATATGAAGCAACCCGAGCATCTTATTTAGCCTTAGCAACTTTTTTTGCTTCCTTTGCTTTTTCTGCAGCTTTGAGTTTGGCTTCTTCTTCTGCTTTTCTAAGCTTTTCTTCTTCTGCTTCTCGAAGGGCTTTAGCTTCAACCTCTTTTTGCTTAGCAACAAGAAGTTCAAAGAGTCTAACTCTTTCTCTTGTTTCTTTCCTTTCATTTACCATATGAACATCCCAAATTCTGGATGCTTCAGCAAAAGAATTCATTTGTTCAACCTCAGAAGACATCCACTTCTGAAAAAGTTTCCAAGAACCATCCATGTCCTGAGGCTCAATACTTGTACTTTCCTCTGCCTTTAACTTAACAACCTTTTTCTTTGCCTTAATTCTAAAAATGTTAATGCATTCATCCAAGGTTTTAGGAGTAGGTTTTTCATAAACAACCAAGGCTTGGGTAGGTTCATGATGGTTTGGTTCAGAAGTTTGATCAGGAGGATTTTATGATAACGATTGTTCAGTCATATTGAAAAGTTCAGAACACGTGAAAGATTCAGTTGTGGAAATTTCAATAGCTCCACGATTATCAGAAATTGTCCTTTCAGATATTTCGTGAACACAAGGAGAAATTGGATCAGGATGGATAATGGGTGAGTCATGGAGAGTGGTTTATTTGTTAAAGAAGGCAAAATGAAGATTGATATCAAAAGTTGAAAAATGATAAGTTTATGGAAGTGATTGAGACAAGGTTAATGGAGATGTAAAAGTGTGGATTGGTTCTGATGAAATGATGGTAGTGAGAGATGGAATATGATTTGGAGAAAAAGCTTGTATGGTGGTGATGGATTTAGGTATGATTGTTGTTGATGGTGGAACAAACACATCTCTAGTTACCAGAATTTCAGTTGAAGTGGTATCAGAAATAAGTGGGATATTTGTAACAGGAACATAAACAAAAGTGGTCATGATGGATGATGGAACATAAAATGATGTAAAAGATGATGTTTGTGTGATGGTGGTTGGAATGGATGAAACTGCATCAATAATATTAGAAACAGACAATGAAATAGGTACAGAAGTATCAGACTTACTAGATGTTACATAAGTTTCACCTCCCAGAATGGCATCTTTAAGAAGTTTAGAATTCTTTTTCTTCTTCTTTTCAGGATTAGAACCATCTGATCGTTCCTTCCTTTTCCCTTTAGAACAATCAACTTCCTTAGTAGAATGTTTGGTGATGTCGAAATTAGACATATAATGTCCTGCTCTAGCCATCCTTACAACATATGCAGCCACGTCAGTTAGGATACCAGTCTTGGAGAATAGAGGAAAGTTGTCAACAAGGATTCTTTTATTCTTCGTGACTTTAGCTTGCTCACCCAAGTGTTTCTTTTTAAGTTTCAGGATTATCTTTATGTTTCTCAAGGTCTGTCCATTAAATGGTTCTCCAAGGATGGGAATCAAGTGTTCAATGAACTTGGCCTCTTTTGTCATAAAGCCTACTAAGCCACTTTCTACAAAAATGTCTGTCAGAAGACGTCCACATGGAATATTAGGAGAGACCTTTTTCTCTTGATTTACAGTGGTTCTTGATTTTTTGATAGCCTCCTTAAAATGACTAAACATAATAAAGGTAAGATTCACCTTCTTTTTAGAAAGAAAATAGTACAACATGAACTGCTGGCTAATGTTGAAATAATCCGAAGAACTTGTTGGAGGTATAGGGTTTATGCACCCAGAATGATCTTGTGCCAAATTCTCAAATTATCATAAAGATCCTTACTCTTGTATTCTTTCTTGTCAGCGGTGTAACTCTTAAACAACAATTGAAGGAGAGCATTATTTTGAGATTATACCTAAACTCCTTTCCAAATGTACATTTTCCTTTCAAAAACTCCAGACCTAGAAGATCCGCAATAGACTTTTCTGTGATGATTATTCTTTGACCAATCACATCCAGACAATGTGAAGATCATCAAAGTCAACGTTCTTCCAAAAATCCTTTACTAAGGCTCCATAAAATAGGACCATTTAGCCTTTGAAAGTAGTTTTCCCACCCTTAAATCTCTAACTCCTCTCTAATGTCACACCTATTTTCAGCAAGATTATCAAAATCGACCATGTATTCATGAAGAACTACTAACTCAGATGGAGGAACAATGCAATGAACTTGAAAATATTTCTGAGTGATATGGTTTGCGTCAACCACCGGATTGGAAGGTGAACCTGAAGCGGTTGTAGTTGTAGGCAGAATGGTTGAAGATGACGAAACCATTATTAAAGACGAAGGAACGATAATTGACGATGTTGCGACAAATAGATTCAAGTCTTTTTCCATTTCACTATCAAACTTAATAGCTTCTTCTTGATCAGGAGTCAACATCGTTGAAAATGGAAGGAAATGATAAAGAAGGTTGTAGAAGAACTTTTGAAGAAGATGGAGAACTCCGAGAGAAATGAAGAACAGTTGAGAGAAAAGGGTTTTAGGGTTTTGTTGTACCCCAAAATTTTCCCTCCCATATTTCTCAAAACATTGCAAGAAAGATCTCCAAATTGCTCAAAGTAGTCCAAGGGTTGGCCAGGCAAGCTCTCTCCTAAGGCAGTCTACTCAAATAAGGGTTTTGTGTTGCATCAAGATCCTTGAGTATAAGTGGTCCCAAATGCTCACAAATGTCCTAATATGTTCTCAAGATCATCCATGTCAAGTTTCAAGCCTTGCAGAGGAATTTTGCTCATTCAATTGCTCAAAAAGTCCAAAAATCGATTGTGCTAGGGCAAAAGTCAACTGTGACCCAAATACAGTCAAACTTCAATATTTTTGGTCAACATCCTCATTTTGAAGTATATTTCATCATTTTATCAAGGGTTGATCATGATTCATCAAGGATTGCTCAAAATTCATCAAGATTCAAAAGTTGCTAAATTAGGGTTTTGTAGGAAAAGTCAACTCAACTTTGACCAAGCATAAATTTCTCATACTTTATGATAAATGACCCATCCAAAGATAATTTTGAAGAGGATGCAATTCCCTAAAATCCATATTCATACCCCAAGATCAAATTATTCACTCACAAGAAGTTATGAATTTTGACATTATAGGTCATTTTTGAAAGTCAACAAAAACACCTTTTTTGTCAAAGATTCTAACTTGAGCATGGAATATCAAATTGATATGAGACCAAAAGAGTTGATTATAGGACATCTCAAGCTTTCTAAAGAGTCTAATAACCCCTCCAAAAGTTCAAAATTGAAGAAGTTATGCATTGTTGAAGTTGGACTTTTTTGCGAAATTACCAAAAGTCAACTATCCCCAAAACTTCAAATTTTGCCAAATGGGCCCATTCTTTTTCACTTGTTTTAAGTTTGAATTATTTCCCACGTGCTCTAGCCTTGTCCATGTGTCCATATTATATTTTTGTTATTTAATTTTATTTTTATTTGAATTAATTCATTTTTAATCAAATAAAATCACATAAAATCAAAAATATTGAAAACTAAAGATCTTGTGATCATTTCAGGTTTCAATAGACAGCTTGCATCCTTCCAAATTCGTATCAAGGCATAAGTGTACAAAAAGATATGATTTGGATCCAATTTGGAAAGCTTTGAAAGGAGGATCAAATCAAATATTCAATCATCAATGGAGGAAGATTTGGACAGAATTTTTTACCCTAATGTATTGTACAATACATAAGGAAGCGAAGCATACAAGAATAAAGGTTGGAGAGCAGTTTTGGAGGCAGAATTTTTTTTGGCAAAAACACAAAAAAGTGGGAGATCCAAATCAAGTCTAGAGGCAATTTCAAGACTTGAGACTTGTCTCAATCTCTTCCTGGCAACCTCCACAAGCGAAACCAATCCAAACCACGCGTTTTCAAGCTTCCTAGAGCACTGTAAGTCCCTCACGAATTCGCCATATTCTTGAATTCGATTTGCACTATTCTTGCATCCATTGAATAAAATAATTGCATATTTGTGATCACCACACCATTTACAAGCTTTTGGTATTATTTGATTTCGTTTATTTGACTTGTAGCAAGATCCACCATTATTAGGGTTTTGTTCTTGTTTTTGGGGGTTTTCGCTTCAGGTACAATTAGCCCATATGATGATCATGGTTATGATCAGAAGAGGATGACGAACTCAACCATGGTACTAGAATGCATTTCCATGGCCTGTACAGGATTTTAGAGATGCCTGGTTTGTAGTGACGGACCTCTGTCCGTAGGTATAGGTCCTGTAACTTTTAGCAACGGTTCAATGAAGGAGATGAAGGCGTGTCACGCCATCATTCGCCCATTCAAATACACGCGCGTTTTTTTTTTCTTTTTTCTGACCATTGAATTTTGTTTTTATATTATTATTACTGTGTGTTTTATTAATAACAAAAACCACTTGGCCTAGTGGTTGCCACGCTTGATTCCAAGGCATATGGGGCTGGAGGTCAGGGGTTCGATCCCTGCCTCTAACATTTGCTATTTTTCTTAACAATTTCAGGAGATCTAGTGTGCATACAAGTCTACAACCCATCATACTCCCTCACTCCTCAGCGTGCCAGATGGCCAGATGGCCAGATCTGGTGGCCAATCCTTGAAGGCACACCATAAGCAAGTCAATGCACGTGTACAGGATCCCAAAAAAGTCCAATGGATCAGCATATTTGGACCAATATCTTTGCTATCCACACCTCCAAATCTCAGGCCCATTCTTTACTTCCTCTCATATTTTATTTATTTTAATTTAATTATTTAATTTTGTTTAATTAATTTCTAACCAATAACAAATTTCCTTTTTATCAAAAAATCACAAAAATATCTTTTTGTCCAATTAAAATTCAGAATTTTATTTTTCTTTAATAAATTTTAATTAATTAATTAGGTTTTTAATTCTAGGAAACTTTAATTTATTTTTGTAAATAAATAAAATCAATTAGAAATCATTAGGTTTTAACTCTAATTTAATTATTTTAATTTCTTTCTTAAAATATCAAAAACTCCAAAAATATGTCATTTATTTATTTTTTTATTAATTAATTTATTTAATTTCTAATTTAGTATTTAATTTAGAATTTAATTTCTTTTCTTAAAATAAAAACAAAAAAAAATCATTTTATTTTAAAAGGGTCAAAACCCTAATTTTGCATTCGATTTAATTTCGTGTCACGCTTTATTTTTCTTTATCCAATTAATGTATCTGCTCCCGGTTTGTAATATATAATTAGGACATTTTATTTATTTTACCGCTTTATTTTATTTTCAAAGGGTTGCTTTTGGCGATGTAAATACCTGACGCCTTGTAATAACTAGTTTTAATTTCCGCATTTTAATTCTGCAAATTACAATTGTTAGATGTTTGATAATATGGTTTGTATGACAAGACTGAATGCTTAATCTTAAAATCAAATTAGATCACCCTTAACATGCGCAAAAATAAAAATAACTGAAAACGACACACTCGCACATGCGTACTCCTAGGGTACACCCCACTTGGTTGCCTTCGTACACGATCATTGAGTATAGGTCGTTTTAGAGGTCGTCCTCTTGTCTAAAAGATCATAATTGCCTCGAAACGGTTGCCTCAGATATTGTTGCCTCAAATAAATGATCTAAGACATTAGGGTTACCGCTAAGACGTCCTAACATTGCTTTAGTGACCATATGTCCCTCATTCGAATTGACCCTCAAACTCCAATGACGGTGCTACCTACTCATTAATAGTGGGATAACATTGTCTAAAGGAAATTAGCATATAACGATTCCTTTTTCGAGTAGGTAGATTAGTTCTTAGATACTTGCTCATCCAAAACAAAACAAATTTTTCACACTTACACTCATTTTCAAAACAAAGTTTTCAAAAACACTTCATCACACTCTTCAGGACAGAAGCAAGAGTTAAATCGAAGTTAAAACAAAAACTTTTCAAAACCCACAAGCACAAAGAAAACAATTTTGAAAATAATGAGCAAGTACCTAAGAGCCCGTAGATAACTGCGGATAGAAAGGGTGCTAATACCTTCCCTTTCTATAATCTACCCCCCGTATTCAGAGATAATCTCGAAAAAGGAATTTTTCTGTGCTTTTTTCCTTTCCTTGTTGGATAAAATAAAAGTCGGTGGCGACTCTTGCTTACCACGACATTTTGCAAAAACAAACGCAAAACGCAAACTAGCATTCCAAAAAACAGTCAGTTCTTCCCACCGTATCACAGGTTTCTAACAAGTGTGGGAAGTGACGTGAGGTTGTGTGTTGAAAAGTGTGATGCGGTGGGAGAACTGACTTGAGGTTTTGCGTTTTGTGTTCGCAAATGTTTCGGTTTAGCAAGAGTCGCCACCTACTTTTTATTTTATCCAAAGGAAAGGTCAAAAAGCACAGGAAAGACCTTTGAGATGTTTTCTTGGGTTCAGGGGGTAGATTATGAAAAGGGAAGGTGCTAGCACCCATTTCATCCATGATTTTCCATGGGCTCTTAGTTACTTGTTTAGATCACTTGCTTTTGCTTTTCAATTGTTTGAAATGGTGCTTTTGTGTGTGGTTTTGAAAGTATTTTGAAGAGAGGCCTTTGCTTAGGAAACCTTTGTAATGATTCTTGTTTGAATGTATACAAAGGTGTTTGTCTTTTGAAAAATGTTTCAATGTTTGAAAGTTTGTTTTGGGAAATGTTTTGAAATTGTGTTGTGATGTGTTTTTAAAAATAGCAAGGATGTTTGCAAGTTTGATCAAGTAACTAGGAGCATCTACCTACCTACTCAAAGATCTTTCCTACACATTTTTAACCCTTTGACATTGTTGTTTTACCATTGTATTTGGTAAACAACCTTGTGTCTGGATGTTAAACGGGACAGGCGCGGGTCATCGTATAGCCATGATAACAATTGTGCCAAGTATCTTAGCAAGTTTTTTGAGGGACTAGATCATTTTGTATAGGCAACCAAGATAGCGTCATCGAGAGACTATGATATTTTTGTTTTGATTTTGTTTTACCAAGACACCTAGCATGCATACCATGGCCATTTCTAAGGCAACAAGTGGATGAAACCCTAGGGGTGCTTGTGTGCATTGTGTTGTCATTTTCATGCATTTTTTTTGTCTTGTATTAGTCAAGCTATTTGTTTGATTTTGGTCATTTGCATACAAACCCTAATCTTTCTATCATGGCATATTTGAAAGCAATAAATGCGTAAAAGTAAATATAATACTATTACAACATGATTATGGGGAGAGGGGTACAAGTTTGAATAGAGGGATATTTGCAAGAAAATAAAACCCTAAGATTATTACAACCATATTGAATTCTTTATACAAATGAATAAATGGACAAATATTTAAATGGACAATTAAATAAATATGCAATATATCATAAATATGCAAAAAAATGTTTTTGTATTATTTTTATGTATGTAAAAATAAATTATTTAATGTATCAAAAATAAGAAAAATATTATTGATTATTTTTGTTAAGGGTGGAAACCCTAATTTGTTTTAAGGAAATATATATATTATAATTATTTATTTATGTACAATAAAATAAATAAAAATATATACAAATGTTAAAAAATAAAAATATGTGAGCAAGAATTACTTAAGTGTATAAATAATAAAAATAAAAATATATAATATTTTTATAATATTTATGAATTTATTTTAAGAAAATAAAAGTATATATTATTTAATAACTATTTCTATGTCCAAAAAAAAAATGAAATGTGAAAATTTATGAAAATATTTTTGGTAATTTTTAATATTTAGAAAAAATAAAATAAAGTCAGAAATGTAAATAGAAATAGAAAAATATAAAAAATAATGAAATGGGCCAGGGGGTGTAAACAGCAAGTCAAGGGGTGTCAAAAGCAGGGAACAACCAGACCCAACCCAGATTTGCCTTCGTCCCTAACCTCTGAACCAAATAACGTGCACCATAGTTCGATTTTTTTTATTAATAACCATGTATTAAAAAAATATTTCGCAAATAACCGGGTTTCGGAAAAAATTACGCAAATAACCATGTTTCAGATGGCTCCACAAAGGAGGAGCCATCTCAATTGGCGCATGCACCTAGGGTTTTGCCCTAGGCGCCATCTCACTTGGAGCCTCCCTTGGCTTTTAGCCAAGTGAGATGGCGCATGCTCCTTAAAAATGAGAGGAGGCGCCATCTCACTTGGCGCCTAGGGCAAAACTAGGGCAAAATGCTGTTTTATAAATAATTCGTCCGTTTCTTCGAAATTTCTCACACTTTCTCGCACTGTATTTTTATTTTGTACTCCGTTATTTGCGTAATGACGTCGCCTATGATTTTTAGCAGAGATGTTTACGTTATATTCTCCACCACGAAACCTGCGATGAAAATGAAATTCTGGCATATTCACTCCATGGAGCGTCTGAAGCGGGAGTTGATGCGGTGGCTAGATGGAGACATCGCGGAGGGGGAAAAAATTCTAAGGATCCAGCGAAAACGAGCAACAACCTCGCATGCGACAGGAAGACCTAATGTGTGGTTGGAGGAAGTCAAAACAGACAGTGATGTAATGCTGATGATGCATGGGTCAGATGAAATTGTGTTAACAGTTGTAACTTCCTAGATTGAATATCGTTAATCATTGTTGTACGCGAAAACCCTAATGTAATTTCCTAGATTGAATTTCCTAAATTATGTTAACAGTTTTATTAACGGAAAACCCTAATGTTTACAACACAAATATTGAAAAGATTTATTGTATTACAATATTTATGTGGTCGAGCCAGACGCCCGATTCGGACAGTTTTTGCGATTGTGTCCGACCTGACGGCATAAACCACACTTTCTTTCCAACCTGTCAAGATCGTCCATTTCTGTTGTGATGCGCCTACTTTTGGGACGACCCTTCTTGTTCCTTCGCATTTGGTCATTGTGCCAAACTATATCGCCGTTGTATTCAGGCCAATAATCCGGTTTTGCCACCAAAGGAAAGTTATTGTTGTAAACAGTGAGCAACGTTTCAGATTTGTAAACGTTTGAGAGCAGTTGAAGCGCGTCTTGATGGGTATGAGCACAAGCGGCAATGACATGAGAGCAAGGCATACGAAATGCTTGAAACCTGCCACAATCGCACCATTGAGAAGGTAAAATGACCCTGTATTCTTGTCTTGCCAGGCCTTTATTATGGTCGATTGTCTCTTTCACAATGAAGTTGTGGCTGTGTCGGTCAAACCGTGTAACCATGTGAGTGTTGGCTTTAGCACTTTCAGCCTTAATGTATTTCATGCAGCTTTCACTCCATAGTTGTCCTGATTGCAACACCGCATACCACATTTCACCTCTTTTGGCAAATAACGCAGCCATCTTAAAATACGTGGATTTTACCAAGGCAGTGATTGGGAGGTTTCGTATGCCCTTGAATACCCCATTCATTGATTCAATAAGATTCGTTGTCATATGCCCCCATCTTTGGCCATTATCGTATGACCTAGTCCACTTTTCGACCGGAATATTGTCGATCCACGTACCGGCTTCTGGATTAGACAAACAGATCTCGTTGCGGTAATATTTGAATGTGGGTTGTGTCAATCCATATCCCGCATTCATAACCGCTTTCCTCAATGTTTTGTCCTTGACCTCCCTCGAGAAATTCTGGATGATATGCCTGACGCAATAGACATGCGTAGAAGGAGGGTCATGCCAACCATTTGCTGGATTATTGTAGGCACTTTCAATGGAGGCATGTCTGTCCGAGATCAAACAGAGATCTGGTTGAGGAGCCACGTGTGTCCGAAGATTTTTCAGGAAAAAGCTCCAAGCACCACCGGTCTCCCCCTCGACAAGGGCAAACGCAACGGGGAAAATGTTGTTGTTGCCATCTTGTGCAACTGCCATCAATAGCGTGCCTTTGTACTTCCCATACAACCAAGTCCCGTCAATTTGTAGAATTGGTTTGCATGATGCAAACCCTGTGATGCATGGTTGAAATGCCCAAAACACGCGACTGAATATTCCGTTGCCATGCAGTAGACTACCATCTTGGACGTACGCTGGCAATGTTTCCAGAACATAAACACTACCTGGAGAATATGTCTTGAGTGCATTTAGGTAGCGGGGAAGTTCTCGGTATGACTCCTCCCAGTTTCCGTACACCCTTTCAATCGCCTTAGTCTTTGCTAACCACGCCTTACGGTAAGACGAAGTGTAGTTAAAAACCATGGTGATATGGGAGATGATTGTTTTCACCTTCAAAGATGGGTCGTTGCTGACCAGGGGTAGGATTTCTTGACAGATTAGATCATGGTTGAGTTTTCGGTGGTCCTGTGATTGAGTGGAACTTACACAAGTGTGGGTAGTCATGGAACCTATGACCCAGCAGTCACCCCTTAATCTGTATGATGCGGTCAGCTTGAACATACAGTCAGGGTGGACACACTTGATCTTGTACCTTTCCGGGTTGACACGATCCACCTTAAAATCAACCGAGTTGAGCATGTGAAATTTTTTAATGGCCCTGATGCATTCCTCTCTGTTACGAAACTTGTCCTTCTCTTTTAAATTTTCATCCGACTGCATATACGGTTGGAAAAACAAGTCAGTAGAAGGTTCATCTCCGCCCATGTTGAAGTTTGTCATGTGCGAAGGTGGTGTGTAGATTTTGTCTGTAGGAATACTTGGGATGCCATCATCGTCAGAATCATCGTTCACCATTTCATCAAACTCTAACTCGTTATCTTCTTCTTCATCATCAACTGCATCTACCTCATCTTGTTCATTTTCCAAAGGATCAACCTCCTGTGTCACCGGAGGCTCTACCTCCTGTGTCACCGGAGGCTCTTGAAGCAAAACTTACAACTCAATAGAGTCGTATCCAGAATAGACATGGCTGGAAATCATGTTCTGGAGATCCTCGTCATCTTGAACTTCAACCTTATAAAAAATTACTTGGTTGTTTCCAAAAAAAACTGGATTCTGATAAAATATCTGGGATACCGGGCCTCGTTCAAGTTTGGCCTCCAATATTTTCTTGAAGTACGAGAAATTGGCTTTCCCGTTTAAGAGAAATCGAACGTTGTCGGTGTTTCTAAACAAAAACCCAACTGTGGGACAAATGTATGTCTCACCGTTGAAATGTGCTTTGACAACAAATTGTGGTGAAGAGGCCATTGCGTAGAATTGTTTTAAGGTTTGAAGGTTAGAATGTTTGAGGTTTATTGATTGTATGAAGGTATGAATGCTGGAATGTTTGAAGGTTTGATGACTGATTCGAAGGTTGGAAGATTTGACAGATTATGTGAATCAATGTTATGTTAAACGTAAGGCTAAAAATTTCAATTAAGTAAGGGATGCAACCCCCCAAGGCTGCCAATAATATTACATGCAATAATGAAACCCCATAGGCTGCCACCTATCCTGGCCCTATTCTGCACACATACATGTTTTGTGTAAGACTCCACCCATCAACTCCAATGGCCTTGCATGCAATAAAGAAAGGAATCCCAAAGGCTGTCACGTAGCCTGAGCCTATGCTGTAACAAATGACACCTCTTATTCGCCAAATGGGGTGGCGACACCATACATTTTTGTACTCTTTCGCCAAGTCCAATGGCGCCTCCCTTACTGTCCAATCGCGATACATGCATGGGCTTATGAAACCCCATAGGCTGCCACCTATCCTGGCCCTATTCTGCACACATACATGTTTTGTGTAAGACTCCACCCATCAACTCCAATGGCCTTGCATGCAATAAAGAAAGGAATCCCAAAGGTTGTCACGTAGCCTGAGCCTATGCTGTAACAAATGACACCTCTTATTCGCCAAATGGGGTGGCGACACCATACATTTTTGTACTCTTTCGCCAAGTCCAATGGCGCCTCCCTTACTGTCCAATCGTGATACATGCATGGGCTTATGAAACCCCATAGGCTGCCACCTATCCTGGCCCTATTCTGCACACATACAAGTTTTTTGTAAGACTCCACCCATCAACTCCAATGGCCTTGCATGCAATAAAGAAAGGAATCCCAAAGGCTGTCACGTAGCCTGAGCCTATGCTGTAACAAATGACACCTCTTATTCGCCAAATGGGGTGGCGACACCATTCATTTTTGTACTCTTTCGCCAAGTCCAATGGCGCCTCCCTTACTGTCCAATCGTGATACATGCATGGGCTGCCACCTAGCCTGCAAGAATGACACCTTACATTTTTTGTAAATGCATGCATGCATATGTGTAACCCCCTAAGCATGCAAATGTGACACTTCGCAGGCATGCAAGCACAAGCAACCACTACATCAAACTTATTTGCCTATAAATACATACCTTATGAAACATCTCTCACACCCACACAACTCTCACTCTCTGCTACGAAATATTTCTTAAGTCTATCATACTCTCTATCTCTTCCTAAGTCTTTCATACTCTCAAGCATTCTGAACAATGGCTCTTCTAACAATGGGCGATACTCACAGAGGCACAAGGGAAAACATTGCTGCATTTGTAAGTCTCTTCTTTGGTTATACATTTTTCATACTTCAAATAACGTGTTGTTCATCTTAATTAATCTTACACTTGTTAAATTATGATCTCAGGACACAAAAAGATTCAGAATCCGTTCGCACAACTACCTGGCTCCCGACCCATTTATCGTCCCTTATCTGGAATATGCAGGTTTTGGACATGTGATAAAGATCTCCAACTGCACCATTGACTCAAAGTTCATTCTTGCAATGTTGGAAAGGTGGAGACCGGAGACCCATACATTTCACCTACCAATAGGTGAATGTACCATCACGCTCTAGGATGTGTACATGCTACTGGGCCTCCCTATCGACGGTAAGGCGGTGAACGGGTCGGTTCAACAACCCAACTCACAGTGTGAAGAACTGTTGGGTAGGGATATGGTAGAAGGTGGTGGAGCAAGAGGGCAGGGAATACTACTCACTGACCTGGAACGTCATTATGCAAGTATGGAATTAAATGAAAATTCCTCAGAGAATGACCGAGTAGTAAAAGCCAGAACGTATCTTATGATACTTTTTGGTACATTTTTATTTCCCGAAAGTACGGGAAATAGTGTAAATTTTATGTACTTACATTTACTAACAAATTTTGAAAAAACTAGAAAATATAGTTGGGGTTCTGCAGTATTAGCCCACCTATACAGTTCCTTGTGCAAAAACGCAGTCAAGGAAAAATGTACATTTTATGGGTGCGTATTTTTACTACAAGCCTGGGGTTGGTGGAGGATGGAGTCCTTAAACCCCATCAACAACAACACTTTTGGTTTCCCGTACGCAACAATGTAAGTCATTAAGTTATAGCATTTATAACTATTCTGCTCTTTCCAAAATATATGCTAAAAATAACATGTTTCTCATTTCCTTTAGGTACTGCGTGAGGGGTATGGGTTACGGCAAGAATCCAAGATTCAATGTCGCACTCTACCGGAATCTGTTGGATCACTTAGGCCCAGATGACGTACGTCGTAGCTTTTAACTTTTGTTCATTTTAATTATTTATACATTACTTTTGCGCTAACCTGATTTAAATTTTATCGCAGTTCGTCTGGAGACCATATTTGGGTTTGGGCCATGCTCCAAACCCAGAGGATGCAGCAACTTGGACTGCAAAGACTGCACTCATTCGGTTCAACATTGTGGAGATGCACCACAGCGACCGTGTGAAGATGCAGTTCGGAATGCATCAAGAGATACCAAGTGATCCAACAGATTTGTCCCCCTGGCATCTTAAAAGGGTCGACGCCCAGTGGGGTCTTACCAACTGGAAAGACTTTGCTCCGGAATGGTGTAAAATGTGGCAAAGGCGTCACCGCTACATCTTGCAATCCCCAGTTTTCCTTACTCAAGGTAACATGCGACACACGGATCAATATATGTCGTGGTACAGGTCGGTTAGTAACCCAGAAATGCACGTGTCTCATTCGAGGTACTTGGTTGACCCACGCACATAATGGGCACAACCCTCGATTCCCCATCAACAAACCCAAAACCCATCAACCTCCAACCAACCCCCAAGAAGAAACAGACCCACAAACACCCAACCACATTCCCCACCACAACACAACTGCAATCAAATGCCGTACTACCAACCACAATCACCACCAAACTACCAATACCCGGATATGCCTCAAACCCAACCACAATACCAACCCCAATACCAGCACACCCACATACCCCAGACACAATTTCAGTCTTCCACATATCCCAATATGGCGCCCTCAACATCCAGCCTTAGCCCTGATATGGGAATGTCGGAAGATTATGACCAAGCCGACCAAACCTACCATCAACCACCATATCACCAAACAACCCAACATCCACAATACCAAACACCCCAAGATCCATTTCCTTTCTACCCCCCATACTCAGACGACCAATGCTACCGACCAACCATGGAACCCCACCCACCGCCAACACGACCAAACTTTGAGGGTATGGGTAACCGACTGTACCAGAGCGGATCTTCGAGATATGGAGATCTTACTGATTTTATGGATTCGGACCGCATTGACTTCGCTGGGCCATCGACCTCACCGCAGCAGGAAACGCGACGACACCCAGCAAGAGAAAGGCGAGGACGGGGATGCGGAACCGGGGGTCATTACCGGGTTCCGGGGGATCACTGATGTATCTTTTTTTTTCCCAGTATTTTTTGTATCCATTTTTTTTACTGTTCTTTTAATGTAATACAGTTGAATGTAATTATTTTTTTTTTTAATAAAAAGTCCATTTTGTTGATCTCTGTCCAATAGGCAACGCACAGGAAAAAAAATAAAAAAATTTTTTTTTGCCCTAAATTTATACATAGGCACCATCTCACTTGGCTTAGGGCATGCCCTAAGCACTTAGGCACCAAGTGAGATGGCACCTCCCTTAAAAAAAGAGGTGCATGCGCCAATTGAGATGGCTTCTCCTTTGTGGAGCCATCTCAAACATGGTTATTTGCGTAATTTTTTCCGAAACCCGGTTATTTGCGAAATATTTTTTTAATACATGGTTATTAATAAAAAAAATTCCCATAGTTCAAACTGCTAACTCCTGCATTTGTGCTTAAAAACAAAAACTTGCAACATGAAAGTTATAGAGCATGATCATACGATTCTAACCATGTAAAAAACTTAATATAACTCTCAAAGACCAGAGAGAATTTCTCTGGCCCTAATTTCTAACCTAAATTTTTCAGAAAGTTCATCAATCAAATTCTCCCAACTCAGTTAACTTAAATGAAATCTATGCATATGTGCAACTCAAGGGCAATGAGTACTACATTTTTTATTCACAAACCTAAGCCTAATGTTTCCTAAATAGAGAGATAGAAGTTTGAACTTTACCTGCTTCAGTCAAGCTCGAGTATGGCAATGCATGGGTTTTCAGTGAGGCCTGAGATGCTTGTGAGCTTGCTTGAAGTTCCTTTGAGCTTTCCCAATGCTTAGCTAACTTTGAACTTGCCTGAATGAGCTTGTAGAAGTCAACCTGCACAGTCATAATTCAAAAATGGTGAATCTTGAAAACAAGGTTACAGTTTCTGGCCAATGGTTGGGATAACTTAGGTGTGTTGTTTAGAATGTGTTTGAAGTGGTTACAAGCAAAACGCACGAGTGGATTTTGCTTTGGTTGTCAAACCGCAGAAGTTGCCCTGTTTTGCAAGAAAATGTGATTTTTGTGTTTTAGAAGGTTTGAGAAGTGGTTAGCTTGTGCTTCTGACTTAGTGTGATATGCAAAACCCGTTTGAAATGTTTACCAAGCTTGGTTATAACAGATACCAGAGTTATGTGGTTTTTGCAAGTTGACTTGGTTTTGAAGAAAAGTGTGATTTTGACAATGCAAAGGGCTGTACTGGCCTCCTTCCTAGCTGCACAAAGTTGGTATACTTTTCCCTAAGTTTATGGAGTTGGTTTTCTGCAAAGGACTTGGTGCAATGCTCAAGAGAAACAAATTGACATAAAGCCACCTTTATGAAAATGGCATTGTTATCTTTTTGCCATTTTTAGATTAATCCTTTGTGTAATCTTCTATAGATCAGAACAATGCCTATAACCAATGTGTTTGCATTCAATTTTTGAGTGTGGAAGGGTTTAAGGACCTGTAAACAAGTACAAGCAAGGCTGGATAGAAATTGCAACTTGTAGCAACATGAAAAATGCCATGGATCAAAGTGACATTTTACCAAATTCAAACCTTCGATTCTCCCTAACCACAAATGATTTTGGAGAGTTCTTGGACATTTTGGAAAGCTTCTAACATGATCTATAATCCATATTTAAAATGCATTTTGAGATTCCAATTGGAACTATATGGAAAATTTCCATGAAGATAGGTCAAAATCCTGCCTAAACTAGGGCAAAATTTCACTAAGTTAAAAGTTTCATGGACCCTTGTTCACAAAATCATAACTTGAGATCCAAGCATATTTTGGGAAAACTTTGTGAATCAAAGTTGTCGATTTTGTGGAAGAGTACAACTTTCATTTTGGAAGTTTTCTTTGAATCCAATTGCATCATGATGAAAATGTTGGGCAAAGTTGGGAAAAAATAAGAAATTTTCTTAACTTAGAAAATTTCTAAGTTATGAAAATTTTCCATTTTAAACCCTAATTTGAAAAATTAGGTTTCTTGGTGAACAAGTTTTATGTTTTGACACATCTTGATGAATAATGACCCTTGGCACTTGATTTTGACCAAAAAGTCAAAGTTTGACTTTTCAGTGTACAGTTGATTTTTGGTCAGTTGACTGAAAAATTCATCTATCAATCCAATGCATTTGAGATCTTTTGAACCTTGTGATTAGGTCAAGATGATGCCATTGAGTCCTTGAATCCATGCTTGAACCCAATTTTCCATTGGCTAGGTTAAAAATCAGAAATTGCCCTTCTGCAGTCAAAACCCTAAAAATAACCATTTTACCCTTTTGATGATCTGATCAAATTTCTTGAGGAGTTATGGTCCAAACTTGATCAAATGGTTCATATGAGTTTAAAATGTTGATGTGGATCAAAAATTATGAGGTTTGACTGTAAATTGGCCACAATTGACTTTTTCCCCAATACAACTGATTTCTAGGTCAACTGTCCAATTGACTGGGCAAAAATTTGATTTAAGGCTTGAAACTTGGTATGGACAAACTTATAAGTCCAACATGAAGTATGAAAGTAATATTAAGAATTTAAAGTCCAAAAATCCCTGTGCAAACTCAAACCCTAATTTCAGGTCAACAGTGCAAGGAGATGTCTTGAGCAGAGCAAACCCTAATCCTGTCTGGAGTCCAAAGAGTCTTGTGAGGGTGAATATTGATAAAAAGAGAGGGAAAATTTTGGGGTACAACAAAAAGGATAAATTGATTTTTAAAAAAATAAAAAAATTTAAAATAGAAGAAATAATTTGAGGTAATTAATGAAAGTAATCATGACAAATCAATTCCAAGAAAACATTTATGCTCAAAATCTAGATTAGGTAGCGTGTGATGATTAGGTATAACCAAGGGTTACACTCGTTAATCACGCTTATAACTAAGTGACACGTTTGATATCCTCAAAGTCTGGAGAACCAAAAGGATTCCATCTAATCAAAGACATTTTTGACCAAAACATCTTCTGATTACTGAGGTTCTGAAGGAAATACAATAACAATAATAAGGTTTAAAGAGAATAGAAACGTTACTCATAGAAGTCTGATAGTCTATCAATTGATTCTTCAAACAATTTTCAGAATTCGACCTTTATTCAGAATATGGGCTGGCACAAGCGAGATCATCAAAGCTCAGAAGCATTTCTCCAGAAGATTTAAAGTTTGGTCTTGTTCTGACAATAGCATCTTTGATTACAAGAGTTTCAGAGCCAATAATCTTTCTTTTTTGGTTGCTTCTGAAACTATCCATGCCTCCAGACTTAAGTTCCAAATATTGTAACATATGCCTTTCGCCCATCATGGGTTGGAAGCATCCATTGTCCAGGTGCCACTATTGGTGTTTCTGTTGCATCATTAAGAACATCTGCAACATAGATTATCTGATATTTGGGTACCCATTTTATAGGTCCTCTCTTATTAAAAGTTCCAGAGGTTCTGACACCTATGGACTTTTGTGCAACAGGATAATCATGTAAAATTTATACATGATACTTTGGTTTAGAAGTTTCCTTCTGTGTCTCTGTTTGTGCTACAGTAGTATCATAAATTTCTTCTTCTGGACATTTCAAATTTGTGCCAGCAAGCACGAAATGTTCAGAGAGAGGTTTTGGTTTGACATTCAGAGTCTCATCAGTTTTCTTTGATGGCCCTAAATATCCCAAGGCTCTGCCTCCATTTCTACTAACACCATTGATCATTGAAGCCATTTTGCTTCTATCTATGCATTTGGCAAGGAATTGTTGAAAAGCTTTATCATATATGATTACTTCGTCAGTAACATATATGTTAGAGAAAATATCTTCTTCTAATCTAGACACTTTACTTTTCAGAGCAATGTTTGATTTTTTTAAAACAAATAGTTTTTCATTTAAGTAAGAAATATTTTGCTCATCTATAGTAGTTTCTCAAAAGTAGATACAAAACTCTTTTTCAAGATTTTGTGTTTACTTAAAAGAGATTGATACCTTTTCATTATTTTAGATAAACCAATTTCAAGTTCAGAACGAGATAAGGAAGAAAGTACCTCTTTGTCGTCTTTAGAGTCTAACTCATTATCAAGTGTTAGTTTGTCTTCTGATGTTTCTTCATTTGTGCAAGTTCTGGACATGAGTGCCTCGTTTGCATGCTCTTCATCAGAATCTTCATCTTATGATTCGGAATCATTCCATATTTCCATGAGACCCTTCTTAGATTTGTAAGACTTTTTAGCTTTCTTATCTTTCTTGAGCTTTGGGCAATCATTTTTGTAATGTCCAGGCTCCTTACATTCATAACAGGTAACTTCTTTTCCATAAGCATTCTTCTGACCAAAAGTAGATTCATCTCTTCTATATGCCCTTCGCTGACTTATGAATTTGCTTTGTCTATGCTTCCAGATTTGACTGATTCTTCTAGATATCAACGAAAGTTCTTTCTCATTTGAATCTTTTTTAGATTCTTCAGATTCTTCCTTAGCTTGATAAACCTTGGTCTTTCCAGACGTAGACTTTAAAGCAACATATTTTACCCTCTTCTGAGGTTCATCTTGATCAAGCTCTATTTCATAACTTCTTAAAGAACTAATAATTTCCTCAAGACTCGTGTTGTTCAGATCCTTTGCCAATTTTGAAGCACTTACCATTGGTCTCCATTTGACAGGAAGACTTCTAATAATCTTCTTAACATGATCTGCAGTAGAGTAACCTTTATTCATAACCTTAAGTCTCGCCACAATATTCTAAAATCTTGAAAACATCATTTCCATAGATTCATCATCTTCCATCTTGAAGGCTTCGTATTTTTGAATTAGGGCCAGAGCCTTTATTTCCTTTACTTGTGCATTTCCTTCATGTGTCATCTGAAGAGAATCAAAGATAGACTTTGCAGTCTCATTATCCGTGATCATCTCATATTCATTGTATGAAATAACACTAAGCATAATAGTTATTTCTTTGTAATAATTCTGGTAAACTTTTTTCTATGCTTCTGTCATTGCACTTCTTACAATCTTCTGAACTTTATCATCTACTGGGTGAGTGTAGCCATTAAATACCAAATCCCATAGATCCAAGTCATATGCCAGAAAGTAACTTTTGATTCTATCCTTCCAATATTCAAATTTCTCCCCATCAAACATATTAGGTTTTGAACTATAGTGATCTCTGTCATTATCCCTATTATGCAAACTTTTTATATCCTCAGAATCGGAGCTCTCATACCAATTGAAGGTGTGAAAAACACAAGAAAGGTGGTTTATCTTGTTGTAAGTTTCCTTGACAAAAAGTGTCTTTTGTTGACTTTTGAAAATGACCTATAATGTATTAGCTCATATCTTCCAAATGAAGCATTTTTTGGACTTGAGAATAAAAGCAAAGTTGTAGAGAATTGAATTTTCTTTAAAATTTGATTTGTTTGGGGAAAATTTGATGAAGCATGTGAAATTTATGCCTGGTCAAAGTTTAGTTGACTTCTCCTAAGGAAACCCTAATTTGACAATTCTTGACTTTTGATGATTTGAGAGCTTTCCTTGGGGAATCATGATCAACCCTCAATCAAATGATGAATATCACTTAAAAATGTTGATGTTGACCAAAAATCTTGAAGTTTGACTGTATGTTGACCATAGTTGACTCTTTGACCAATACAATTGATTTTCAATCATTTGAGCCATTGACTGAGAAAACTTGTGATGCAGGACTTGAAACATGAAATGAACCTTGTTGAGGACCTAAGGAGAACCATGGAAACAACTTGATACCTTTGCAAACAAAATTTCCTCGAGAAACTCAAAACCCTAGTTGTAGACCCTTAGCTTAGGAGGAGCATTGACTGGTCAACCCTTTTGTATCTTGAGTGTTTGAGAAGCTTTGAAAGAATGTCTTAAGAAATATGAGAAGGAAAATTTTGGGGTACAACACCTGGCATGTCTTCGTACGACCAAGCAAAGATCTCAACATAGTTACACAACATCTGGATTAATCTCTTTTTGACAATGTCTTCTAGGTTGGCATCTATCTGGACTTCTTTCTTGTCATCTTCACTACCCAAATTCACAACCTCGCTGGCTCTTCATGCGGTTGTATGGCTATTTCTTCTTGCGCTAACAGTCTAGCCATCTCTCTAGGTAATTCACAATCTTCCTCACCTTCGTCCTCGACTTGGTAGATTGGATTTTCGAAGTCATAATTGGCAATAGTAGAATTGTTATCAATGGGATCCAGGGTGGATATGGATCCACAATTTGTTGTTTGTGTGTGTAAGAACACATAGCTATTTTGAAAGCAATAAAGTAAAAGAAAGACAAAGAGCATAAAATTTGAATGCAAACATACAATGATTTATTGAATGAAAATATGTGAATGAAAAATGACAACCCTGACAAGTGGACCATTGTGCCCCGGGTAAGGCACAAGGATTAAAGTTATTGTTTAAAATTACATAACAAAAACTTGAAAGCAAGAAAATAGAAAATAACATTTACTTCTGACTAAAGGAGATTGGTATAACATTTTCAGTCTTCCAATTACTGAGCCCGTTGGCGGTGGTAGGAAAAATCCAATTGTCTAGGTCATAGTGACTATCAGCATCTTCTACCGCGTTGACTCCATTATTGTTGATGCGGAATGGTGGTTTTCCAGCACGAGCATGACGAACAACCCTCTGAGCCTCTAAAGTGAAACCCAAACCAAATTTATCAGATTTGAAAGGAATGTCGGGAAGCTGATCCCAAGTAGTACAACCACCTTCTTCTACCACAACTCTAGCGTCTTTCAGAGAAGCCATTATGGCCAGAACCCTGGTAACCTTAGGAATAGCAGAAACGTCTTCAGTAACGATAGTTGTCCAAGGAATAACCTCAAAGGTCTGGCATGGAGTTTCGATTAATTCGCCATCCATCTCAACATACTTGAAGGAGTTCAAGTGACTCACCATGTATTCTTATTCACCACAAACCATAACAATCTTTCCTTTCACGGGATATTTGTCCAAGGAATAACCTCAAAGGTCTGGCATGGAGTTTCGATGAATTCGCCGTCCATCTCAACATACTTGAAGGAGTTCAAGTGACTCACCATGTGTGATACGGTGGGAGAACTGACTTGGTGTTTTGCGGTTTGATCGCATTTGTGTGGATAGCAAGAGTCGCCACCGACTTTTCTTTTATCTAAAAGGAAAGGTAAAAAAGCACAGGAAAGACCTTTTGAGATGTTTTCTCGGGTTCGAGGGGTAGATTATGAAAAGGGAAGGTATTAGCACCCTTTTCATCCATGGTTTTCCATGGGCTCTTAGTTACTCGTTTAGATCACTTGCTTTTATTTGACAGTGTGCTTGTGGTGTGGGCTTTGAAAGTGTTTTGAAAAATCTCTTCGTAATGGTTCTCGTTTCTATAAGAACGCGTACAAAGTTTTTATTTCGAAAAGTGGTTCAAAGATGTGTTTGTGGATTGTTTTCCGGAAAGTGTTTTGAAAAGATGTTTTGCAATGGTTCTCGTCTCTATAAGAACGTATACAAAATGTTTTGTCTTTTGAAAATGTTTTGAGATGATAAGTGTTGGTGTAAAAATATTTTTTTGTCGTGAGCAAGCGAGTAACTAGAAGCGAATCTACCTACTCGTAAGGTCTTCAATTGTTCTTTTCTTCCTCCTTTTAATGTTGCTATCTTACCATTAATTTGGTAAGAAGCCCCATCGTTGGATGTAAAGGGACGGGTGCGAGTCAATTTTACAGTCATCGAAAGCAACCTATGAGACGCTTTAGCAATTTTTGTAAGGGACGAGATCGCTTTATCGAAGGCAACGTCGAGGGTCATCGAGGGACTACGATCTTTTTATCGAAGGGTCATTGCTAAAACGTCCCATATTCGAGGGGCATGACTGTGTTTCCGAGGCAACTAGCGAGGTTACCCTAGAGGTGCGCGTGTGAAAAAAGTGTGTTTGATTCAAGTTAATTTGATCTTTGAAATTAGGTTAACTAGCGATTAATTTTTTTTTATCTTGCCATACACGCCTAATTACAATACAGTATAAAGAAAACAGTAAATTGCGGGAATTGAAATTCTACGCTATTACAAAGTTTTCAGGAATGGGGGTACAAATTTACGAATAGGGATGAATCAATGCGATTAAAAGTCAATCAATACAACCAAATCGAACAAATTAAATAAGACTACAACAATTTATGAAGTAAAAATTAACAAAGTATAGAAATAAAGCTCTTGGTATTTTGTTTGTGAGGAAAGAATGAAAATAAAAAAAAATCTATTCTATTATTATTATTCGAATTTTATTATGTATAAATTAAATATTTTAAAAGAAAGTTTATTAAACCATAAAAAAAACGTTGACAAAAATTAACTACAAAGTCCTAAAATAACTAATTTTGAAATTATATATATATATATATATATATATATATATATATATATATATATATATATATATATATATATATATATATATATATTGAATTTTAAAGGTAAAACTAAAGATTAAACTTATTTTGTCATAAGGGTAAATAGTTAGAACCAAAATAAATAAAAGTCTGGGCAAGGTGTTGAACCTGGGTCCTCTTAATTGCAATATACAAGCTTTACCAATTGAACCATACTATTTATCTGCTATTGTTAGGATTTAATTAGCATATAAGATGAAAATTCAAATAATGGAATTGGGCCAAAAGGCCCAGTAGGCCGACCCGGTTCAATAGGAAAAGAAGGGTTTGAAAACCCTAAAAAACAAAGAGAAAGGTGCGGCGCTGTAACGTGTCTTGGGAGAAAGAAAAAATGATTATGGTGTTTTAATGGGAAGGAAATCATTTAATTATTCTTGTTGTTACAGTAAAAGAAAGAAACTAGAAATATCAAACGCCTCTTCACCTTCTCACGCCTCTTCACCTTTAACCTCACACTTCTCTCTCTGTCAAACTGTTCCCCAATTTGGCTCCATTGATACAAGCTTCTTTGTAAAACAAATCCAATTCCTCTTCCTCTCTCTACTAACTCGATTATTCTCTCTCCCTCTCTGCTAAATGAAATCGATCACTTCTGTTTTCTCCAAACCCAACATCTATCATGCTAACACATGCAGGTGGTGATGGAGGTTCGTATGATTATAACGGTTTATGATCGATGAAAACTCTGATGTTGTTGTTAAAAAGAAGAAACCGAAACGGAGAACAGGGAATGAAGGGTTTTCAGTGAGAGATCAGTTGTTTGCAGGGGAAAAAAAGGTTATTTTCAGCGGTGTTTCGGTTTTCCGTGTGCTTAAACAGTAACTGGCTTGGTACTTCGGAGAAGAGTGTTCCATATCATTTTTTCTTAAGAGATGGGTGATTTGACTGGTTTTGCTTATTTTTGGGTAAGTTTTGATTTACAGTAGAACATTTCAAGAACTTATTTGCGTATTTTCATTTTTTAACAGAAAATTCTATGATAGTAAAAAAAAACAAGCAAACAAAAGTTTGTGTGCATGAGGTCAAGAAGAATGCTTACAGAGATCGTTGCTTATGGTGCCTCCACACCTTTCTTTGACAGGGGAGTTCGACTTCTATGCCCCTTTTGCTGAATTTTCTGTAGTGTATTTTTTTCTGAAGGGTTCTTGTGAGGAAAATGATGAGGGTCGTCGTTTTTTTATGATGTCGCTGTTTGAAACAAAGAACTCTGATGACTTTCTTTTTTGGTGATGTTTCTGCTATTGTCTCTCTCTTGCTTTTGATGTTTATGTCCCTTTTATCATAATAGTGTGATAACATTTTGGGGGGAAATGTTTGGCCAATTTGAACATTTGAGGCATGCTGCTGTTATATCTTTATTGCTGCAGATTTTTGTTGGCTATTTTATGCAACTGTTGGTCTGTTTTGTTAGCAGGTTTTTTGGGCAGCAATGCATGACTTTTCTCTTCGCTGTACTTGTGAGTCAGAAACATGTTTTATGATTTGCAATGAACATATTTATTTGGGCCAATGATAGGACAAATTTGAGGCTTTTGTTGGGCTTAAATCTTTGATTTGTGATGTTGCAAATTCTGAATTTTGTATTTGCCTATTGTGATTTCATTACACCACCTCTTTTTTTTTTGTGAACCAAGGTTTACCTATCAAAACTTGCAACATGAAAGTTGTAGTCCATCACAAAGTCTATAACTTTGATTCACAAAGTTTTCTCAAAAGAAGCTTGTATCTCAAGTTATGATTTTTGGAACAAGGGTACCTAAAACTTTTAACTTAGAGAAATTTTACCCTAGTTTAGGCAGGATTTTGACCCATCTTCTTGGCCATTTTTCACATAGTTCCAATTGGAGTTTCAAGTTTCATTTCAAAGATGTATTATATTACATGTTGCAGGCTTTCCAACTTTTCCAAGAACTCCTCAACACCTTTGTGGTTAGGGAGAATCGAATGCTTGAAGTTGGCAAAAACTCACTTTGAAACCATGGCCAATACATGTTCATACCAAGTTGCAAATCTGACCAAGATAGATTAGTACATGATTACAGGCCTCTAAACCAATTTACACTCCAAAATTGAATGCAAATATATTGGATATTGGCATTGTTCTGATCAAGAGAGCTTTGTACAATGAACATTGCCATTTTAAGCATAAAGGCCACACTTCCATTTTGATAAAGGGCACTTTATGTCAAATTGCTTTTTCTTGAGCCTTGGACTTTCTTCCTTTGCAGCAAAAAAGCTCCACAATCTCAGACATAGTACAAGAAGTTGGTGCATGCTTGGAGATAGCTTGTACAGGCCTATCACACTTCACTTCCAACTTTGCTTTCAAAACAAGTCAAAGGGCCAAAAGCTTGTATCTCTCATATCTTTAAAAACCAACAAGAACAAAGTTGTAAAACAAGTTTTGCATATCCTCACAAGTCATAAGCACGAGCCTTTCACCCCTAAAGCATCCTCATACTCCAAAACACCATTTTTCTGCAAAACAGGGAAAGCCCTGCAGAACCACCTCCATCTCCACTTTCCCTTGTGCGTTTTGCCTCAAACTTGTTCCAATATATTCCATTCAACTCACCTGAACTATCCCAGACCTCCATTTCTAGCTGTAACACCATTAACACACATTGCCATTTTTGTTTGAAAGCTTTGCAGGTTGAGTTCTGTAGCACGATTCAGGCTACTTCAAAACAAGCCAAGCATTGGGAAAGCTTTAGTGGACCTCAGGCAAGCTCAAAAGAACCTCAAGCACCCTTGGAAGTTGCTGCATTGTCCAGCTCGAAGTCAACTGAAACAAGTATTTCATGCACTTCTATCTCTCTATTTAGGAATAGTTAGACTTAGGTTTATGAATGAAAGATGTTGCATTCATAGCCCTGAAACCATACACGTGCTTAGTTTTCATTTATATTAATCGTGTTAGGAGAATTTTGTTCATGAACTTTATGAAAAAACTAAGTTAAGAATTAGGGCCAGAGAAATTCTCTCTGGTCTTTGAGAGTTAGCTTAAGTTTTTTATATGGTTAGATTCGTTGTTTGATGCTCTACAAGTTTCATGTTATGAGTTTTGTCAAAAAAGCAAGGAATCAGGAGATAGCATTTGATGTACAGAACGTGCGTGTTTTGAACTGAGGAAGAAGATGAAGTTGTTCCTGGGCTGGGCCTGTACAGGCTTGCTTTTGGCACCCCCCTCTTTTCTTTTTACACCCCCTGGCCCATTTCTTGTATATTTGTCATTTTTGCATTTTTATCTCATTTATGATTTTGATATTTTATTTTCTAATATAAAAAATACTAAAAAATTATTTTCATAAATTTTTGTATTTATTTGGAATTTATTTTAATTATTTCTAGTATGAATATATTAAATACTTTATATTTATTTTTGTTTAAATGTATAAATAATATAAAAAAATATGTTTATTTTCATTTATTATTTTATACACACTTGAAAATATTTTCTTGAAATATATACATTTTTTAAATAATTAATTTTTGTTTTTTCATACACTTCATATACATTTTATAATATATTTTATTGAATAATAAGAACAAAAAACACAAAAATAATACATTTTTATTATTATTAATATTTTATACTAAAAATACCTTTTTTTTAATATACTTTTATTTTTTGTACAAATTAATACCTTATTGTATATAAATAATAAATAATACTATTTATTTAAGAAATTAGGGTTTTTGCCCTAAAAAACAAAATAATTAAAATTGACTTTTTTATTCATTTACCTTTCACATAAAAATACTTTTTACATACATAAAAAATCTTTTTTGCATAACACATTTTATCTAACATTTATTTATTGTATTTATTTAAATATTGTACATTTAATTGTTATGCTTTAAACATTCGATTTGGTTGTAATAATTTAGAATTTAATTTATTGCAAGATAATCCCCAATTCAAATTTGTACCCCCTCCCTATATCATATTGTAATAGTGTAGAATTTAAAATCTCGCACCTTTAAATACTTTCAATTATGCCATGATTAGACCTAGGGTTTGTATGCAAAATCAAATCAACAATTAGCTTGACCTAATCCAAGATAACAATGCATGAAAAACAAACACAATGCACACTTACACCCCTAGGGTTTTCAATCCACTTGTTGCCTTCAAATTTGGTCCATGATATGCATGTCAAGTTACTTTGGCAAAACAAAAACAAAATAAAGATCATAGTCCCTCGATGACGCTATCTGAGTTGCCTAAACAAAATGATCAAGTCCCTCAAGAAAATTGCTAAAAATACTTGACACAATTGCTATCATGGTCTATACGATGACCCGCGCCTGTCCCGTTTTAACATCCTAACACAAGATTGTTCACCAAATACAATGGTGAAACAACACTGTTAAAAGGGTTAAAAACATAAGAAAGATCTTTGAGTAAAATAGGGTAGACAACTCTTAGTTACTTGATCAAGACTTGCAAAAACATCCTTGATATCTTCAAAATACACTTCACAACACAATTTTAAAACCCTACTTTCAAACATTGAAAACTTTTCAAAAGATAAAAACACTTTTGTATACATTCAAACAAGAATCATTACAAAGGTTTCCACAACGATGGCCTCTTTTCAAAACATCTTTCAAAATCACACACAAAGAACCATTTCAAACAATTGAAGAGCACCATTTCAAACAATTGAAAAGCAAAGCAAGCGATCTAAGCAAGTAACTAAGAGCCCATGGATAACCATGGATAGAAAGGGTGCTAATACCTTCCCTTTCTATAATCTACTCCCCGAACCCAAGAAAACATCTCAAAGGTCTTTCCTGTGCTTTTTGACCTTTCCTTAGGATAAAATAAAAAGTCGGTGGCGACTCTTGCTAAACCAAAACATTTGCGAACACAAACGCGAAACCTTAAGTCAGTTCTCCCACCGTATAACAGAACTGGAGACTCTTCTGGGGATAACTTTAAAAGTGGAGTAACCTTAGGGCTTAGATCACCCTTTTGCATGATTATTGTTTGCTTTGATTGTTTTACATTTGACTCTCTTGTTTGGGTTTGAAATCCTCCACCTGGATTTGGGAAACATTCATAGGTAAATAGCAATACGTTGTGGAAACTGTGCGGGGTATACCGACATGGTTGAAGCAATAACTATATTAATGCGACATATTTGTGAGTACCGGTAGCCTTTGAGTCAATCAAAGAGAATACGGGGCCGCTGAGTGATGTCATAAAGCACTAATGAACTCTTAGAACCTTACTTGACCATCTTGGCCTTTTATTAGGGGTAGTGAGATGACTGGCTTTGGTGCAGTCCGGAGTTGGTAGATACTCGATACTACACTCATTGAGGGTTGTTTTCTTGGAATATTTTGGTCGCTAGTTAAGTGGATAAACCAAAACAATGAACATAGAAAACAATCCAGTGATATTGAGCTCCTTAGTACCCGGTTACTATTTATAGGACATGTTTTGAGCCAACTAAACTCAAGAGGGTACTTACCTATGAAACCTCATGCAAGCCTGAAACTAGGGTTTTGTGTGACTTGCTTGTACATGTGCTTGTGCATACATCATGAAAATCGTAAAGCATCATATGCATCCACTAACCACTTCAAGGGTTTGGATCTTCATCTTTGTTCTTGTTTTGTAGGTCATGGAATCTCTTCGCAGGAAAACAATTCAAGTCAACCTTGTGAGAATCCCTCCTCAACTCAAGGAGCTTACTTCTAGGATTCCAGAGAATTCTCTCTTCAGTGAAAGACATGGTAGACTCCTCAACTTGGTCAACACCAATATGGAAGAAGACATGGTGAAAGTTCTCTTCCAGTTTTTTGACCCCCTACACCACTGTTTCACATTCCCTGATTACCAGTTGGTGCCTACTTTGGAGGAATTTTCTCAACTCTTGAGAATTCCTATTCTTAATCAACTACCCTACAACGGTACGGAAAAAGAACCAAAGCCTGAAGATGTTGCTCAAGCATTACATTTGCAACCATCTGACATCAAGGGACATTGGGAAACCAGAAGTGGTGTCAAGGGTTTCTTGGCAAAGTTTCTGTTTGAGAAGGCACAAGACTGTTGGAGTTCTTTTGATCTTCAAGCCTTTGAAGAGATTGTGGCACTCCTCATCTATGGGTTGGTCCTGTTCCCAAATTCGGACCAGCTTATAGATGTGAATGCTGTCAAGATTTTCATATCCAGGAATCCTATACCTACATTGCTTGGGGACATCCTACACTCATTTTACACACGAACAATGAGGAAAAGAGGTGTTCTCATGTGCTGCACTCCTCTCCTAGCAAGGTGGTTTATTTCTCACCTTCCACAATCAGTTCTGAAGAATGAGCAGGGTTTAAGGTGGTCACAACGATTGATGACCCTCACACATTCTGATGTACATTGGTGTTCTTGGTCCAGAGAAAATGTCATCATCATTGATCGTTATGGGGAATTCCCTAATGTCCCACTACTTGGCATTAGGGGGGGCATTACCTACAACCCCTGTCTAGCTTTGAGACAATTTGGATATGCTCAGAGGGATGACCCTCATGACATGCTGATTCCTGACCTAGTTTTTGACTTCGACAATGATGCGCAAGGACTTCGACAAAGGTTCATCAGAGCTTGGAGGATGCCCAACAAGGTGGATAGTAAGACACTGGGGCACAAGAATTCCATCCCCCTTGAGCCTTATCTCAAGTGGGTATGAACCCGCTCCCAGAATCTTATGATGCCATACCCTCACATTCTCCCCTTGATCAAAGAGCCTGTTGCGGAAGGAGAGGTTCCATACACCATCCTACATCCTGACATGCCAACATCATGGGAAGAAATGCAAAAAAGTTGGATCCAACTCAAGGAAGAACGAAATACTTTTGAAGCCAACTTCTATGCCAGTGAGATGAAGGTTTTGGAGCTTACCCGCCGACTTCATGAGGAGGAAAATCTGAACACTTATATCGCACTAAAGAGGATGCGCAATGTCTTTCTACATTAAGAATTTTGTAATATTTTGCCCATGGGGCACTTATGTACTAACAATTTCTTCCTAATATGACGTGCGTTCTTTTTGTTTGTAACAAATTTGAATTTCTGAATCCTTGAATGCATTACATGAATAACATACCATTCATCATATGCATAAACAGGTCTTCACACCAGGTTTCCTTATCTTTCTGCTGTTTATTTCAGCAAGATGGATTTGGAGCAAACGGTAAAGGATCTGCAGGCACAAAATTCACAATTCCAGCAACTCCTCATGATCTTGGCAAAGGGTCAAGAGGACCTCAAAGCTCTGTTGGAGAAGAATAAAGAGAAAAAGAAAAAGAGACCTGGAGTAGCCACTTTTGGAAGAAGGTTTGAGAGCAATGCTAGGAAGGTTCTTGAGTTCCCCTCAACGTCTGACGAAGGGGCCGGTAAAGGGAAAGGGACTGCTGTACCTTCTGAATTTGAGGTTGAAGAGGAGGAAGAGGAAGAAGACGAAGACTACTCCGAACAACAGTATCCACCAGCGGATGATAAATATAAAAATCTTGAGGATAGACTTGCAGCCATGGAGTTGCAGAGGGTCCCCAGTTTGGATTTTGAAGAACTAGGGCTGGTAGCTGGGATTGTTATACCTCCCAAGTTCAAGGTGCCAACATTCGCCAAGTATGACGGTCTGTCGTGCCCAAAGATGCACCTGAGATCGTATGTCAGAAAAATCCAACCCCACTCATCTGATAAAGACCTTTGGGTACACTTTTTCAAGACAGTTTGTCTGGCACACAGTTGGATTGGTTCTATCAGCTCGAGAGATCAGGGGTTCACAATTGGGAAGACTTAGCTGTCGCTTTTTATTGCCAATATTAATACAATGCTGATTTGGCGCCCACTCATACTCAGTTACAAAGTATGGGGATGGCTTCCAATGAAGGGTTTAAAGAGTACGCCCAGAAATGGCGTGATCTGGCTGGAAGGGTGCAGCCACCGTTGTCAGATAGGGAGTTAGTTGACATGTTTTTGAGGACCTTGTCTGGCTCCTTCTTCAACCATCTAATCAGGAGTTCTTCCACGGGATTTACTGAACTAATTTTGACCGGCGAAAGGGTTGAGGCCGATATTAAGAGTGGAAAGATTCAGAAGGATGCTTCGGCATCCACAGCTGTTAAGAAACCCTTCCCAGCTAAGAAGGAAGCATCTGCTGTGTATTCTCAGAAGGGTCAGGGAAGAATCGAGCGCTGGTCGACTGTAGGGGCTGTGATGATTCAAAATTCTTCAAATGATCAACCTCACAGTAATCAGTCAAGACCAAATCAACAACGGGTAGAAAGGCCACAACGGTAGTTCACCCGAATCAACATGACACCAGCTCAGGTACTCCCTCATTTGTTGAAGCTGAATCTTACCTGTTGTACCCCAAAATTTGCCCTCCCATATTCTTCAAGAAATTTCCAAGTCATGCTTCAAAATTCCCCAAGGGTTGCACAGTGCAAGGGCCTCCTAAGCAGTCAAAATTAGGGTTTTGGTTCTGATCAAGAAAATGAAGTTTCCAAGGGTCCAATAAAGTCCCACATGCCAATAAATATGGTCAAGCATCCTCATATCAAGTTTCAAGACTTTCAGCACAAAATTGCACAGTCAAAACCCTAATTGCACTACAGTCAACTGTAGGGGCAAAATGGTCATTTGGCAGTCAAAAGTTCAAATTTTTGGTCAACATCTCATTTTGAAGCCACAAACATCATTTGAACAATGCTTGATCATGATTCTCAAAGCTTGGCTCAAAAATCATCAAGATGCAAAAGTTTCCTTATTTGGACAGTTGAAAAAGTCAACTGTAAATTGACCAGGGCATAACTTTCACATGGATTATCAGAAAAATTCCATCCAAAGCTCATTTTGAAGATAAAGACATTTCCAACAACTCCTCTTCACACTTCAAGTCCAAGAAATGCTCTCACAAAAAGTTATCAATTTCAACATTATAGGTCATTTTCAAAAGTCAACAAAAAGGGACTTTAAGTCAAAGGCCATAACTTGAGATTGGTAAATCAAAATGACATGGGACCAAAGGCATTGGTTAGAGGACTCAAAAAAATTTCCAAAATGTCCAAGAACATGAGCAAAGCTTAAAAATTGAGCAAGTTATGCCTTGTGGAAGTTGGGAAAGTTTTGGATATTTTGAAAAGTCAACATTGCTTCAAATGACCTAAAATTGCTAATGGGCCTCTTTTTCTTCCAAAAATCATTATCCAAGACATGTGCACGACCATTTGGCCCAAAGGGAAGTTTTTATCATTTTTTATTTATTTATTTGGATTTTTATTATTAATAATTCATTTAAATTAAAATAAATACATGAAAAATACTAAACTTAGGTTTTAAATCTTTTTATGCATATTATATCCTCAAGATTTCGTGCCTAGCCAAATATGGAAAGAACCAATGGAATTGGATGTGATTTGTATCAAAAAGCATGTGAAAAAGATTTGAAAATCATGGTTTAAAAATCAAATATCATATTCATTAATTCATGGATTTTGGTCAAGTTTTTTAACCCTAATTCATTCATACATAAGTATCAAACGCAACCCTAATGCCATTAACCAAAAAGTGCGCAGAAACTCCATTAGAAAACTTGACTTTTTGGTGAAAAATCTCAAAACTGAAAACAGGGTTAGAGTTTGATTCAAGCCAAAACAACGATCCTATCACATTCCTGGGACATCAAGGAACCTTCCTGGATCAAGAACATAGTCCCTAACCCTTTGAATCATTGTACAGAAGTCAAGCTTTTCTCATTTTTTTCATAATCGTATTTCAAGATTTAGACATTTTCATTGCATATTTTTAATGGATTCATACTATATGATGTGTTCTGAAGCTAATCATCTACTTTAATTGTGTTTTTATACATTGTATGCAAATTCACCATTGTTGCTTTTTAGGGTTCTTAGGTTTTCAAATTAGGGGTTTTCGTTTAAGGAACAATTGGCGTGTAAGACCTAGACCATCCAATTCAGGGCGTTTGGACAAAGAGAATGAGGCCATCGCGCCTAATTTATGAAGCCCCAGGGGCTATTCGCTATTTTCTAATATAGTGTCTATAGCAACGTTTGAAAACCGTTGCTTATTGTCTTTGTGTTTCAGGAAAAAAGAACACAACGAAGAGGACGATGAAGTGGAAGGCGCTGATTGGATCATTCAAATTCTTCGCGCATTTTTGAGCCACTGACTATTTTTCTTTTATAATATTTATTAGTCATTATATGTTAAACGCGCGTGGGATGGCTCAGTGGTATACGTATGTGCTGGTAACGTTCATGACCTAGGTTCGAGCCCCAGGTCCTCACTATTTCCATGTTATTTTTCAATCAATATTCCCATGCAGTTTCAATGCTGAAGCGTATCATGCACCTTCAAAATCAAACGTCCACGCGTCCCAGGGTATGCAATCAAAGGCCAGGATCTCAAGAACATGATGCACGCTGCTCAATGCTTGGGTACGTGAGCACAAAAATCAACGAGGCCATGCTGATTTGGGCTCAAAATTGATGGGCTTCACCTCCAAAATTAGGGGCAGACCCCCTAGGTTTGCAATCTTTTTATTTCTTTATTTTTTATTATTATTATTATGTTTATTTTCTTTTAATTATTGTTTTATTAATTAAATTAATATTTTTTTAATATATAAAAAAACACCATAAAAAATCAGAAAAGAGAAAAAATAATAAATATTTTTATTTTAGTATTTTTGTAAATAAATTCATTAATTAACTAGTTTTAAATTAGGTTTTAATCTTAACTTTTAATAAAAATCTAAAAAATATAGAATTAGGGTTTAATTATTTTTTTTATCCCTTTTTATTTTCTTTCATAATAATTAAATATAAAATATTATTTATTTTTGTTAAAAATTGCATGTAAAATAATTAGGGTTAATTTTAGGTTAAACTTTAACATGTTTTCATAATAAAATAAAAATTGTAGAATTAGGTTTAATTGCATTTAATTCTTTTTCCCATTAAAATCATAAAATACTAAAAAATACCAAAAACAATTTCTCTTCCTTTTTTTTTATTATTAATTTCATCATTTAATTTAATTTTGCAAAAAGGGTCCAACGCCCTCGTTTTAATTCTTATTTAATTCGCGTGCTTATTTCTTTTTTCGTTTAATATTTATGTATCTCTCCCAAGGCCTTGTAAATTAATTTCTCGCACTTTATTCTTTTTTAATTCTTTATTTTTCTGTCAAATCGGGTCCTGGAAATTTTGGCGATGTGGACCCGCGCCTTTTGTAATAGCTTAGAACTTTTACTTTTCGCAATTTTTAACTGTTAACAAATGCATGCAAGAATGAATGGACAAAAATAAAAACAAGCGCTAGATCACCAATAACATGACAAAATACAAAAATACTTGAAAACGACACACAAGTCGCACACACCACCCCTAGGGTACGCCTCACTGTTGCCTTGCCTAGAAAAGTGATCGTCGAGTAGAGGATGTCTTAGTAAGTCCTCATGATCCGGGAACCTGGCATGAGGGTAGCTTCTAAGGTGTCTTCCCATTGCTCTGGTGATCACCATGTCCCTACAAACTCGAATTGACCCGAACACCTCCAACGGTGGTGCTACCTACCTCTCAATGGTGGGATGGCACTACTTTAAAGGACATTTACACAGACGAATTCCTTAGGGTAGGTAGACGACTCTAGATACTTGCTCTAAATTCAAAACAAATTCAAAAATACTTTTCACACCAACACATTTTCAAAAAGCTTTCGAAAGCATTTTTTCAAACACTCTTGAAGACCGATACAAGAGTCGAACTGGAATTTTCAAAGAAACTTTTTAAAACCCACAGTTGAAAAGCAAACAAACCATTTTGAAAACACAAATGAGCAAGTATCTAAGAGCCCATGGATAACCATGGATAGAAAGGGTGCTAACACCTTCCCTTTCTATAATCTACCTCCCGAACCGAGATCAATCTCTATAAGGAATTTTTCTGTGCTTTTGTCCTTTCCATTTGGAGAAAATAAAAGACGGTGGCGACTCTTGCTTACCGCGACATTTCGCGAACCAACGTTAAACAATCAGTTCCAGATCCACCGATCACAAAACTGGCGACTCTGCTGGGGAATACAACTTAAAGTGAGGTGTACCTTAGGGTTAGTTCATAACTGTGTTTTCAATTGTATTGACTTGTCTGCTTTAAATTTGTGGGTTGCATGGGAGTTACATAGATCCTAACCCGGATCTGGGGATACCCTGTTTAGGTAGCATAAGCTGTGAGGGACCTGTCCGGCGTAGACCGACACGGGTGAAACAGTGGCTACATTGGTGTGGCACCTTGGTCTGTACCGATATCCCTTGTGTTGCAACGAGGAGAATATGGGTCTTCTGAGGAGTCATTAAGCACCAACAACCTTAGAACCTTAAATGACACAACTTGGCCATTAGAACAGTAGCAGTATGCTACGCCCATTGAGGCTAAACTCTCGTGATGGTTCTGGCCGCAAGAAAAGATTGCGATGCTGGAGTTATGACCGATTGAGGGTAGTCAATGATATTGGGATCCTCTAAGAACCCGGTTACTTTGATAGGACAGGTATGAACCCACCAACTTCAAGAGGGTAATACCCAGGCCTCATGCTGGCCTTAAACTCTAAGGGTTTCTCTTGTGTGACTTGTGTGCCTTCGTACTTGACTATTTGCATGCTTGTTGTCTGACACATGAACTACTTGCAGGTTTTGTTTATAGTCCTTAATTGGGACTCGTAACAGGGTTTACTAAGTCTCTTGCAGGTTTTGTTTATAGTCCTTAATTGGGACTCATAACAGGGTATACTAACTACTTGCAGGTTCTGTTTATAGTCCTTAATTAGGACTCATGACAGGTTTTACTTGAGTTTCTTGCAGGTTTTGGTTTGCAGTCCTTAATTGGGACTCATAACAGGGTTACTTACATTACCCCCATGCATAGCATAACATCATACCATTGCATACATCCTGCATAAGGACTAACCCATTTCAAGGATCTCAAGGGTCTGTGATGCAGGTCATGATGAATCAAACATCTAGCAAGGGGCAAAGAGGATTTATTTTCCTCTAGCCAAAGTTGTCAGAGGCTATGACCCACTTGATATGGTGAGCTTTGACTCCTGAAGAAGGTTCCCCCAGCCAAGGTTGTTTGGAAAGCAAAATAAGGTTGATGACTTGAGTCAGGGGCTATGACCCACTTGATATGGTGAGCCTTTGACCCTTGGAAGAAAGACTCTCAACAAATATGAAGTTCTTTCAATCAAGCTACCGGATCCAAATGCTGACAAATTTTCTTGTTTACCCCGCGAGGTCCTTGAAAACATTACATGCATGTCATACTCATCATTGCATAACAAGTATCCTTGTTGCAGGTCACTTACCTTTCTCGCTGTTTATTTCAGCAATGGCTTCACAACAAGGTAACCAGGACCTTCACGCTCAAGAGACTCAGTTCAGGGAAATCTTCCTAGGTCTATCCAAGGGGCAGGAAGAGTTGAAGACACTCCTCATGGGGAATCTGATCAGAAAGAGTCCTGAAGATGACAAGGACGAACAGCTGAAACGTCTACAAGCTGAGGTAGACACATTGAAAACCCAGATGCTGGGGCAAAGGGCCCTCATTCAAGGTTTAGCTCAGGAGCAAGGAGAGCTGAGGGCCATGATCGGCCAACTTCCTCAAGGCATGAAGCAACCAGCCCAAATCAGGGACTAGGTCATAGAACAGCTTCCAAGAAGGCAAAGGTCGGGTCCAATGAATAGACCTCTCCGAATTGCTACTACTTCTCAGGTCCAACAACGACCGCGCCAAGAACAACAGGTTGATCAGAACAGGTCGGACGAGCCTAAGAGACAATTCACCTACATCAACATGTCATGGTCACGAGTGTTGCAGCACATGTTAAGGATGAACCTGATTGCGGTGATCAACCCTCCTGCAAATCCAAAGACTTCCTCTCCAAATTACAACCCAGAAGCAAGGTGCGCCTACCATTCTGGTAGCCCGGGGCACGATACTGAGGACTGTTGGGCATTGAAGTACAAGATTCAGAATATGATCGATGCTAAAGAGATCGAGTTCGAGCCCGCCGAGACTCCCAACGTGATCACTTCTCCCTTGCCAAATCATGGCCAAGATTGAGAAATTTTTGTTCATTCGAATGTTCAAGTTGCAATTTTCTTTTGTTCAAACATATACTCATGTTAAACATTGTTATTTCATTAATGCATCGCATATGTCTGTTCTGAAACAATATATTCGTATTCACTAAATGCAAATCATCTTCATATTTTTTCTGATGTCAACTCTTGATCTAAAATTCTAAGCCTCTTGAGGGAGGATGACGAAAACGATACCATAATCTACAGTATGCTTTTGAACAGACCCCGCTGATGAGATACAGGCATTGTTTCAATCCCTAAACACTGGAGTTATAAGGAAGATAATCCCTCGACAACCCCTCTGAGCCAAAGAAGTAGGAGTTTTTCTTTTCGAAAATTGAAACCCTTAATCACAACCTGGGGCAGGGTAGTCTCTCAGTTGATCAAAGTGCATAACGAATGGCACCAAAGAGGCCCTTACAAAAAAGACAGTGATGGTTCCGAATAATCAACAAAGAAAGGCAGTCATTATCTCAAAAAATAAAAACCCATTAAGTCAAAACCTATGAAGGAGGCTTACAAAACTGGGGCATCCCGCTGACTGTAATCACAAAAGAAACAGTTCAGGCAAAAAAAAATAGGGATAATAAAATCAAAAAAAGAGGTCACACAAACCCTCAACAAGAAAAAATGACTGCCTATTCAAAATAAGTTATCAACATCCGAATCATCACCGGAACATCAGGACAAAAACTCAAATAAGGTCTAACGCACGATCAGCTAAGTTTAGGATTGAAGAACATCACGAAGAGCGGGTGGGTATAAATAATTTGAGCCTTTATCCTTTGTTTCTTAAACCGTGAACCAGGCCACGTTATAACCCTTAAAAGCCCTAGCTGAAGCACGGGTTAGTTCGAAAGCATACTGTACGAAAGGTATCCTGACTCCTTAAAGCTTACGGTAAAATACGGAGTTGACATCACGTTTTACAAACATTCACTTGTTTTATGAAAAAGAATGCATTTTCAAAATCTTCAAGACAGACATAGGCTTTGCATTTTTAACATAACTTTGTTTGCATATGACTTTTTGTTTGAACAACATAGAAATTCTCACGATGAATACCTAGTGAACAAAAGCGTTTCCAATCAAGGGGTAGACATGACCATGGTCCATTATCTGGGGCAGTCCAATCAAGAATCGGAGAATCTCTCAAGAGGCCAAATAACCTGGGGCAAATCTCCGCCTGAGTCACTTGGGGCACTCCAGCAACGAATCTTGCCTGATCAAACACCTTCTGGTGGCATGACATAACACTTCTAACAGGGGCAACTCCCCACATTCCCTGAACGTGGACATAGTCGAAAAAAATACTATGCATAATCAAAGACCCGCTAGGTTGACATGCCTAGGCAAAAATTAGGGCTTCCCGGCGAACCAAAAGGGTTCGGGCAAAATGAAGGGATGAAATGAAAAATCTATACACCCGGCAAGTCGAAAACCTGAAAAGGCGGCTTGGGCAAAAATGGGTATCCCGGTGGACTGAAAACCCGAAAGGGCGGTCCAGGAAAAAGTTAGGGATCAAAGCGTACGACTATGTCCTATCATCTTGTCACCTGCCTACCAGAAGAAGGTTTGACCCTCAACAATTATCAGCATCCCACATGTGCCTCCCCCATAGAAACAGGGGCAATAATGGGTGGTCTAAGAAATCTGATTGTTCTGTCCTCCAGGATATCAAGGTAGGTTCCGTTGAAGAACATAACCAATACAGTTCAATACTTCCCCAGGAGAGTCCAATCCAGTTTCCCCAAGGAAGGTTGGAATCCATCTCCCCAAGCGGTAAGCTTATCCCCAGTAGATTCTGGAAGCTTATCCTCGCAAAAGCACGAACGCGTCGCCCGGCCTTATTTAAAGAGTTATTTCCTTAACATGATATAACTGGGTTATCCTCAGCCAAAAGCCACGGAAAGATCGTCGTCGACACAGTCTTCTTATCCCCAGCGAAGTCTATCAGCACTTCTAACACAACAAAGATATCCCCAACAAGTTATTATCAACAACTCAGCAAAGCATCTCTCTCCCCACAGAGTATCGCTTCCCAGCAAGATCGACAGGGTACTTCTCCCCCCGCAGAGTTATTCCATTCGCCAAGTTTATCCCCCAACAAAGTTATCTTCTCCTACCGGTATTCTTGCAAATATCACCCCCAGCGGAAGCAAAATCTATTCTCCAACATCAGCCCAGGATATGACTTCCCGGCACCCGTCAAGGATTTACTTTCCTAGACGAAAGCATACATTCCTAAACATCACATACATCATTATAGCATGCATAGACGCATCATATCTTACAAATCTCATTTATGTTGAGAACATCATTGCTTGATCCATACCATGCATTGCATATGACTGACCTTTACCTTTCAGGAAAGATTCAGTTAAATTCTCAATCATATTTCAAGACCTAGGCTGGTTCAATTAATCGACTCCAAAGATTTCTTATCCAGTCCAAGGCCTTCTCTAGTCCAGCTAAATCGACCCCAAACAGATTTTTCTGACGAAGACTCAGTAGAGGTTATCCCAGGTTTTTCTCAATGAATGTTATTGAGATTATAATTTCCTATGGTTCTCTCCCCAATGCTGCGGAGACGATAATTCCAATCCAGGTTTTTCTCAATGAATGTTTTTGAGATTATAATTTCCTATGGTTCTCTCCCCAATGCTGCGGAGACGATAATTCCATTCCAGGTTTTTCTCAAACGTCCGCTTTTGAGATTATAATTTCCTATGGTTCTCTCCCCAATGCTGCGGAGACGATAATTCCATTCCAGGTTTTTCTCAAACGTCCGCTTTTGAGATTATAATTTCCTATGGTTCTCTCCCCGATACTGCGGAGATGATAATTCCATTCCAGGTTTTTCTCAAACGTCCACTTTTAAGATTATAATTTCCTATGGTTCTCTCCCCAATGCTGCGGAGACGATAATTCCATTCCAGGTTTTTCTCAATGTTTTTGAGATTATAATTTCCTATGGTTCTCTCCCCAATGCTGCGGAGACGATAATTCCAATCCAGGTTTTTCTCAATGAATGTTTTTGAGATTATAATTTCCTATGGTTCTCTCCCCAATGCTGCGGAGGCGATAATTCCATTCCAGGTTTTTCTCAAACGTCCGCTTTTGAGATTATAATTTCCTATGGTTCTCTCCCCAATGCTGCGAAGACGATAATTCCATTCCAGGTTTTTCTCAATGTTTTTGAGATTATAATTTCCTATGGTTCTCTCCCCAATGCTGAGGAGACGATAATTCCAATCCAGGTTTTTCTCAATGAATGTTTTTGAGATTATAATTTCCTATGGTTCTCTCCCCAATGCTGCGGAGACGATAATTCCATTCCAGGTTTTTCTCAAACGTCCGCTTTTGAGATTATAATTTCCTATAGTTCTCTCCCCAATGCTGCGGAGATGATAATTCCATTCCAGGTTTTTCTCAATGAATGTTTTTGAGATTATAATTTCCTATGGTTCTCTCCCCAATGCTGCAGAGACGATAATTCCATTCCAGGTTTTTCTCAAACGTTCGCTTTTGAGATTATAATTTCCTATGGTTCTCTCCCCGATGCTGCGGAGACGATAATTCCATTCCAGGTTTTTCTCAAACGTCCACTTTTGAGATTATAATTTCCTATGGTTCTCTCCCCAATGCTGCGGAGATGATAATTCCATTCCAGGTTTTTCTCAAACGTCCGCTTTTGAGATTATAATTTCCTATGGTTCTCTCCCCAATGCTGCGGAGATGATAATTCCATTCCAGGTTTTTCTCAAACGTCCGTGTTGTACCCCAAAATTTGCCCTCCCATATTCATCAAGAAATTGCCAAATCAAGGTCACAAAACTCCCCCAGGGTTGTGCAGCTCAACTGTCTCTTATACAGTCAAAACTAGGGTTTGAGTTCTGGTCAAGCAAATGAACTTTTCAAAGGCCCAATCAAGTCTCATATGCTTAAAAAGATGGTCAAGTGTCTTCATGTCAAGTTTCAAGGCATTCAGCTCAAAATTGCACAGTCAAAACCCTAGATTGCACTACAGTCAACTGTAGGGGCAAAATGGTCATTTGACAGTCAAAAGTTCAAATTTTTGGTCAACATATCATTTTGAAGCCACAAACATCATTTGATCAATGCTTGATCATGATTCTCAAAATTTGGCTCAGAAATCATCAAAGATGCAAAAGTTACTATATTTGGACAGCTGAAAAAGTCAACTGCAAATTGACCAAGGCATAACTTCCACATGGTTTATCAGAAAAATTCCATCCAAAGCTCATTTTGAAGAGAATGACATTTCCTACAATTCATCTTCATGTTCCAAGTCCAAGAAATGCTCTCACAAAAAGTTATCAATTTCAACATTATAGGTCATTTTCAAAAGTCAACAAAAAGGGACTTTAAGTCAAAGGCCATAACTTGAGATTGGTAAATCAAAATGACATGGGACCAAAGGCATTGGTTAAAGGACTCAAAGACCTTTCCAAAATGTCCAAGAACATGTGAAAAGCTTAAAAATTGACCAAGTTGTGCCTTGTGGAAGTTGGGAAAGTTTTGGAAATTTTTGAAAGTCAACATTGGTGCAAAAGGCCTAAAAATGCAAATGGGCCCATTTTTCCTCCAAGTTTCTTCATGCCAAGCCTATGCACGACCACTAGGCCCAAAGGGAAGTATTCTCATATTTTTTTAATTATTTATTTGAATTAATATTAATTTATATTCATTTAAATGATTTTAATATATGAAAAATATCAAACTTAACCTTAAAAAATCTTTTCATGCATGTTTATTCATAATATTTCGTGCATATCCCAATTAGGCAAATTTGGATGAGATTTGGATCATGATTGAACAAAAACCATGAAAAAAGATTCAAAAAAAGATCTTGTGAAATCAAATCTTCAAAATCATTATGGCCATGGATTTTGTTCAATGTTTTTGACCTAAATCGTTCCTTACATATACAAGAACATAAACCTAATGCTGTTAGACTGAAAGCTGCGCCCCAAACTCCATTGCATTCTTGACTTTTTTCATAAAAACACCAATACTGAAATCAAGGTTTTAGGGTGATTCAAGCTCCAATTTTTATTCCAATAGCATCCTGAGGCATTCTTGAACCTTTCTCAATCATTAACATCAACTAAAGCACAAAGAATCGTTGGTTAGAACTCAAACTGCAAAGTGAATTTTCTGAAATCGCATAGCACGAATCATACATTTTTTGCATATTTTGTTTATGAATTCTTGTTTCTCATGATGTTCTAAAGCTAACCATACTAATTGATTTCATTTTTGAGCAACACACGCGATATTGCCATGAACGCCTTCTAGGGTTTCTCGAGCTCTCAATTGGGGATTTTCTTGTCCTGTAAAATTGAAGCACGAAACTTAGACCATTCAAACCAGCTCCTCAAGACGAAGCAATTTGAACCCTCGCGATAAATTTATGGTCCATAGGGAGCTATTCGCTATTTTCTTGAATAACCCCTAACGCAACGTTGTAAAAACCGTTGCTCTTTTGTTTTGTTTTACAGGGTGGGGAAGAAGACGAGCGTGTGTCCATCAGCCACTGGCTCTTTTGAATTGCGCGCGAATTTCCAACAGCATTAACATGTTCTTTTTATATTATTTGTGTTATATTATATATTAAATGTGAACGTGATGGCTCAGTGGTAACACGCTACGTTTGTAACCCCAAAGACCTGGGTTCAAGTCCCAGGTCTTGCATAAATCTCATACTATTTTTCTATAATTGATCCCATGCAGGCCTAACATGGAGGTTCACCATATACACTCAATATTCACCACCCACGTGTGCACTAAGACCAAATCAGAGGCGTGGATCCCAGGAGCACAGTAGACTACAGTCAATGCATCATATGAAATCTGGAAAAGTCAATGGATTCAAGGCTTGATGGGCCATAATTCCCAGGCCTACACCTCTTAATCTGGGGCAACACCCCACCCTGGTTTGCATTTTATATTTTTTCTTCTCACTTTTATTTTGTTGTTTTATTTATTTTATTGTCTTAATTCAATTAATTTATTTTTTCTATAAAATATAAAAACATTATAAAAATCAGAAAATACAAAAAAATATAATATTTATTTCATTATAATTATTTTCCTAAATAAATTAGAATGTAAATTATGTAGTGTAATTAGGTTTTAATTTTAATTCCTTTTTTAATAAAAATCCAAAAATGTAGAATTAGGTTAATTGATATTTTTTATTCCTTTTAATATTTTTCCCTTTTTTTAGAATAATAATAATTATTTATTTATTTATTTATTTTTCTATTTAAATTGTACATAAGTTAATTTAGGGTTTAATTTAGGTTAATTTAATTCCTTTCATAATAAATAAAAAAATACTAGAATTAGGGTTTGTCTTTTAATTTAATTTCAATTAATTTCTTTTCCTTATTAAATCTAAAAAACATAAAATACCTAAAAACATTTTTCTTCTTAATTTTAATTTTAATTCCTCTTCATTTAATTAATTCATTAACTTTAACTATTGTTTGCAAAAGGGTCCAACGCCCTAGTTTTATTTTAATTATTTTCTTTTTGCGCATTTACTTTATCGTTCGTTATAATTATGTAATTGTCCCAAGGCCATGTAATTTACTTTTCGCACTTTATTTCTTCGCATTATTTATTTTTCCGCTAAGTCGGGTCCGGTTTAACTTTGGCGATGTGGACCCGCGCCTTTGTAATAGTCGTAGATTTATTTCCCGCAAAATATTAACTGTTAAATATGCATGCAAGAATGAATGAACAAATTAAAATCAAGCGTAGAACACGACAAACATGACAAGACAAATAACTGAAACATGACACACAATTCGCACACACCACCCCTAGGGTACGCCTCACTGTTGCCTTGCCTCGAAAGGTGGTCGTCGAGTAGAGGACGTCTTAGTAAGTCCTCATGATCCGGGAACCTGGCATGAGGGTAGCTTCTAAGGTGTCTTCCCATTGCTCTGGTGATCACCACGTCCCGAACATCGAATTGACCCGAACATCTCTAACGGTGGTGCTACCTACCTCTCAATGGTGGGATGGCACTACTTTAAAGGACATTTACACAGACGAATTCCTTAGGGTAGGTAGGTTCTCAAGGACACTTGCTCTAATCTCAAAACAAACTCAAAAAGACTTTTCACACCAACACATTTTCAAAAGCTTTCAAAGCAAATTTGTCAAACACTCTGACGTATGAGTCGATCTGAAATTTTTCAAAGAAACTTTTTAAACCCACATTGAAAAGCACGCAAAACAATTTGAAAACACATTGAGCAAGTATCTAAGAGCCCATGGATAACCATGGATAGAAAGGGTGCTAACACCTTCCCTTTCTATAACCTACCTCCCGAACCGAGAGCAATCTCTTTAAAGGAATTTTTCTGTGCTTTTGTCCTTTCCTATTGGAGAAAATAAAAGACGGTGGCGACTCTTGCTTCCGCGACATTTCGCGAACCAGCGTTAAAACAGTCAGTTCCAGATCCACCGATCACAGAACTGGCGACTCTGCTGGGGACACTACTTAAAGTGAGGTGTACCTTAGGGCTAGCTTATAACTATGTTTTCAATTGTATTGCTTTGTGTGCTTTAAATTGTGGGTTGCTTGGGAGTTCTATAGATCCTAAACCCGGATCTGGGGGATACCTTTCTTAGAAAGTAGCAACAAGGCTGTGAGGGAACTGTGCGGGGTATACCGACATGGTTGAAACAGTCTGCTACGTTGATGTGGCACTTTGGTGTGTACCGGTAACCCTTGAGTTCAGTCAAGGAGAGTACGGGGCCTCCGCGTGGTGTCATGAAGCATCAACAGACCTTAGGAACCTTAATTGAACAATCTTGGCCTCTTTAGGGTAGTGAGATAACTGACTTTGGTGCAGTCCGAGGTTGGTTGATACTCGATACTACACTCAATTGAGGGTTGCTTTCCTGGAATATTTCGGTCGCCAGTTCAGTGGCTAAATCGAAACGATGAACAATGAAAGCAATCCCGTGATATTGGGACCCTTAGAACCCGGTTACTTTGATTAGGACAGGTTGAACCCACCAACTTCAAGAGGGTAATACCCAGACCTCATGCTGGCCTAAACTCTAAGGGCTTCTCTTGTGTGACTTGTGTGCCTTCGTACTTGACTACTTGCATGCTTGTTATCTGACCCTTGATGTCTTGCAGGTCTTGTTTATAGCCCTTAACTAGGACTCATGACAGGTTTACCAAACTTCTTGCAGGTCTTGTTTATAGTCCTTAACTAGGACTCATGACAGGGTTACCAAATTTCTTGCAGGTGTTGTTTATAGTCCTTAAATGGGACTCATAACAGGGTTTACTAGATCTCTTGCAGGTTTTGTTTATAGTCCTTAATCGGGACTCATAACAAAGTATATTGAATTTCTTGCAGGTCTTGTTTATAGTCCTTAATAGGGACTCATAACAGGGTTTACCTACATCACCCCATGCATAACATGACATCATACCATGGCATACCATTGCATACATCCTAACCCATTTCAAGGATCTCAAGGGCTTGTGATGCAGGTCATGATGAACAACTATCCCAGCAAGGGGCAAAGAGGATTTATTTTCCTCTAGCCAAGGTTGTCAGGGGCTATGACCCACTGGATATGGTGAGCCTTTGACCCTTGAAGAAGGACTCTCAACAACATGAAGTTCCTTCAATCAAGTTACCGGTTCTCAACTCTAACAATTTCTCTGTTTATCCCGCGAGGTCCTTGAAAACATTACATGCATGTCATACATCTCATTGCATTGCAGGTATCCCTTGACAGGTTGCTTACCCTTCCTCGCTGTTTATTTCAGCCGATCGCCATGAATCCTGAATCATCAGCCGAGCAGACTATCAAGGACCTCCAGGCTCAGAACGCCCAGTTCCAAGAGCTGATCATGAATTTGACCCAGGGGCAGCAAGATCTGAAGGCTCTGCTCTTGAAGAAGGACAAGAAGAAGAAGAGGACTGTTTTGTTCAGCCCTAGACGCAGATCTGGGAACACACCGCAGATTGAAACTGAGAGGACAACTCCATCTGTGGGGAAGAGCAGTCATCCAGAGGAAAGGGTGCCCAGTCCAGAGGTCTCTGACAATGAAACAGATTTCGACGACGAACAGTACCCTCCGGCTGAGGACAAGTACAAACAGTTGGAGGATAGGCTGAATGCTATGGAGAGCCAACAGGTACCTGGGCTGGATCTTGGAGATTTGGGTTTGTCAACTGGTGTGGTTATTCCTCGGAAGTTCAAAGCACCATCCTTTACTAAGTATGACGGGGCGTCTTGCCCCAAGCTGCATCTAAGGTCCTATGTTCGGAAGATTCAGCCATATACGGTGGACAAGAATTTATGGATCCACTTCTTCCAGGAGAGTCTTTCAGGGACTCATCTCGAATGGTTCTATCAGCTGGATGGGACCAAGGTTCGTAACTGGGAGGAGTTGGCTACTGCTTTCTACAAGCAGTATCAGTATAATGCCGACCTTGCTCCTACGCGTACCCAACTCCAGGGTATGTCGTTAGGATCAAGTGAAGGTTTCAAAGAATATGCGCAGAAGTGGAGGGATCTTGCTGGAAGGGTACAGCCACCTCTGACTGATCGGGAACTTGTCGATATGTTCTTGGGGACTCTGTCTGGTCCGTTCTACAACCACCTAATTGGGAATTCGTCTGCTGGATTCACAGATCTTATCTTGACTGGAGAGCGAATAGAACCTGGTATCCGGTCTGGGAAAATTCAAGAGGCTGCACCTTCTGATAAAAAGCCTCATCATGGAAAGAAAGAATCCAATGCTGTGCACGGTAAAAAGAGCCGTCATGAGGTAGGGGCAATCCAGATCTCCAATTCCAGACCCGCTCAACAAGGACAGGGGCAACAGCGAAAAGAGAAACGACAGTATACCAAACTCAACATGTCGCTGGATCAAGCACTGCAACAAATGTTGAAGGCAGGGCTGATCACCTTAAGGGCTCCTCTTCGGAATCCGAACACTTCTGCACCCAACTATCATCCCAACGATAGGTGCGCATATCATTCAGATAGCCCGGGGCATACTACAGATAATTGCTGGCCTCTCAAGAATAAGATTCAAGATATGATCGACGCTGGAGAGATTCAGTTTGAAGTGCCAGAGACTCCGAACATAATCACTGCTCCGTTGCCCAATCATTGAAGCCTTTTGTTTATTTGAATTTTTGAGCTGTACTTTTCTTTGCTTATACAAACAATTAATGTCATAGCAAACTCTTTTATTCTATTAATGCATTCCATATGTCTGTTTTGGAAATTAATACAATTATTTTCATTATGTTCAAATATCTTTTCATATTTTTTTTGATGTCAACTCTCGGTTAATAATTCTAAGCCTCTTGAGGGAGGATGACGAAAATGATACCATGATCTACAGTATGCTTTTGAACAGACCCCGCTGATGAGGTACAGGCATTGTTTCAAATCCCTAAACACTGGAGTTATAAGGAAGATAATCTCTCGTTAACCCCTCTGAGCCAAAGAAGTAGGAGTTTTCATTTTCAAAAGAATCAAAACCCTTAATCATAACCCGGGGCAGGGTAGTCTCTCAGTTGATCCAAGTGCATGACGAATGGCACCGAAGAGATCTTTACAAAACGAACAAAGACAGTGATGGTTCAGAACAATCAAAAAGACAGGCAGTCATCATCAAAATTCATAAATGAAAAGCCCAAAAAGTCTAAACCTACAAAGGGGACTTATGAAACTGGGGCATCCCGCTGACTGTAATTCCAAAAAAGGAAACAGTTCAGGCAAAAAGAAAGGGATAACAAAATCAAGAAAGAGGTCTCACAAACCCTCAACCAAAGCAAAAAATGACTGCCTATTCAAAAGAAATCATAAACATCTGAACCATTATTGGAACATCAAAGCAAAGACTCAAGCAAGGTCTAACGCACGATCAACTGAGTTTAGGTTTGGAGAACATCACGAAGAGCGGGTGGGTACAAATAATTTGAGCCTTTATCCTTTGTTTCTTAAACCGTGAACCATGCCACGTTACAACCCTTAAAAGTCCTAGCTGAAGCATGGGATAGTTCGAAAGCATACTGTTACGAAAGGTATCCTGACTCCTTAAGGCCTACGGTAAATACGGGGTTGACATCATGTTTTTACAAACATTCACTTGTTTTATGAAAAAGAATGCATTTTCAAAATCTTCAAGACAGACATGAGCTTTGCATTTTTAACATAACTTTGTTTGCATATGACTTTTTGTTTGAACAACAGGGAAATTCGCACGATGAATGCCTAATGAACGAAAGCACTTCCAATCAAGGGGCAGGTATGACTATTGTCCATCATCTGGGGCAGTTAAGTCAAGACTTGGAGAATCTCTCAAAAGGCCAACCAGCCTGGGGCAAATCTCCACCTGAGTCACTTGGGGCATTTCAACAACAAACCTCGCCTGATCAAACATCTTCTGGTGACAAAAACACTTCTAAACAAGAGGCAACTCCCTACTTTCTGAGAACGGACATAGTCGGAAAAATACTACGCATAAAAAAAAAAAAAGACCCGCTAGGCTGACATGCCTAGGCAAAAATTAGGGCTTCCCGTCGAACCAAAAGGGTTCGGGCAAAATGAAGGGATGAAATGAAAAAAATCTGTACACCCGGCAAGTCGAAAACCTGAAAAGGCGGCTTGGGCAAAAAAGGGTATCCCGGTGGACTGAAAACCCGAAAGGGCGGTCCAGGCAAAAGTTAGGGATTAAAGCGTACGACTATGTCCTGCCATCTGTCTACCAGAAGAAGGTTTATCCATCAACAACTATCAGCACCCCACAAGTGCCTCCCCCATAGAAACAGGGGCAATAAAGGGTGGTCTCAGCAATCTGATTGTTCTATCCTCCAAGATATCAGGATAGGTTCCGTTGAAGAGCATAACCAATACAGTTCAATACTTCCCCAGGAGAGTCCAATCCAGCTTCCCCAGGAAAGTTGGAATCCATCTCCCCAAGCAGCAAGCTTATCCCCAGTAGACTCTGGAAGCTTATCCCCTAGCAGGACACGAGCGCGTCGTCCGGCTTGATTTAAAGAGTTATTTCCTTAACAGGATATAACTGGGTTATCCTCAGCCAAAAGCCACGGAAAGAGCGTCGTCGAGAGGATCTTCTTATCCCCAGCGAAGTCCATTCATACTCCCAATACAGCAAGGTATCCTCAACAAGTCATCCTCAACAAATCAGCAAAAGCATCTCCCCACAGAGTATTTCTTCCCAGCATGGTCGCTAGAATATCTTTTCTCCCCGCAGAATTATTCATTCGCCAAGTTTATTCTCCAACGAGTTATCTTCGTCTATTGGAATTCTTGCAACTATTCTGCAACATCAGCCCAGGATACGACTTCCCGGCACCCGTCAAGGATTTATTTTCTTAGACAAACATACATTCATAAAACGTCACATGCATCATTATGGCATGCATATGCATCATACTACACGAATCTCATTGATTTTGAAGACATACAGTTCATGCATCATGATTTTGCATACAATTATGTTTTGCCTTTTCAGGAAAAAGATCAATACAAAAATGACTACTACCAACTAATCGCAATTCATTCTCGATATAGTTTCAGATGTAAACCCAGCGATGGTGACGTTCTGATATTGCTTCCAGAATTCCTTCTAGATATAGTTTCAGATGTAAACCCAGCGATGGTGACGTTCTGATACTGCTTCCAGAATTCCTTCTAGATATAGTTTCAGATGTAAACCCAGCGATGGTGACGTTCTGATACTGCTTCCAGAATTCCTTCTCGATATAGTTTCAGATGTAAACCCAGCGATGGTGACGTTCTGATACTGCTTCCAGAATTCCTTCTCGATATAGTTTCAGATGTAAACCCAGCGATGGTGACGTTCTGATACTGCTTCCAGATTCCCTTCTCGATATAGTTTCAGATGTAAACCCAGCGATGGTGACGTTCTGATACTGCTTCCAGATTCCCTTCTCGATATAGTTTCAGATGTAAACCCAGCGATGGTGACGTTCTGATACTGCTTCCAGAATTCCTTCTAGATATAGGTTCAGATATGACCCAGAGATGGTGACGTTCTGATGCTGCTTCCAGATTTCCTTCTCGATATAGTTTCAGATATGACCCAGAGATGGTGACGTTCTGATGCTGCTTCCAGGTATCCTTCAGATATAGTTTCGGATATGATCCAGAGATGGTGACGTTCTGATACTGCTTCCAGGTATCCTTCAGATATAGTTTCAGATATGATCCAGATATGGTGACGTTCTGATGCTGCTTCCAGATCTCCTTCCAGATATAGTCCAGATGTAAACCAGATATGGCAACATTCTGTCACTTATTCCAGTTGAAGATATTTCAAGACCTCCTCTAGTCCAGTTAAATCGATGCCCAACAGATTTTTTGATAAAGACTCAGCAGTCCCCTATGGTCCCCTCTCCAGCGGCGAGTGAGGTGGTAATTCCTTTTTCAGATGTTCCCCTCTCCGGCATGAGCGTGAGGTGATATTCTCTTATGGTCCCCTCTCCAGCGGCGTGTGAGGTGGTAATTCCTTCTTCAGGTGTTTCCCTCTCCGGCATGAGCGTGAGGTGATATTCTCTTATGGTCCTCTCTCCAGCGGCGTATGAGGTGGTAATTCCTTCTTCAGATGTTTCCCTCTCCAACGGCGAGTGAGGTGATATTTCCTTTCAGATTATAATCTCCTATAGTTCCCTCTCCAACGGTGAGTGAGGTGACTCCCTTTGAGATCATAATGTCCTTTGGTTCTCTTCCTGACACTACGAAGATGGTAATTCTCACCAAGATTTTCTCAACGAGTGTTGTTGAGGTTGAAATCATTCAGGATTCTCTTACCATTCATGCTAAGGCAGTAACCATCCCTGGTTCATTCATCAGCGTTTGAAACTCCAGACCCAGCTCCTGTAACCAGTCAGGACATATCTATATCAAGCATCCAAAATCAGCTCCTGCAACGTATCAGGTACTCATTTTCTGTTTTGCAGATATGCAGGTTCCCGCGAAGGAATCTCTTACACAATCAACATCCAGATGGCATCTATAAGCCCATCATCCTATCCAGCAATCTCCAAATGGCATCTATAAGCCCATTCCCCCATCACTGCTATCATGTGAGCGCAAATTTCTGGGCACTCTGATGTTCAATCATCTTTTACCCTCGGATTACGAAAGGCACGTCAGCCAATCTGCATCCTCAGGTCTAAGAAAATTGAACAGGGGCAACTGTTGTACCCCAAAATTTGCCCTCCCATATTCATCAAGAAATTGCCAAATCAAGGTCACAAAACTCCCCCAGGGTTGTGCAGCTCAACTGTCTCTTATACAGTCAAAACTAGGGTTTGAGTTCTGGTCAAGCAAATGAACTTTTCAAAGGCCCAATCAAGTCTCATATGCTTAAAAAGATGGTCAAGTGTCTTCATGTCAAGTTTCAAGGCATTCAGCTCAAAATTGCACAGTCAAAACCCTAGATTGCACTACAGTCAACTGTAGGGGCAAAATGGTCATTTGACAGTCAAAAGTTCAAATTTTTGGTCAACATATCATTTTGAAGCCACAAACATCATTTGATCAATGCTTGATCATGATTCTCAAAATTTGGCTCAGAAATCATCAAAGATGCAAAAGTTACTATATTTGGACAGCTGAAAAAGTCAACTGCAAATTGACCAAGGCATAACTTCCACATGGTTTATCAGAAAAATTCCATCCAAAGCTCATTTTGAAGAGAATGACATTTCCTACAATTCATCTTCATGTTCCAAGTCCAAGAAATGCTCTCACAAAAAGTTATCAATTTCAACATTATAGGTCATTTTCAAAAGTCAACAAAAAGGGACTTTAAGTCAAAGGCCATAACTTGAGATTGGTAAATCAAAATGACATGGGACCAAAGGCATTGGTTAAAGGACTCAAAGACCTTTCCAAAATGTCCAAGAACATGTGAAAAGCTTAAAAATTGACCAAGTTGTGCCTTGTGGAAGTTGGGAAAGTTTTGGAAATTTTTGAAAGTCAACATTGGTGCAAAAGGCCTAAAAATGCAAATGGGCCCATTTTTCCTCCAAGTTTCTTCATGCCAAGCCTATGCACGACCACTAGGCCCAAAGGGAAGTATTCTCATATTTTTTAATTATTTATTTGAATTAATATTAATTTATATTCATTTAAATGATTTTAATATATGAAAAATATCAAACTTAACCTTAAAAAATCTTTTCATGCATGTTTATTCATAATATTTCGTGCATATCCCAATTAGGCAAATTTGGATGAGATTTGGATCATGATTGAACAAAAACCATGAAAAAAGATTCAAAAAAAGATCTTGTGAAATCAAATCTTCAAAATCATTATGGCCATGGATTTTGTTCAATGTTTTTGACCTAAATCGTTCCTTACATATACAAGAACATAAACCTAATGCTGTTAGACTGAAAGCTGCGCCCCAAACTCCATTGCATTCTTGACTTTTTTCATAAAAACACCAATACTGAAATCAAGGTTTTAGGGTGATTCAAGCTCCAATTTTTATTCCAATAGCATCCTGAGGCATTCTTGAACCTTTCTCAATCATTAACATCAACTAAAGCACAAAGAATCGTTGGTTAGAACTCAAACTGCAAAGTGAATTTTCTGAAATCGCATAGCACGAATCATACATTTTTTGCATATTTTGTTTATGAATTCTTGTTTCTCATGATGTTCTAAAGCTAACCATACTAATTGATTTCATTTTTGAGCAACACACGCGATATTGCCATGAACGCCTTCTAGGGTTTCTCGAGCTCTCAATTGGGGATTTTCTTGTCCTGTAAAATTGAAGCACGAAACTTAGACCATTCAAACCAGCTCCTCAAGACGAAGCAATTTGAACCCTCGCGATAAATTTATGGTCCATAGGGAGCTATTCGCTATTTTCTTGAATAACCCCTAACGCAACGTTGTAAAAACCGTTGCTCTTTTGTTTTGTTTTACAGGGTGGGGAAGAAGACGAGCGCGTGTCCATCAGCCACTGGCTCTTTTGAATTGCGCGCGAATTTCCAACAGCATTAACATGTTCTTTTTATATTATTTGTGTTATATTATATATTAAATGTGAACGTGATGGCTCAGTGGTAACACGCTACGTTTGTAACCCCAAAGACCTGGGTTCAAGTCCCAGGTCTTGCATAAATCTCATACTATTTTTCTATAATTGATCCCATGCAGGCCTAACATGGAGGTTCACCATATACACTCAATATTCACCACCCACGTGTGCACTAAGACCAAATCAGAGGCGTGGATCCCAGGAGCACAGTAGACTACAGTCAATGCATCATATGAAATCTGGAAAAGTCAATGGATTCAAGGCTTGATGGGCCATAATTCCCAGGCCTACACCTCTTAATCTGGGGCAACACCCCACCCTGGTTTGCATTTTATATTTTTTCTTCTCACTTTTATTTTGTTGTTTTATTTATTTTATTGTCTTAATTCAATTAATTTATTTTTTCTATAAAATATAAAAACATTATAAAAATCAGAAAATACAAAAAAATATAATATTTATTTCATTATAATTATTTTCCTAAATAAATTAGAATGTAAATTATGTAGTGTAATTAGGTTTTAATTTTAATTCCTTTTTTAATAAAAATCCAAAAATGTAGAATTAGGTTAATTGATATTTTTTATTCCTTTTAATATTTTTCCCTTTTTTTAGAATAATAATAATTATTTATTTATTTATTTATTTTTCTATTTAAATTGTACATAAGTTAATTTAGGGTTTAATTTAGGTTAATTTAATTCCTTTCATAATAAATAAAAAAATACTAGAATTAGGGTTTGTCTTTTAATTTAATTTCAATTAATTTCTTTTCCTTATTAAATCTAAAAAACATAAAATACCTAAAAACATTTTTCTTCTTAATTTTAATTTTAATTCCTCTTCATTTAATTAATTCATTAACTTTAACTATTGTTTGCAAAAGGGTCCAACGCCCTAGTTTTATTTTAATTATTTTCTTTTTGCGCATTTACTTTATCGTTCGTTATAATTATGTAATTGTCCCAAGGCCATGTAATTTACTTTTCGCACTTTATTTCTTCGCATTATTTATTTTTCCGCTAAGTCGGGTCCGGTTTAACTTTGGCGATGTGGACCCGCGCCTTTGTAATAGTCGTAGATTTATTTCCCGCAAAATATTAACTGTTAAATATGCATGCAAGAATGAATGAACAAATTAAAATCAAGCGTAGAACACGACAAACATGACAAGACAAATAACTGAAACATGACACACAATTCGCACACACCACCCCTAGGGTACGCCTCACTGTTGCCTTGCCTCGAAAGGTGGTCGTCGAGTAGAGGACGTCTTAGTAAGTCCTCATGATCCGGGAACCTGGCATGAGGGTAGCTTCTAAGGTGTCTTCCCATTGCTCTGGTGATCACCACGTCCCGAACATCGAATTGACCCGAACATCTCTAACGGTGGTGCTACCTACCTCTCAATGGTGGGATGGCACTACTTTAAAGGACATTTACACAGACGAATTCCTTAGGGTAGGTAGGTTCTCAAGGACACTTGCTCTAATCTCAAAACAAACTCAAAAAGACTTTTCACACCAACACATTTTCAAAAGCTTTCAAAGCAAATTTGTCAAACACTCTGACGTATGAGTCGATCTGAAATTTTTCAAAGAAACTTTTTAAACCCACATTGAAAAGCACGCAAAACAATTTGAAAACACATTGAGCAAGTATCTAAGAGCCCATGGATAACCATGGATAGAAAGGGTGCTAACACCTTCCCTTTCTATAACCTACCTCCCGAACCGAGAGCAATCTCTTTAAAGGAATTTTTCTGTGCTTTTGTCCTTTCCTATTGGAGAAAATAAAAGACGGTGGCGACTCTTGCTTCCGCGACATTTCGCGAACCAGCGTTAAAACAGTCAGTTCCAGATCCACCGATCACAGTCCGCTTTTGAGATTATAATTTCCTATGGTTCTCTCCCCAATGCCGCGGAGATGATAATTCCATTCCAGGTTTTTCTCAAACGTCCGCTTTTGAGATTATAATTTCCTATGGTTCTCTCCCCAATACTGCGGAGATGATAATTCCATTCCAGGTTTTTCTCAAACGTCCGCTTTTGAGATTATAATTTCCTATGGTTCTCTCCCCAATGCTGCGGAGACGATAATTCCATTCCAGGTTTTTCTCAATGTTTGCTTTTGAGATTATAATTTCCTATGGTTCTCTCCCCGATCCTGCGGAGATGATAATTCCCACCAAGATTTTCTCAACGTTTGCTGTTTAAAGTCACCCAAGGTTCTCTCACCGTTCCCGTTGAGGTAGTAACCATCCCTGGTTCATTCATCACCTTTTGAAGCTCCAGACTTAGCTCCTGTAACCAGTCAGGACACATCTATACCAAGCATCTGAAAACCAGCTCCTGCAACATGTCAGGTACTCTTTTTTTCTTTTGCAGGTACGCAGGTTCTCGCTAAGGAATCTCTTACGCGATCAACGTCCAGATGGCATCTATAAGCCCATCATCCTATTCATCGATCTCCAAATGGCATCTATAAGCCCATTTCCATCACACTGCCACTATGTGAGCGCAAATTTCTGGGCACTCTAGTGTTCAATCATCTTCCACCCTCGGATTACGAAAGGCACGTCAGCCAATCTGCATCCTCAGGTCTAAGAAGATTGAACAGGGGCAACTGTTGTACCCCAAAATTTGCCCTCCCATATTCTTCAAGAAATTGCCAAGTCATGCTTCAAAATTCCCCAAGGGTTGCACAGTGCAAGGGCCTCCTAAGCAGTCAAAATTAGGGTTTTGGTTCTGATCAAGAAAATGAAGTTTCCAAGGGTCCAATCAAGTCCCACATGCCAATAAATATGGTCAAGCATCCTCATATCAAGTTTCAAGACTTTCAGCATAAAATTGCACAGTCAAAACCCTAATTGCACTACAGTCAACTGTAGGGGCAAAATGGTCATTTGGCAGTCAAAAGTTCAAATTTTTGGTCAACATCTCATTTTGAAGCCACAAACATCATTTGATCAATTCTTGATCATGATTCTCAAAGCTTGGCTCAAAAATCATCAAGATGCAAAAGTTTCCTTATTTGGACAGCTGAAAAAGTCAACTGTAAATTGACCAGGGCATAACTTTCACATGGATTATCAGAAAAATTCCATCCAAAGATCATTTTGAAGATAAAGACATTTCCAACAACTCCTCTTCACACTTCAAGTCCAAGAAATGCTCTCACAAAAAGTTATCAATTTCAACATTATAGGTCATTTTCAAAAGTTAACAAAAAGGGACTTTAAGTCAAAGGCCATAACTTGAGATTGGTAAATCAAAATGACATGGTACCAAAGGCATTGGTTAGAGGACTCAAAAACCTTTCTAAAATGTCCAAGAACATGAGCAAAGCTTAAAAATTGAGCAAGTTATGCCTTGTGGAAGTTGGGAAATTTTTGGATATTTTGAAAAGTCAACATTGCTTCAAATGACCTAAAATTGCTAATGGGCCTCTTTTTCTTCCAAAAATCATTATCCAAGACATGTGCACGACCATTTGGCCCAAAGGGAAGTTTTTATCATTTTTTATTTATTTATTTGGATTTTTATTATTAATAATTCATTTAAATTAAAATAAATACATGAAAAATACTAAACTTAGGTTTTAAATCTTTTTATGCATATTATATCCTCAAGATTTCGTGCCTAGCCAAATATGGAAAGAACCAATGGAATTGGATGTGATTTGTATCAAAAAGCATGTGAAAAAGATTTGAAAATCATGGTTTAAAAATCAAATATCATATTCATTAATTCATGGATTTTGATCAAGTTTTTTAACCCTAATTCATTCATACATAAGTATCAAACGCAACCCTAATGCCATTAACCAAAAAAGCTGCGCAGAAACTCCATTAGAAAACTTGACTTTTTGGTGAAAAATCTCAAAACTGAAAACAGGGTTAGAGTTTGATTCAAGCCAAAACAACGATCCTATCACATTCCTGGGACATCAAGGAACCTTCCTGGATCAAGAACATAGTCCCTAACCCTTTGAATCATTGTAAAGAAGTCAAGCTTTTCTCATTTTTTTCATAATCGTATTTCAAGATTTAGACATTTTCATTGCATATTTTTAATGGATTCATACTATATGATGTGTTCTGAAGCTAATCATATACTTTAATTGTGTTTTTATACATTGTATGCAAATTCACCATTGTTGCTTTTTAGGGTTCTTAGGTTTTCAAATTAGGGGTTTTCGTTTAAGGAACAATTGGCGTGTAAGACCTAGACCATCCAATTCAGGGCGTTTGGACGAAGAGAATGAGGCCATCGCGCCTAATTTATGAAGCCCCAGGGGCTATTCGCTATTTTCTAATATAGTGTCTATAGCAACGTTTGAAAACCGTTGCTTATTGTCTTTGTGTTTCAGGAAAAAAGAACACAACGAAGAGGACGATGAAGTGGAAGGCGCTGATTGGATCATTCAAATTCTTCGCGCGTTTTTGAGCCACTGACTATTTTTCTTTTATAATATTTGTTAGTCATTATATGTTAAACGCGCGTGGGATGGCTCAGTGGTATACGTATGTGCTGGTAACGTTCATGACCTGGGTTCGAGCCCCAGGTCCTCACTATTTCCATGTTATTTTTCAATCAATATTCCTATGTAGTTTCAATGCTGAAGCGTATCATGCACCTTCAAAATCAAACGTCCACGCGTCCCAGGGTATGCAATCAAAGGCCAGGATCTCAAGAACATGATGCACGCTGGTCAATGCTTGGGTACGTGAGCACAAAAATCAACGAGGCCATGCTGATTTGGGCTCAAAATTGATGGGCTTCACCTCCAAAATTAGGGGCAGACCCCTAGGTTTGCAATCTTTTTATTTCTTTATTTTTTTTTTATTATTATGTTTATTTTCTTTTAATTATTGTTTTATTAATTAAATTAATATTTTTATAATATATAAAAAAACACCATAAAAAATCAGAAAAGAGAAAAAATAATAAATATTTTTATTTTAGTATTTTTGTAAATAAATTCATTAATTAACTAGTTTTAAATTAGGTTTTAATCTTAACTTTTAATAAAAATCTAAAAAATATAGAATTAGGGTTTAATTATTTTTTTATCCCTTTTTATTTTCTTTCATAATAATTAAATATAAAATATTATTTATTTTTGTTAAAAATTGCATGTAAAATAATTAGGGTTAATTTTAGGTTAAACTTTAACATGTTTTCATAATAAAATAAAAATTGTAGAATTAGGTTTAATTGCATTTAATTCTTTTTCCCATTAAAATCATAAAATACTAAAAAATACCAAAAACAATTTCTCTTCCTTTTTTTTTAATTATTAATTTCATCATTTAATTTAATTTTGCAAAAAGGGTCCAACGCCCTCGTTTTAATTCTTATTTAATTCGCGTGCTTATTTCTTTTTTCGTTAAATATTTATGTATCTCTCCCAAGGCCTTGTAAATTAATTTCTCGCACTTTATTCTTTTTTAATTCTTTATTTTTCTGTCAAATCGGGTCCTGGAAATTCTGGCGATGTGGACCCGCGCCTTTTGTAATAGCTTAGAACTTTTACTTTTCGCAATTTTTAACTGTTAACAAATGCATGCAAGAATGAATGGACAAAAATAAAAACAAGCGCTAGATCACCAATAACATGACAAAAGACAAAAATACTTGAAAACGACACACAAGTCGCACACACCACCCCTAGGGTACGCCTCACTGTTGCCTTGCCTCGAAAAGTGATCGTCGAGTAGAGGATGTCTTAGTAAGTCCTCATGATCCGGGAACCTGGCATGAGGGTAGCTTCTAAGGTGTCTTCCCATTGCTCTGGTGATCACCATGTCCCTACAAACTCGAATTGACCCGAACACCTCCAACGGTGGTGCTACCTACCTCTCAATGGTGGGATGGCACTACTTTAAAGGACATTTACACAGACGAATTCCTTAGGGTAGGTAGACGACTCTAGATACTTGCTCTAAATTCAAAACAAATTCAAAAATACTTTTCACACCAACACATTTTCAAAAAGCTTTCGAAAGCATTTTTTCAAACACTCTTGAAGACCGATACAAGAGTCGAACTGGAATTTTCAAAGAAACTTTTTAAAACCCACAGTTGAAAAGCAAACAAACCATTTTGAAAACACAAATGAGCAAGTATCTAAGAGCCCATGGATAACCATGGATAGAAAGGGTGCTAACACCTTCCCTTTCTATAATCTACCTCCCGAACTGAGATCAATCTCTATAAGGAATTTTTCTGTGCTTTTGTCCTTTCCATTTGGAGAAAATAAAAGACGGTGGCGACTCTTGCTTACCGCGACATTTCGCGAACCAGCGTTAAACAGTCAGTTCCAGATCCACCGATCACATTACCGGTTTAAAGGAAGCGCCAAAGAACCCTAACACCTCCTCTCCATACTACCACTCCAATGCCAAATGTGCTTACCATTCTGACAGTGTTGGACACGATACCAATAATTGTTGGGCGCTTAAGAACAAAATTCAGGACCTGATTGATGCCAAAGAAGTAGAATTTGATGATCCTGAGAAGCCCAATGTTATATCTGCTCCGATGCCCAAGCACGGCCACAATGTTCATGCCGTTTTAGAAGACCTCCATGTTACTGAAGTCGCCAATCTTTTGACTCCTTTGTTAGTGATTAAAGAGAATTTGATGAGATCCGGGATCTTTCCTGGTTGTGGTAAAGACTACTATTTTTGTTTGAACATACGAGGTGATTTCCCAATGTTGAAGTCAGGTGTCCAACGCCTGATGGATACCCAAGAGATACTTTTCCAGAAAACCCCTGTTGATACCTTCAATCCTGTTACTCCTGCTACTTTTGCTACTTCAACCAACGATATTGCGATCATAACCATTTCCGACAATCCTCCCAAGGCTTGCAAAAGGCCTGTCAGGATTACACCCAACTCTAAGTGTGTACCATTAAAGATCACCATGCCGGGACCTGTCCCGTACCAATCCAGCAAAACGATACCATGAAACTATGGAGGAGAAATCTTCTACCATGGTATCAAACAAATTGAGGCAGTCCAAGAGAATTTTGAAGAAGAAAACCCTGATATAGGGAACATTGCGGGTACAAGCAAGATAAACCGCAACGGCCGGATCTTTTCTCCGGAGATTGCTCCCCCTCGAGCAGTTTTCGGACCCTTGAAAGCTTCTGTACCTGTTGGACCATCTGTGCAAGGCCCAATGATTGAAGAATTGGATACTCCTGAAGTAAGACCATCTGCTGATACTACCAATAAGGGTAAGGGGATACTAGAAGTGCCTGTCAGGACGAAGGCTCATGCTGTGGTTATCCCCGAAACCACTCAGAAAGAAATGGATGAAATCTTGAAAATAATCAGAAAAAGTGACTACGACGTTGTGGAACAGCTAGGGCAGACCCCTTCTAAAATTTCAATGTTGGCTCTTCTACTCTGCTCTGAGGCCCATGCTAAGGCCCTGATCAAATTCTTGAAGGCGGCACATGTACCTCAAGAGACTTCGGCTGACCAGTTTCAGGAATGTGTGGCCAGTCTTACTGCTGATAATGGCCTGGGATTTTCCGATGTTGACTTGACTCCCAAAGGAAGGAAACACAACGATGTGCTACATGTCTCAGTTGAATGCAGGGGAACCACCCTCGCCCATGTCTTAGTTGATACCGGTTCTTCCTTGAATGTTCTACCGAAGAAAGCCTTAGACCGTTTGGACTGCGAAAGATTGACCCTCAAACCTAGTAACATCATAGTTAGGGCCTTTGATGGGTCCAAAAGAATGGTTCATGGAGAGGTTGACATTCCTATCAAAGTAGGCACATAAGTCTTCAACTCCACCTTTTATGTGATGGACATCCGTCCGTCATATTCATGTTTGTTTGGGAGACCGTGGATCCATTATGCCGGGGCAGTTACCTCCTCTTTGCACCAAATGCTGAAATATCTTGTTAAGGGTAAGATTATAACAGTGCACGGCGAGGAAGAGTACATGATAAGTCATCTCAACTCCATCCTCTATGTGGAGTTGGATGGCGAGTTCATCGAAACGCCTTTCCAACATTTTGAGGAAGTTTCTCCTGAGGTAGAAGTTGCGAAGACAATGGTTGAAGTGACTATTGTTCCCAAGCATGTATCTAGGATGGCATCTCTCAAGGACGCAGGGGCTGTGGTTAAAGAAGGAAAAAGCACAGTGTGGGGGAAATTGCCTGATTTTCCCCATAAGACGGACAAGTTTGGGTTAGGGTTCATTGCTGCAGGACAAAAGGCTATGCGTCACTCCAAGGCCGGAGGACCACCCATCAAGATCTCTCACCATGGAATCAATGCTATAGAAGATGAAGATGAAGAGAGCCACTTTAAAGATTGGATCTTTCCGACCTTCGGAGGGGGTTTGAGCAACTGGAAAGCAAATGATTTTATTCCCATCACCTTTATCAACCAATAATTTTATCTTTGAACAATTTCCCATTTATGGTCTGTAATAACTAAATAATTTGCACACTATTTTCACCTCATGCCTTGCCCGGGGCATGTAGGTCCATTTGTAAGGGTTTGATCTTCTTCATTATCATATGCCATGTTTTAATGAATCATTGGATGTTTTCATCTATAAACTGCTGTGTTCGTTTTCTTTCCTTTTTGCATTTTGTTTGTTTAAGGATGGCTATCCCTTACACATACCCACACTCACAAATGCAGGTACCCATCCACTCCGGATTCCATGGGTGACTATTCTGCTTTAGCCTTCGATAACTCTGAAGATTTGGTCAATCATGTTGAGTACGAATTTGACGAAGATTGTGAAGTACCGGGAGAGTTAGCCAGACTTTTGCAACAAGAAGAGAGGGCCATTCTGCCTCATGAAGAGTTGCTAGAAACCATCAACTTGGGGACAGAGGAAGACAGGAAGGAAGTAAAAGTGGGTGCCAACCTGGAACCAAGTGTCAAGGAGCGCTTAGTGCAGTTGTTGAACGAATATGTTGAAATCTTTGCCTGGTCTTATGAAGACATGCCAGGGTTAGACACAGATATCGTGGTTCACCGTCTCCCTACAAGAGAATATTATCCATCGATCAAACAAAAGGTCCGCCGAATGAGGCCTGACATGTCTGAGAAGATTAAAGCTGAGGTAATAAAGCAATTCAACGCTGGCTTTCTGGCTGTAACTTCCTATCCAAAATGGGTTGCTAACATTGTGCCCGTGCCTAAGAAGGACGACAAAGTCAGAATGTGTGTGGACTATCAGGATTTAAACAGGGCTAGCCCTAAAGACGATTTTCCACTGCCACATATCGACATTTTGGTTGACAACACAGCTCAACACAAGGTTTTTTCCTTCATGGATGGATTCTCGGGATATAACTAGATCAAAATGGCCCCCGAGGACATGGAGAAAACTACTTTTGTCACGCAATGGGGTACCTTCTGCTACAAAGTAATGCCATTCGGACTGAAGAATGCAGGGGCAACCTATCAATGCGCCATGGTAGCTTTGTTTCATGATATGATACATCATGAGATCGAAGTTTACGTAGACGATATGATAGCTCGATCACAGACAGAAGAAGAACACCTTGATCATTTGCAAAAGCTGTTTGCCAGGTTGAAGGAGTATAAGCTCAGACTAAACCCAAGCAAGTGCACTTTTGGAGTTAGGTGTGGTAAACTTTTGGGATTTATTGTCAGCAACAAAGGCATTAAGGTTTATCCAGCTAAAGTAAAGGCTATACAAGAAATGCCAGCTCCCCGTACCGAAAAGGAGGTTAGAGGATTCTTGGGACGCTTGAACTATATTGCGAGGTTCATCTCTCACCTGACATCTACTTGTGAGCCAATTTTAAAACTGTTGAAGAAAGATCAGGTAGTTGAATGGAACAATGATTGTCAAGTTGCTTTTGATAAGATCAAGGAGTATTTACTAGAACCTCCTATTTTGATGCCACCCGTCGAAGGAAGGTCGTTAATCATGTATCTGACTGTTTTGGATAACTCAATGGGGTGCGTGTTGGGCCAACATGATGAGTCTGGCCGAAAAGAGCATGCCATTTATTAACTTAACAAAAAGTTTACCGACTGTGAGTCTCACTACTCACTGCTCGAGAAAACTTGCTGCGCTATGGTATGGGCTGCTCGCCGACTAAGGCAGTATATGTTGACTCATACCACTTTGTTGATTTCCAAGATGGATCCGATCAAGTATATCTTCAAGAAGCCTGCTTTATCTGGAAGAATCACTAGATGGAAAATGATCCTTACTGAGTATGATATCCAGTATACTACCCAAAAAGCTATAAAAGGGAGTGTACTAGCCGACCATCTAGCTCATCAAGCCGTCGAAGATTACCAATCTATGAGATTCGACTTCCCTGACGAGGACATCATGACATTGGACAACATCAGAGGTAACGTACCGTATGACGGACCTGAACAAGGATCCCGATGGACCCTGTACTTTGATGGTGCTTCAAATGCACTTGGAAACGGTATCAGTGCGGTACTCATTTCTCCGGAAGGTTGCCATACACCCTTTACTGCCCGACTTTGCTTTAGCTGTACCAACAACATGGCTGAATATGAAGCTTGCATCTTTGGTCTCAAGGCTGCTATAGACTTGGGAATCAAATCTTTGGTCGTATTTGGGGACTCGGCTTTGGTTATCAGTCAAGTCAAAGGAGAGTGGGACACCAAGCATCCTAATCTTATCCCATACAAAGAACATGTCTTGACGTTGTTGCCTCATTTCGAGCAGATTACCTTCGAGCACTTCCCGCGAGAAGAAAATCAGCTAGCAGATGCTCTGGGTACAATATCTTCCGTGTTTAAATTCAACTGGGATAACGAAGCTCCCCAAATTACCATCGAGCGAATGGACGAACCTGTGCACTGTCATGAGATTAATATCGAAGAAGTAGTGGAACAACCCTGGTTTCATGAAATCAAAAGGTATCTCCAGACTAGAGAATACCCTGAAGGAGCTTCCGTCAATGGCAAAAAGTTCTTAAGGAGATTTGCTGCCAAGTTCTTCCTAAGCAATGGCATCCTTTATAAGCACAACCATGATTGTGTTCTACTGTGTTGTATGGACAAAACTGAAGCAGAGTTGATCATGACTGAAATACATAGTGGCACATTCGGCACCCACTTGAGAGGACATACGATGTCTAAGAAGATTCTAAGGGCAGGCTACTACTGGTTTACCATGGAAGCTGATTGTCATCAATATTCCCGTACTTGCCACAAATGCCAAGTCTACGCCGACAAGGTACATATTCCTCCTGTTCCTCTCAACGTTCTGACAACTCCTTGTCCATTCGCAATGTGGGGCATTGACATGATTGGAGAGATCAAGCCCACGGCATCCAATGGACATTGCTTCATCTTGGTCGCTATTGATTATTTTACCAAGTGGGTCGAAGCAACTTCTTTTGCCTCTGTTACAAAGAATATAGTTGCCCGCTTCATCAAGCAGAATCTCATATGACGGTATGGTGTCCCCGACAGGATCATCACAGACAACAGTACGAATTTGAACAACACCATGATCACCGCTCTATGCGAACAGTTCAAGATTTATCATCACAATTCATCTCCCTATCGGCCGAAGATGAACGGTGTTGTTGAAGCCGCAAACAAAAATATCAAGAAGATCATTCAAAAGATGACAGTCACCTACAAAGACTAGCATGAGATGTTACCGTTTGCTCTGCATGGATATCGTACCATGACACGTACTTCAATAGGGGCAACCCCATTTTCTTTGGTGTATGGCATGGAAGCTGTTCTACCCTTGGAAGTTCAGATTCCTTCCTTAAGGATTATGAAGGACGCTGGTTTGAGTGAAGACGATTAGATTCAGACCCAGCTTGATCAACTTAATTTGATCGACGAGAAGCGACTTACTGCTGTCTGTCATGGTCAGACATATCAAAAACGGATGATCAAGGCTTTCAACAAGAAAGTCAGGCGTCAGGTATATCAAGTCGGAGATCTTGTAATCAAGCGGATCATCTTGCCGCAAAGTGATCCCAGGGGCAAGTGGACTCCTACTTACGAAGGACCATTTGTGATCAAAAGCATCTTTTCTGGTGGGGCAATGATTCTGACCACCATGGACGACGACGACCTGCCGCACCCTGCGAATGCAGACATAGTCAAAAGATACTACGCATAAAATGACCCGACAAGTTGAAAACCCGAAAGGGAGACTTGGGCAAAAAAAGGCATCCCGGTGAATTTAAAACCCGAAAGGGTGGTTCAGGCAAAAATTAGGGATAAAACAAAAAATCTGTACACCCGGCAAGTTGAAAACCCGAAAGGGCAACTTGGGCAAAAAAGGGTTTCCCGGTGGATCGAAAACCCAAAAGGGCGGTCCAGGAAAAAGTTAGGGAATTAAAGCGTATGACTATGTCTCGTCGGATCACTTTAAGAACAATCTCTTCACCAACAAGCTCCAAGTTTCTGATCAATCCAGTCATCGACGGGCGAAGCAGCAAATGGACAAGATATTCAGAGTTGTGAAGGCTATAGCAGAGTGGGAATCCCATGGAATTGTTACACATAGCCATCTTTCTTTTGTATAAATTTTTTCAATTTTTACGACAACATTCTCTTACTAGGATGTCTGTCTCCTTTGTACAAAGATACTCACGAAAGTTAAATACAAAGATTCTTCAAAGTACAGAAGTTTGCTTGCCTTTCTTTTCTTTTTACACTTATGTTTTATTTGAAAACGACCAATGTTTTGTTAAATAGGCATATGCATTTGAATATAATCACTGCATACAAATAAAACGAAATTGAAAAAAGGCTAATTACTGATAGGTTGAAGGTGTAGGAAGAAATCTTTGTGCCATTTCAGAAGAAATCCCCTACGATACATTATTCAGATCCTCAACAAAGCTAAAATTTGGAGTATATTTCCCCAGCGGAGTTAAGCTTCAAGATCCTCAACGGAGCCAGTTCATTCTAAAACTTGATTCCCCAGTTGAGTTAAGTTTCAAAATTCCCATCATATTTAAGCTTCAAGATCCCTAGTGGAGCCCGAAAACCCTGAAAATCCTATCCCCAGCGGAACCAGAATAGTGAACATTTCCCCCACAGAGTTACCTCCCAGCAAGATCGAAGGTTCTCGGTCTCATTTCCCCAAGCAGAAGCCTCCTAGGTTTTAACTCCCCAGTAGAGGTTTTCAGAATTTTCCCTACATCCCAAGAAAGTCATAAAGGATTCTTATCCCCTGCAGAAATTATCAAAGACCTTGTTAATCCCCGCAAATCGCCGAGGACTTTCAATCTCCAGCAGTGGTCCCAGGATTTCCCCTTCTCAGCAATCAGAGATCTTTAATCCCCAAGCGGTCAGCAGTCAACAAGGATTTCTCGTCTTCAATAATCAATGATTTTTGAAATCCCCAACATCGGTCAAAGATTTACTTTCCCCAACAGCAATCAAAGATTTCATTATCTCCAGTTATCAAGGATTTATTTTCCTCAGCAAGACGGCTACCCAGCTTACATGCACACCCATTGCATTCATATATCATAGACATTGATGAAACACAGTCCATTGCATCATACATATCATACATCATAACTTTGTATTTTAGCTAACATTTCAACCTTTTCAGGATAAGATTAAAAGGCTATTATTAAAAATTATTCAGATACATTATAGATACACCCCAGACACGGCGGTCATTCTATTACTCATTCAGAACTTCAAGTCAAAATACAGTACAGATACACCCCAGACACGGCGGTCATTCTACTACTCATACAGACTTCAGCAATCCGATACAGACTAGATACGCTCCAGACACGGCGGCCATTCTATCTCTCATTCAGATTAAACTATCAATTTCAAGTTCAGATACGCTCCAAGCATGGACGCCATTCTAGCCTTTACACCAGCAGTTTGATTCTCCCCAGTGCAGTCGTCACGGAAGTCACTCTGTCATTTATTCAGATCCCAGTTACAGTCTCAGATACACTCCAGACACGGAAGTCATTTTGCTACTCATACAGATCTCAACTTCAGATACAGTCCAGATACGCTCCAGACACAGTTGCCATTCTGTCACTCATTCGGAATTTATCCCCAGCCCAGAGATGCTCCATACACAGATACTTCTCTGTCACTCATTCAGAATTCAGATACAATACAGATACACTCCGGACACGGCAGTCATTATGATATTCATTCAAAGTTCAAATACAGTTACAGCTCAGATACGCTCCAGACACGGACGCCATTCTTTTACTCATACAGACCCAGTCTCCAAGATACAGTTCAAATGCATTCCAGGCACATATACCATTTTAATACTCATTCTTCTGACCTACCACATTGCAGTTCAACAAACATTCTTGGATGACATCTTTAAGCCCATCTCCATCAAGATTCTACCCTCTCTAAATGGCATCTTTAAGCCCATCCCCTCATTTATGTTTTGACGAGTGCAAATTTACGGGCACTCTAGTGTCCAATCCTCTTTTACCTTTGAGATGCGAAAGGAAAACTTGCCAATCTAACTCTTCAGGTTCAAGAAGATTGAACAGGGGAAACTGTTGTACCCCAAAATTTGCCCTCTCATTTCATCAACATTTCTCATCACAAGACTCTTGGAACTCAAGAACAAGTTAGGGTTTGCTCTGCTCAAGACACCTCCTTGCACTGTTGACCTAAATTAGGGTTTGAGTTTGCACAGTGATATTTTGACCAACAATGCCCAAATTGACTTTCATACTTCATGTTGGACTCACAAGTTTGTCCACACCAAGTTTCAAGCCTTGATCCAAATTTTTGCCCAGTCAATTGGACAGTTGACCTAGAAATCATCTGTATTGGGGAAAAAGTCAACTGTGGCCAATTGACAGTCAAACTTCATGAAATTTGACCCACATCAACATTATGAACTTATATGAACCATTTGACCAAGTTTGGATCATAATTCCCCAAGAAATTTGATCAGATCATCAAAAGGGCAAAAAGGTCATTTTTAGGGCTTTGACTGTACAAAGGCAATTTTTGACTGTTTGACCTAGCCAATGGAAAATCTAGCTAAACCATGGACTCAAGGACTCAATTAATTTGTCTTGACCTATTCAACAAGTTCAAAAGATCTCAAATGCATAGGATTGACAGATGAATTTTTCAGTCAATTGATCAAAATTTGACTGTACACTGAAAAGTCAAACTTTGACTTTTTGGTCAAAATCAAGTGCCAAGGGTCATTTTTCATCAAGACATGTCAAATTATGAAACTTGTTCATCAAGAAACCCAAAAATGCAAATTAGGGTTTAAAATGGAAAATTTTCATAACTTAGAATTTTTCTAAGTTATAAAATTTCCTTATTTTTTCCTAACTTTGTCCCATTTTTTCACCAAGATGCAAATGGATTCAAACAAAACTTGAAACATGAAAGTTGTAGTCCATCACAAAGTCGACAACTGTTATTCACAAAGTTTTCTCAAAAGAAGCTTGTATCTCAAGTTATGATTTTTGGAACAAGGGTACCTAAAACTTTTAACTTAGAGAAATTTTACCCTAGTTTAGGCAGGATTTTGACCCATCTTCTTGGCCATTTTTCACATAGTTCCAATTGGAGTTTCAAGTTTCATTTCAAAGATGTATTATATTACATGTTGCAGGCTTTCCAACTTTTCCAAGAACTCCTCAAACACCTTTGTGGTTAGGGAGAATCGAATGCTTGAAGTTGGCAAAAACTCACTTTGAAACCAGGGCCAATACATGTTCATACCAAGTTGCAAATCTGACCAAGATAGCTTAGTACATGATTACAGGCCTCTAAACCAATTTACACTCCAAAATTGAATGCAAATACATTAGATATTGGCATTGTTCTGATCAAGAGAGCTTTGTACAATGAACATTTCCATTTTAAGCATAAAGGCCACACTTCCATTTTGATAAAGGGCACTTTATGTCAAATTGCTTTTTCATGAGCCTTGGACTTTCTTCCTTTGCAGCAAACAAGCTCCACAATCTCAGGCATAGTACAAGAATTTGGTGCATTCTTGGAGATAGCCTGTACAGGCCTATCACACTTCACTTCCAACTTTGCTTTCAAAACAAGTCAAAGGGCCAAAAGCTTGTATCTCTCATATCTGTAAAAACCAACAAGAACAAAGTTGTAAAATAAGTTTTGCATATTCTCACAAGTCAGAAGCATGAGCCTTTCACCCCTAAAGCATCCTCATACTCCAAAACACCATTTTTCTGCAAAACAGGGCAAGCCCTACAGAACCACCTCCATCTCCACTTTCCCTCGTGCGTTTTGCCTCAAACTTGTTCCAATATATTCCATTCAACTCACCTGAACTATCCCAGACCTCCATTGCTAGCTGTAACACCATTAAAACACATTTCCATTTTTGTTTGAAAGCTTTGTAGGTTGATTTCTATAGCACGATTCAGGCTACTTCAAAACAAGCCAAGCATTGGGAAAGCTTCAGTGGACCTCAGGCAAGCTCAAAAGAACCTCAAGCACCCTTGGAAGTTGTTGCATTGTCCAGCTCGAAGTCAACGAAAACAAGTATTTCATGAACTTCTATCTCTCTATTTAGGAATAGTTAGACTTAGGTTTGTGAATGAAAGATGTTGTATTCATAGCCCTGAAACCATACATGTGCTTAGTTTTCATTTATATTAATCGTGCTAGGAGAATTTTGTTCATGAACTTTCTGAAAAAACTAGGTTAAGAATTAGGGCCAGAGAAATTCTCTCTGGTCTTTGAGAGTTAGCTTAAGTTTTTTATATGGTTAGATTCGTTGTTTGATGCTCTACAAGTTTCATGTTATGAGTTTTGTCAAAAAAGCAAGGAATCAGGAGATAGCATTTGATGTACAGAACGCGCGTGTTTTGAACTGAGGAAGAAGATGAAGTTGTTCCTGGGCTGGGCCTGTACAGGCTTGCTTTTGGCACCCCCCTCTTTTCTTTTTACACCCCCTGGCCCATTTCTTGTATATTTGTCATTTTTGCATTTTTATCTCATTTCTGATTTTGATATTTTATTTTCTAATATAAAAAATACTAAAAAATTATTTTCATAAATTTTTGTATTTATTTGGAATTTATTTTAATTATTTCTAGTATTAATATATTAAATACTTTATATTTATTTTTGTTTAAATGTATAAATAATGTAAAAAAAATGTTTATTTTCATTTATTATTTTATACGCACTTGAAAATATTTTCTTGAAATATATACATTTTTTAAATAATTAATTTTTGTTTTTTCATACACTTCATATATTTAATATATATATATATATACCTATATAATATATTTTATTGAGTAATAAGAACAAAAAACACAAAAATAATACATTTTTATTGTTATTAATATTTTATACTAAAAATACCTTTTTTTAATATACTTTTATTTTTTGTACAAATTAATACCTTATTGTATATAAATAATAAATAATACTATTTATTTAAGAAATTAAGGTTTTTGCCCTAAAAAACAAAATAATTAAAATTGACTTTTTAATTCATTTACCTTTCACATAAAAAATACTTTTTACATACATAAAAAATCTTTTTTGCATAACACATTTTATCTAACATTTATTTATTGTATTTATTTAAATATTGTACATTTAATTGTTATGCTTTAAACATTCGATTTGGTTGTAATAATTTAGAATTTAATTTCTTGCAAGATAATCCCCAATTCAAATTTGTACTCCCCTCCCTATATCATGTTGTAATAGTGTAGAATTTAAATTCTCGCACCTTTAAATACTTTCAATTATGCCATGATTAGACCTAGGGTTTGTATGCAAAATCAAATCAACAATTAGCTTGACCTAATCCAAGATAACAATGCATGAAAAACAAACACAATGCACACTTACACTCCTAGGGTTTTCAATCCACTTGTTGCCTTCAAAAATGGGCCATGATATGCATGTCAAGTTACTTTGGCAAAACAAATACAAAATAAAGATCATAGTCCCTCGATGACGCTATCTGAGTTGCCTAAACAAAATGATCAAGTCCCTCAAGAAAATTTCTAAAAATACTTGACACAATTGCTATCATGGTCTATACGATGACCCGCGCCTGTCTCGTTTTAACATCCTAACACAAGATTGTTCACCAAATACAAAGGTGAAACAACACTGTTAAAAGGGTTAAAAACATAAGAAAGATCTTTGAGTAAAATAGGGTAGACAACTGTGATCGGTGGATCTGGAACTGACTGTTTAACGCTGGTTCGCGAAATGTCGCGGAAGTAAGAGTCGCCACCGTCTTTTATTTTCTCCAAATGGAAAGGACAAAAGCACAGAAAAATTCCTTATAGAGATTGCTCTCGGTTCGGGAGGTAGGTTATAGAAAGGGAAGGTGTTAGCACCCTTTCTATCCATGGTTATCCATGGGCTCTTAGATACTTGCTCATTGTGTTTTCAAAAATGGTTTGTTTGCTTTTCAACTGTGGGTTTTAAAAATGTTTCTTTGAAAATTTCAGTTCGACTCTTGTATCGGTCCTCAAGAGTGTTTGAAAAATTGCTTTCGAAAGCTTTTTGAAAATATGTTGGTGTGAAAAGTATTTTTGATTTTTTGTTTTGAATTTAGAGCAAGTATCTACGAGAACCTACCTACCCTAAGGAATTCGTCTGTGTAAATGTCCTTTAAAGCAGTGCCATCCCACCATTGAGAGGTAGGTAGCACCACCGTTGGAGGTGTTCGGGTCAATTCGAGTTTGTAGGGACATGGTGATCACCAGAGCAATGGGAAGACACCTTAGAAGCTACCCTCATGCCAGGTTCCCGGATCATGAGGACTTACTAAGACATCCTCTACTCGACGATCACCTTTCGAGGCAAGGCAACAGTGAGGCGTACCCTAGGGGTGGTGTGTGATTTGTGTGCCGTTTTCAGATATTTTGTCTTTTGTCATGTCATTGGTGATCTAGCGTTTGTTTTTATTTTGTCTATTCATTCTTGCATGCCTTGATTTTAACAGTTAAAAAGTGCGAGAAAAGTAAAGATTCTAAGCTATTACAAAAGGCGCGGGTCCACATCGCCAAAATTTCTCGAACCCGATTTGACAGAAAAATAAAGAAAGTAAAGAAAATAAAGTGCGAGAAATTATTTTACAAGGCCTTGGGAGAGATACACAAATATTATACGAAAAAGAAATAAATGTGCGAATTGAAATTTAAATCGAAACGAGGGCGTTGGACCCTTTTTAACTAAATTAAATTAAAGGATTATTAAATTAATTAAAATGAAAAGAGATTTGTTTTTGGTATTTTTTGGTTTTATGATTTTAATGGGAAAAAGAATTAAATGCAATTAAACCTAATTCTACAATTTTTATTTGTTAAGAAAACATATTAAAGTTTTAATCCTAAAATTAACCCTAATTATTTTATTGCAATTTAATTACAAAAATAAATAATAGTAAATATTTAATTATTATGGAAGAAAAATAAAAAGGAATAAAAATTATCATAAACCCTAATTCTATATTTTTTTAGATTTTTATTAAAAGAGTTAAAATTAAAACCTAATTTAAAACTAGTTAATTTATGAATTTATTTACAAGAAATATTAAAATAAAAAATATTTATTATTTTTTCTCTTTTCTGATTTTTTTATGGTTTTGTGTTTTTATGAAAAATAATTAAATTACAAGAATTAATAAAAGGATAATAATTGAAAATAAAAAAGAATGAAAATTAGAAAAAATATTGCAAACCTCAGGGGGGTCTGCCCCCAAATTGGGAGGTTTTTTGTAGTGATTCAGGCCCAATTACTCTTGGCCTGGTAGACTTTTTGGTTAGCATGTATGCGCGTTGACTATAGTACACCGTGCCCTCCAGATCATGACCCTTGATTGAATCCATTGGCCACGTGAACAACTTGATTTTGAAGGTGTATGGTGGACTTTGATGTTGAAACTGCATAGAAGCATTTATTGAAGAAAAATATGAAAGGGGGTGAGGACCTGGGGCTCGAACCCAGGTCCTGAACGTTACCACACATATGCCTAACCAACCAAGCCAAACGCGCGTTCTGATTATAATATACCTAAAAAAAAATATAAAATAAAACAACGTTAGTGGTGAGCTTTTCGCGCGAAGTTTGAATCAACCAACCATTGCCTGCCACCGAGTCATCATCCTCCTTGTTTATTTTTTTTCTGAAATATAAAGAACATAGGCCACGGTTTTACGAACGTTCCCTTAGGTGCCTTTCCAGAAAATAACGAATAGCTTGTAGTGGCTCATAAATTGAGCGCGAGGCATCTAATCTCTTCATCCAAGCATGCTGGTTGCAACCATGGCATCGTGATTCTCCAATTTTGCTGTATTCAAAAACCCCTAATTCAAAACCTTAAGAACCCTAAAAAACAACAATGGCAGATTCTCCAATAGTGCATAAAAACGCAATTAAGCAATTGGGTTAGCTTCAGAATTAGTCAATTAATAAGAATCCATGAATAAAATGCAATGAATGTGCTTAAATTATCAAATACGATTATGAAAAAAATGGAAAAAGCTTGACTTCTGTACAATGATTCCAGGGGTTAGGATTGATGATTTTGATCCAGGAAGGTTGCTTGATGTCCTAGGAATGCAATGGAAAGAGTTTTGTGGCTTGGAACGACCTCTAACTCTGTTTTCAGTTTTGAGATTTTTTGATAATTTTCAAGTTTGCCAATGGTGTTTTCTGCGCAGCTTTTAGGTTAATGGCATTAGGTCTTGCTTGCTTGTATATGTAGGAATGATTAGGTCAAATAAAATTGGTCCAAGATCCATGAATTGATGAATGCAATATTTGATTTTTTCACCATGATTTTCAAATCTTTTTCACATGCTTTTTGATACAAATCACATCCAATTCCATTGGTTCTTTCCATATTTGGCTAGGCACGAAATCTTGAGGATATAATATGCACAAAAAGATTAAAAAACTAGGTTTAGCATTTTTCATGTATTTTATTTAATTAAAATGAATTATTAATAATAAAAATCCAAATAAATAAATAAATAATGAAGAAAAACTTCCCTTTGGGCCAAGTGGTCGTGCACATGCCTTGGATAATGAATTGTGGAAGAAAAATAGGCCCATTAGCAATTTTAGGTCATTTGAACCAATGTTGACTTTTCAAAATATCCAAAAATTTCCCAACTTCCACAAGGCATAACTTGCTCAATTATTAAGCTTTGCTCATGTTCTTGGACATTTTGGAAAGGTCTTTGAGTCCTCTAACCAATGCCTTTGGTCCCATGTCATTTTGATTTACCAATCTCAAGTTATGGCCTTTGACTTAAAGTCCCTTTTTGTTGACTTTTGAAAATGACCTATAATGTTGAAATTGATAACTTTTTGTGAGAGCATTTATTGGACTTGGAGTGTGAAGAGGAGTTGTAGGAAATGTCTTTTTCTTCAAAATGAGCTTTGGATGGAATTTTTCTGATAATCCATGTGAAAGTTATGCCCTGGTCAATTTACAGTTGACTTTTTCAGCTGTCCAAATAAGGAAACTTTTGCATCTTGATGATTTTTGAGCCAAGCTTTGAGAATCATGATCAAGCATTGATCAAATGATGTTTGTGGCTTCAAAATGAGATGTTGACCAAAAATTTGAACTTTTGACTGCTAAATGACCATTTTGCCCCTACAGTTGACTGTAGTGCAATTTAGGGTTTTGACTGTGCAATTTTGTACTGAAGGTCTTGAAACTTTGTATGAGGATGCTTGACCATATTTGTAGGCATGTGAGACTTGATTGGACCTTTGGAAACTTCATTTTCTTGATCAGGACCAAAACCCTAATTTTGACTGTTAGGAGACCCTTACACTGTGCAACCCTTGGGGAATTTTGAAGCATGACTTGGCAATTTCTTGAAGAATATGGGAGGGCAAATTTTGGGGTACAACAACAACTCTTAGTTACTTGATCAATACTTGCAAAAACATCCTTGCTATCTTCAAAATACACTTCACAACACAATTTCAAAACCCTACTTTCAAACATTGAAAACTTTTCAAAAGATAAAAACACTTTTGTATACATTCAAACAAGAATCATTACAAAGGTTGCCACAATGATGGCCTCTTTTCAAAACATCTTTCAAAATCACACACAAAGCACCATTTCAAACAATTAAAGAGCACCATTTCTAACAATTGAAAAGCAAAGCAAGTGATCTAAGCAAGTAACTAAGAGCCCATGGATAACCATGGATAGAAAGGGTGCTAATACCTTCCCTTTCTATAATCTACTCCCTGAACCCAAGAAAACATCTCAAAGGTCTTTCCTGTGCTTTTTAACCTTTCCTTAGGATAAAATAAAAAGTCGGTGATGACTCTTGCTAAACCGAAACATTTGCGAACACAAACGCGAAACCTTAAGTCAGTTCTCCCACCGTATCACAGAATGGAACTTCATTGCCAAACAAACATGTTTTGGAGAATATTTGTCAATCTTGTAGAATTAACCAACTTCAACAAACTACGGTTAAGAACACTTAGAAATCAACTAAAGTCTTGTGACGATTCAAAAAGTCTTCCAACACCATAAACTCATGTGTGACATCATTTATGACCATAAACAAGAATAATCATCTCAAGGTCTTGTAATTTGAAGAAATTACAATTCTTAGAAATCAGACGACTGCTACTTGAAATTAGGTCAAAATTCACGATGCGACTTCTAACTCACTCGAATGTTGGTGATCTTCTACGCGTAATTAATTCTTTATTTGTGAATAGAAATTGGAGATATCATCAAGGAGAATCGTACGCAATAAAAACCACTCAAAAATATTTAATAATGAAGAAGTTTACAAGCACTTGAACTTGTTCTCGCAAAAGGGTTGATTTTGGGGTTGATGTAGTTGTTTTCAGTTATCTGGACCATTGGTTGAGCAAACTTGTACTGCGAGGTCTGAAAACTGGTTTAAACAACTCTGAGGAGATATGAAGACTTATGAAAATCATTTGAAACCTTGAGGGCTCAATTTTCTTTGAGAAGCGCCAAACCCTAATTGCTGATTGTTTTCCTAGGAAGAGAATCTGCTTGATCAACTTTTGAGCCAAATTGAGTGTTTGAGGAACCCTGGGATAAAATCTTGAATGGAAAATGGGAGGGCAAATTTTGGGGTACAACAGCTGCCCCTGTTCAATCTTCTTAAACTTGAAAAGCGAGATCGACGCGTTTGTCGTTCGCGGCTTGAAAGTAAAAGATTATTGAACACTAGAGTGCCCAGAAATTTGCGCTTGATGATGCGCTGGTCGATTGTGTAAGGAAATGGGCTTAAAGATGCCATTTGGAGAAGCGATGGAGAATCGTCGGAGATGGGCTTATAGATGCCATCCAAAGATGATTATTGACAGAAATTTTGAACTCGATCTTAACAGAGAACGAATCAGACTAAACCGTTGAGAGATTTATCTGAACCAAAATAGAATCTGGAAATGAATCAGAATAAACCGTTGAGAGATTTATCTGAACCAGTAAAAATCTGGAAACAAATCAGAATAAACCGTTGAGAGATTTATCTGAACTAGTAAAAATTTGGAAATGAATCAGAATAAACCGTTGAGAGATTTATCTGAACCAGTGAAAATCTGGAAACGAATCAGAATAAACTGTTGAGAGATTTATCTGAACCAGTGAAAGTATGGAAACAAATCAGAATAAACCGTTGAGAGATTTATCCGAACCAGCAAAAATTTGGAAACGAATCAGAATAAACCGTTGAGAGATTTATCTGAACCAGTGAAAATCTGGAAACGAATCTGAATAAACCATTGAGAGATTTATCTGAACCAGTGAAAATCTGGAAACGAATCAGAATAAACCGTTGAGAGATTTATCTGAACCAGTAAAAATCTAGAAACGAATCAGAATAAACCGTTGAGAGATTTATTTGAACCAAAAAAAATCTGGAAACGAATCAAAATAAACCGTTGAGAGATTTATCTGAACCAGCAAGAATCTGGAAGAAATATTTTGTTATGTAGATGGTCAACCAGTCTTTTCTTGTTGAAAATTTTTGTCTGTTGGAAATTTGTTGATGATAATTTCCTGTCGAATGACTCTTTCCTGCAAAAGGTGAAGAGTTAATTGTATGCAATGCTATGATGTATGTGATGCATGGTGTGATATTTGTCTCTCAAAATAAATGAGATTGCACTGTATGTACTTGTGTTGTCAATGCTATGACGTATGGATGCAAATGTATGGAGTTAAAGATTGTTTGTACCGTAGCGTTGCTGGAAGCGGGGAAAATAAATCCCTTCTGAAGCACTGATGGATGAATTTCCAAATATAAACCCTGTTGTAGAAAGGAAAAGTCGGACATTTCTTGTAGACTTCGTGAAATCCTGCTGAGGAAATCTGAGAAGTTGGGCAACTTACTGGGGACACTCTGAACCGGTGGTTGGAAGTTTTACTCTGTCAGGAATATGAGAACGCTTGATACCAACAGGCTGCATACTGGGGATATTTTAGCGATTCTGTAGTAGGATATATTCGCTTCCGCTCCTGCTGGAGAAGGTGCCTGCGGGGATCTCATGGAATTACTTATAGATAATATCCTATTTCTTAAAGTCATTAGTAATTGTCTTTCCTTTTTTTTTTGTTTATTTGTAACAATAATCACGTTCAAATTCATATGCTCAAAAATAAATCATTGGACATTTTTGTAAACAAGACACATAAACAAAGAAAAACAGATGGTTTTGCACTTTCAAAAGGGATATTTTTGTATAATGAGATGAGCATTCTAGCGAGAGAATGTCGTCGTAAAAAATGAAAATTGATACAAAGAAAAGATAGCTATGTGAAATAATCCCATGGGGTTCCCATTCTGCTATAGTCTTCATGTCTTTGAATGTCTTGTCCACTTGTCGCCTCGACGAATTCGATTAGATCGATTTAGAGCCATTTGAGTTGATTGGTCGACGCTGAAGATTGTCTGCAAGATGATCCAACGGGACATAGTCATATGCTTTAATCCCTAACTTTTGCCTGGACCGCCCTCTCAGGTTTTCAGTCCACCGGGATACCCTTTTTTGCCCAAGCCGCCCTATCGGGTTTTCGACTTACCGAGTGTACAGATTTTTTTTTAATTTTCATCCCTTATTTTTACCCGAACCCTTTTGGTTCGCTGGGAAGCCTTTATTTTTGCCTAGGCCAGTCAACCTAGCGGGTCTTTGATCATGCGTAGTATCTTTTAACTATGTCCGTATTTACAGGGTGCGGGAGGTCGTCGCCATCCATAGTGGTCAAGATCATTGCTCCACCAGAGAATATGCTTTTGATTACAAACGGCCCTTCATATGTAGGAGTCCATTTTCCCCTGGGATCACCTTGTGGCAAAATGATACGCTTGATTACCAAGTCACCGACCCGATATACCTGACGTTTGAACTTTTTATTAAAAGCTTTGATCATGCGTTTTTGGTACATCTGACCATGACAGATAACTGTAAGCCTCTTCTCATCAATCAAGTTTAGTTGGTCAAACCGAGTCTGGATCCAATCTTCTTCATTCAAACCAGCATCCTTCATGATCCTCAAAGAGGGGATCTGGACCTCAATAGGCAAGACAACCTTCATACTGTATACCAGAGAATAGGGTGTTGCCCCAGTTGATGTACGAGTTGTGGTATGATACCCGTGGAGAGCAAACGGTAGCATCTCATGCCAGTCCTTGTATGTAACTGTCATTTTCTGTATGATCTTCTTATTGTTTTTGTTAGCAGCTTCTACAACACCATTCATCTTTGGCCGGTAAGGGGAAGAATTATGATGCTGAATCTTGAATTGCTCGCACAAGGCGGTGATCATAGTTTTGTTTAGATTCGTACCATTATCAGTGAGGATTCTCTCTAGGATACCGTATCGACAGATGAGATTCTGTTTGATGAACCAGGCGACCACATTCTTAGTAACGGAAGCGAAGGAAGCTGCCTCAACCCACTTTGTAAAATAGTCGATAGCCACTAAGATGAAGCGGTGTCCATTGGAGGTTGTTGGCTTGATTACCCCAACATATCGATACCCCACATAGCAAAGGGCCAAAGAGCCATCAAGACGTTCAGAGGAACCGGAGGTACGTGCACTTTATCAGCATAAATCTGATACTTATGGCAAGTCCGAGAGTGTTGGTAGCAATCTGCCTCCATGGTAGACAAATAATAGCCTGCCCGTAGGATTTTCTTTGCCATTGTATGCCCATTGGAATGGGTACCTGTTGTACCCCAAAATTTTCGCTCTCATTTATCAAGATTTTTCTCACAAGACTTCTTGGACTCAAGACAAGATTAGGGTTTGGTCAGCTTCAGACATCATCTTGCACTGATAACCTAAAATTAGGGTTTGAGTCTGCATAAGGATTTTTGGACCATAAATGCTTCATGTTACTTTCATACACCATCTTGTACCCCTAAGATTGCTCATGTTAATTTTCAAGCCTTGAATCACATTTTTGCTCAGTCAATTGGACAGTTGACCTAAAAATCAGCTGTATTGGGGAAAAAGTCAACCATGGCCAATTTACAGTCAAACTTCATAAATTTTGATCCACAACAACATTTTAGACTCCTATGTACCATTTGATCAAGTTTGGATCACAACTCCTCAAGAAATTTGATCAAATCATCAAAAGGGCAAAATGGTCAAAATTAGGGTTTTGACTGAGAAAAGGCAATTTCTGATTTTTAGCCTAGCCAATGACCAATTGGGTTCAAACATGACTTCTAGGACTCAATGGCATCATCTTGACCTAATTATATAGTTCAAAAGATCTCAAGTTCATAGGATTGACAGATGAATTTTGCAGTCAACTGATCAAAAGTCAACTGTACATTGAAAAGTCAAACTTTGACTTTTTGGTCAAAATCAAGTGCCAAGGGTCATAATTCATCAAGATATGTCAAAACATGAAACTTGTTGACCAAGAAAACCAATTTTGAAAATTAGGGTTTTGAATTTGAAAATTTTCATAACTTAGAATTTTTCTAAGTATGGAAATGTTCTTATTTTTTCCCAACTTTTCACCACTTTTTTACTATGATGCAATTTGATTCAAAGAAAACTTCCAACATGAAAGTTGTATTCCCCCATGAAATATACAACTTTTCTTCACAAACTTTTCCCTAAAGATGCTTGTATCTCAAGTTATGAATTTGTGAATAGAGGTCCATGAACTAAATGACTTAGTGAAAATTTGCCCTAATTTAGGCAGGTTTTTCACCCAACTTCATGGACATTTTTCACCTAGTTCCAAGAGGTATCTCAAAATTAATTTCAAATATTGATTATAGAGCACATTGCAATATTTATAAAATGTTCAAGAACTCGCCAAGATCATTTGTGGTTAGGGAGAATCGAAGAAGAGAAATTGGCATTTTGTCACTTTTGTTCATGCCATTTTCACAAAGTGTCAAGTTGCAAATCTGATCAAGGATGCTTGTACCTTGCATTGCAGGTCCTAAAATCATTCTACACTCCATAATTAAATGCAAACTCAGAGGATAAGGGCTTTATCTTTGCTTTTGGAGCATTGTACAAGAAATAATTCCATAAATGGCCAAAAGTTCACAATGCCTTTTTCATAAAGCAAGCTTTTTGCAACTTTATCAATCTTGAGCCTTGGACCTATTTCTTGGAGGCAAGCAACTTCCACAGATATCAAGCAATGTACACCAACTCTTTGCAGCCCTAAAACTAGCTAGTACAAGCATGTTGCACAAGTCATCTCACTTTTCTTAAAATGCAAGAAAGTTGGCCAAAAGTTCAGAATTTGTACAAGCTGAGAAAGGGTGGACTTTGTATCATTCTATACAAGTATACAAACTTGTTACAACTCAGAGGAAAGAGGCATAACATCTGAAACTCTCCAAAACTCCAAAACTTCATTTATCTGCCCAAACATCCAACTTCTGCAAAATCCTTGCCAACTTCATTTTGGCTCGTGCGTTTTGCCTTTTAACCTTTGAAACACTTCAACCACATCATATCAAAGCTATCCAGGCCTTTACATTGTTGTTGTAACCCCTGTTTCATCCATTACCATTTTCACTTTGGAAGCTTCCAACTTGACTTGTGCAAAGAGTTTCAGCCATCCATAAAGCAAGCTGAGCATTGGAATAGTTTGAAGGAACTTCAAGGAAGCTCACACGATCCTCAGGCCTCACTCAAAGTCCCCACATTGCCATATCCAAATCCAGCTGAAGGAGGTATTTTTCAAAACTCTATCTCTCTATTTAGGCATCCTCAAGCCACGATTTGTGAAGCAAAAATGTAGTCCTTAACATGGTGAAGCTATACATATGCATACTTGTCATTTATATTAACTGAGCAGTGAGAATTTGAACTTTGAAGTTGCTGAAAAATTAGGTCAGGAATTAGGGGTTACAAAATTCTCTCTGATCTTTGAGAGTTAGGTTACAAATTTTATATCATTGGAATCGTGAGATAAAATGCTACATGTTTCATGTTACAAGTTTTTGTTTTTATGCAAGCATGAGCAAGTTGCAGGTTTGAAGGGAAAACGTGCGCAAGCTGAAGGACAGAGACGAAGTGGTTGTCTTGTGCTTTTTGTTGTTTCTGGCGTTTTTGGTTTTGATATTCACACCCCCTGAAGTCCTTTTGCACCCCCTGACTTAATTCTTATATTTTTACATTTTTCTTGCATATTTTTATTTTATTACTTGCATTTATTTTTTCTAATGATAAAAAATACCCAAAAATAATTTATTTATTTTCACACTTTTATTTTATTTTTTTATTTATTTTCTCACATAAAAATAGTTTATTTTGACAAATAGATTCTATTTTCTTAAATAACTTGTAAATAATAAGAAATATTTAATATTTTTATTATATTATTTATACACATTAAATATTTATTTTTTCTTACATAATTTAATTTTTAATATTTTTACATAATATTATTTATTATTTTCTTGTACAAAAAATGGACAAAATAATAATATAGAACATATATTTTATTTTAATTAAAAAAATTAGGGTTTTCCCCTTTCAAAAATAATAATATTATTTTTCCTTATTTTCTAGGGTTAATTAATTTTATTTTCTCATACCTTAAACAAATACAAAACATTTTTTCCATAAATACATTGCTTTGCATATTTAAATATTTGTATATTTATTTATTTCCCACAATATTCAATTGGGTTGTAATAGTATTTTAGGGTTTATTTTTGTGCAATATCCCCATTCAAAAACTTGTATCCCCCCTCCCATAATAATTGTTGTAATAACTTAGTTTACATTTATGCAATTTACCGCTTTATATACTTGTGTAGTAAATTAGGTTTTTGTATGATAAGGCCAAAAACAAAAACAAATAGAAATGACCTAATACAAGACAAATCAAATGCATGTAAAATGACACACATTGCACACAAGCACCCTTAGGGTTTCACCCACTTGGTTGCCTAAATAAAAATGGCCATGTTACGCATGCGAAGTATCTTGGCAAAACAAAACAAAACAAAAGATCATAGTCCCTCGATGACGCTATCAAAAGGTTGCCTAAACAAAATGATCTTGGTCCCTAAAAAATGCTAAGATACTTGGAAACATTGCTATCATGGTCATACGATGACCCACGCCCGTCCCGTTTAACATCCAAAGATAGGGTTGTTTACCAAATCAATGGTAAATCAACAATGTCAAAGGAACAAAAATGCATAGGAAAGACATTTGAGTAGGGTAGATAGTTCCTAGTTACTTGCTCTCTTCCAAACAATCCTTGCTATTTTCAAACACACACACATTTTCAAAACATTTCCAAACAACTTACAAAACATTGAAACATTTTTCAAAAGACAAACATCTTTGTATACATTCTCACGAACGAGAATCATTACAAAGATTGCCTAAACGATGGCCTCTTTTCAAAATACTTTCAAAATCACACCAAACCCAAAGCACCATTTCAAACAATTTCAAAGCAAAGCAAGTGATCTAAGCAAGTAACTAAGAGCCCATGGAAAACCATGGATGAAAAGGGTGCTAGCACCTTCCCTTTTCATAATCTACCCCCCGAACTCAAGAAAACATCTCAAAGGTCTTTCCTGTGCTTTTATACCTTTCCTTTTGGATAAAATAAAAGTCGGTGGCGACTCTTACTAAACCGTAACATTTGCGACGAAATGCGAAACCTCAAGTCAGTTCTCCCACCGTATCACAGAACTGGCGACTCTGTTGGGGAAATTCTTAAAAGTGGGGTTACCTTAGGGTTTAGATCACCTTTATTTGCTTACCTTGTTTGCTTTACAATTTGGTTCTATTGTTTGGGTTTGAATCCTCCACCCGAATTTGGGAAACATTATAGGTAAATAGCAATACGTTGTGGAAACTGTGTGGGGTATACCGACACGGTCTAAGCAATAGCTATGTTAGTGTGACATATTTGTGGGTACCGGTAGCCTTTGAGTCAATCAAAGAGAATACAGGGCCGTTGAGTGATGTCATGAAGCACTAACGAACTTCTAGAACCTTTACTTGACCAACTTGGCCTTTTAGGATGTAGTGTGATGACCGACTTTGGTGCAGTCCGAAGTTGGTAGATACTCGATACTACACTCGTTGAGGGTTGGTTCCTTGGAATATTTTGGTCGCCAGTAAAGAGGCTGAATTGAAACAATGAACAAGGAAACAATCCAGTGATATTGAGCTCCTTAGAACCCGGTTACTATTTCTTGGACAGGTTGAGCCAACTAAACTTCAAGAGGGTACTTACCTATGAAACGCCATGCAAGCCTAAACTAGGAACTTGTGTGATTTGCTTGTATATATATACTTGTGCATAACATCATGGACATCATGAGCATCATATGCATCCACTAACCATTTCAAGGATTTTGGAAATTCATCTTTGTTCCTGTTTTGTAGGTTATAGATTCACTTCGCAGGAAAACTATCCAAGTCAACCTTGTAAGAATTCCTCCACAACTCAAGGAGCTAGCTTCAAGGATTCCTGAGAATTCTCCATTCACCGAGAGGCATGGTCATCTACTCAACTTAGTCACTTCCAACACAGAGGAAGACATGATGAAAGTTCTCTTCCAGTTCTTTGACCCTTTGCACCACTGCTTCACATTTCCTGACTACCAGCTTGTGCCCACTTTGGAAGAATTTTCTCAACTCTTGAGGATTCCTATTATCAATCAACTACCCTTCAACGGTACGGAAAGAGATCCAAATCCAAAAGAGATTGCTCAAGACCTGCACTTGCACTCATCTGATGTCACAACCCATTGGGAAACTAGAAGTGGTGTCAAAGGCTTCTTGGAAAAGTTCTTGTTTGAGAAGGCCCAAAGCTTCTGGAACTCCTTGGACTTGCAAGATTTTGAGGAGATTGTATCTCTTCTCATCTATGGGATGGTCTTGTTCCATAACCCTGATCAACTCATAGATGTGAGTGCTGTCAAAATCTTCATGTCTCGCAATCCGGTGCCTACATTGCTTGGGGATATCCTACACTCTTTTCACACTCGAACAATGAGGAAAATAGGTGTTCTTATGTGTTGCACTCCTCTCCTGGAAAGATGGTTTATTTCTCATCTTCCCCATCAGTCTTGAAGAATGAGCAAGGTTTGAGGTGGTCACAACGGTTGATGACTCTTACACATTCAGATATTCATTGGTGTTCTCGATCTAAAGAGAATGTTATCATCGTCGACCGTTGTGGAGAATTCCCTAATGTCCCTCTACTTGGCATTAGGGGAGGCATCACCTATAACCCCTGCTTGGCTCTAAGACAGTTTGGGTATGCCTAAAGGGATGGCCCACATGATATGCTGATTCAAGGTTTGGTTTTCGACTTCGACAACGACAATTAAGGACTTCGTCAAAGGTTCATATGAGCTTGGAGGATGCCAAACAAAGTAGACAGTAAGACTCTGGGATACAAGAATTCTATCCCTCTTGAGCCTTACCTCAAGTGGGTACGAACCCGCGCCCAAAGTCTTATGATACCTTACCCCTCCATTCTCTCAGTGATTATAGAGCCTGTTAAGGAAGGAGAGGTTCCATACACCCTCCTACATCCTGACATGCCAACATCACTCGAAGATCTACAAAGGAGTTGGATACAGCTCAAGGGAGAACGCGATACGTTCGAAGCCCAATTCTACGCAAGCGAGAAGAAGGTTTTGGAACTCACTCGGTTACTTCACGAAGAGCAGACTCTCAACACCTACATTGCACCAAAGAGGATGCACAACATCTTTTTACCTTAGAATTTTGTATTATTTTGCCCAAGGGGCATTGATGTACTAACAATTCTATCTTATTAATATGACGTGTGTTTCTTTTTTGTTTAAAACAAATTTGAATTTCTGAATCCTTGAAAGTATTGCATGAATACATATCATTCATCATAAGCATAAACAAGTCTTCACACCAGGTTTCCTCATCTCTCTCTGCTGTTTATTTCAGCAAGATGGATCTTGAACAAACGGTCAAAGACTTACAAGCTCAGAATTCACAATTTCAACATCTACTCATGACCTTAGCCAAGGGGCAGGAGGAGCTGAAGACTCTGCTAGAGAAAGAAAAAGAGAAAAAGAAGAATAAGCCAAATGGTGTGGTTATCATGGGCAGAAGGTTTCAGGGACATGCCAGAAGGACTTTAGAATTTCCAACAACCTCTGATGAAGGGGAGAGAAAAGGAAAAGAAACGACAATACCATCTGATTATGAAGCAGAAGAAGAGGAAGAAGAGGACTACTCTGAACAGCAATACCCTCCGGCCGATGACAAATACAAACACCTGGAAGAGGGCCTAACTGCTATGGAGATACAGAGAGTACTGGGGCTAGACTTTGAGGAGTTAGGGTTGGTATCTGGAATAGTAATCCTGCCGAAGTTTAAAGTGCCACTGTTTGCCAAGTATGATGGGGTGTCTTGTCCCAAAATGCACCTACGATCTTATGTCTCAGGAAAATTTAGCCGCATTCTGCTGACAAAGACTTGTGGGTCCACTTTTTCCAGGACAGTTTGTCAGGAATGCAACTTGATTGGTTCTACCAGTTGGAGAGGGCAGATGTTCACAATTGAGAAGACTTGGCAGCAACCTTCTATAAACAGTATCAATACAACGCCGATTTGGCACCAACCCGTACTCAACTCCAGAGTATGGCCATGGTATCCAATGAGGGCTTCAAAGACTACGCCCAAAAGTGGAGGGATTTAGCCGAAAGGGTGTAACCACCTTTATCTGAAAGGGATCTAGTGGACATGTTCTTGGAAACTTTATCAGGTCCTTTCTTTAATCATCTGATTGGAAGCTCCTCTGCAGGGTTTACAGAATTGATCTTGACTGGCTAGAGGGTGGAAGCCGGTATAAGAAGCGGGAAAATTCAGAAAGACGCGTCTACCTCTGTTGCTGTAAAAAAGCCCTTCACAGGAAAGAAGGAAGTGTCTGCTGTCTATGCACAGAGGAATCGGGAAAGAACCGATAGCCGATCAACGGTGGGGGCCGTTATGATTCAAAAGCCTGCATCAGACCAACCGAGAAACAATCAGCCGAGAACTAATCAGCAAAGGGTGGAAAGGCCTGTACGACAATTCACCAAGATAAACATGACTCTAGCTCAAGTCCTACCACATCTTCTGAAGTTAAATTTAGCCATGTTGAAAGAGGGCCCTAAAAATCCTAATACTGCATCTCCCCACTACCATCCAAATGCCAGGTGCGCTTACCATTCTGAAAGTCCAGGGCACGACACCAACAACTGTTGGGCTCTGAAGAACAAGATTCAAGATCTGATCGACGCAAAGGAAGTTGAATTTGAAGCTCCTGAAAAACCGAATGTTATCTCCGCTCCGATGCCTAGGCATGAACACAATTCTAATGCTGTTGAGGAAGACTTATTTGTTGACACCGTGGATGAATTGTTGACTCCGCTCTCGACCATCAAGTTGAATTTGTTAAAAGCTGGTGTTTTCCCAGGTTGTGGCAAAGATTGCCATGTTTTCCTATCCTTCTCATTTGACTTCCCTTTGTTGAAGAAAGGTATCCAACAACTGATTGATAACCAGGAAATCTTGTTTGAGAAAGCTCCTGTTTCACTCATTCCAGTTCCAGAAGTTTCAATAATTACCATATACGCCAATCCTTCCAGGGTTCCTAAAAAACCCGTTAGGATTACATCTGCTCCAGTGACTACTCCATTGAAGATAACAATGCCCGGGCCAACCCCATACAAATCAGACAAGACGGTACCATGGAACTATGTTGGAGAAATCTACTATCATGGTGTCAAACAGATTGAACAGACTGCCGAAGAAGAGAGATCCGAAGAGGATAATTCCGACATCAATAACATTGCCGGAACAAGCAAGGTTACCCGTAGTGGGAGGATTTTCTCTCTAGAGATTGCTCCTCTAACAACAGTCTTTAGACCCGTGGCCATTCCGAAGATTACATATGCACCAATGATTGTACCTGCAAGCGTACCTACCGATAACAAAGACAATACAATTCCTATCCCTACTTCCACTGCTGAGAATAAAGGAAAGAATGTTCAAGAGGAGCCTGTCCTGACGAGGGCTCAATCACTAGTTATTCCTAAAACATCCAAGAAGGAGATGGAAGAAATCCTGAGGATCATTAAAAAGAGTGATTATGATGTGGTTGAACAACTGGGGCAGACCCCCTCTAAAATATCCATGTTAGCGTTGCTGCTCTGCTCTAAGGCACATGCTAAAGCTTTGGTAAAATTTCTGAAGATAGCTCATGTGCCGCAAGAGACATCTGCAGATCAATTCCAAGAGTGTGTGACCAGTTTGACGGCTGATAATGGCCTGAGATTCTCCGATGCTGACCTGACATCCAAATGGAGAAAACACAAAGACGCACTACATATCTCGGTGGAGTGTAGGGGAACAACCTTAGCCCATGTCTTGGTTGATACTGGATCATCTCTGAACGTCTTGCCAAAGAAAGCCCTGGATAGGTTGGATTGTGAGGGGCTGACTTTAAAACCCAGCAAAATAATTGTGAGAGCATTCGACGGCTCTAAAATGATGGTCCATGGGGAGGTGGACATCCCGATCAAGGTGGGAACTCATACGTTCAATTCAACATTCTATGTGATGGACATCCGTCCTTCCTACTCTTGTCTGTTGGGACGCCCCTGGATTCACAATGCCGGTGCGGTCACCTCCACCTTGCATCAGATGCTGAAGTACCTTGTCCAAGGGAAGATCATAACTGTCCATGGGGAAGAGGAATACATGATTAGTTATCTGAATTCTTTCCGATATGTAGAATTGGATGGCGAATTCATTGAGACCCCTTTCCAACATTTTGAAGAGGTCTCTCAGGAAATAGAGGCGACCAAGGCGGTATCCTCAACTCCTGTGATCACAAGACCTCCACCTCGGATGTCTTCTCTAAAAGATGCAAGGGCAGTAGTGGAAGAAGGCGGATCCACTATCTGGGGGCAGCTTCCCGACATTCCTTACAAATTAGACAAGTTCGGCTTGGGATTTACTTCAACTGCTCAGAAGGCTGTACGCCGCGCCCGTGCCGAAGGGCCACCTGTGAAGATCAGCCACCAAGGGGTTAATGCACTAGAGGACAGTGAAGAAGATGGCGGCCTGGAAGACTGGATATTCCCTACTGTCGGCGGAGGACTGTGCAACTGGGAAGCAAAAGACTTTATTCCAATTACTTTCATACCGCAGTAATTTATCTTTTACATTTTTGTTGGACTTGTAATAATTCACAAACAATTCGTACTTTTTCAACCTTGTGCCTTACCCGAGGCACAATGGTCCATTTGTAAGGGTTTTTATTTCATTTTCATATGTCATTTCAATGAATCATGGACGCTTTTTCATATATAAACCTTTTGTGCTCATTGTCTTTCTTTTACATTTTATTGTTTTAAGATGGCTATCCCTTACACACACCCACACTCACAAATGCAGGTACCCTTCCACTCCAGAACCCATGGGTAACGATACTGCTATAGCCTTCAGTGACTCTGAAGATCTGATCTACCAAGCCGAATACGAAGGTGAGGAAGATTGTGAGGTACCAGGGGAATTGGCCAGATTATTACAACAAGAGGAAAGAGCTATTCAGCCTCATGAGGAGCTGTTGGATACAATCAACTTGGGTACTCAGGAAGACAAGAAAGAAATTAAAGTGGGTGCCAATCTAGAGCCGAGTGTCAAAGCGCACCTAATTCAGTTGTTGCATGATTATGTTGAGATCTTTGCCTGGTCATACGAAGACATGTCGGGACTTGATACAGACATTGTGGTACACCGTCTACCCACAAGAGAAGACTGTCCACCAGTGAAACAAAAAGTCCGCCGCATGAGACCAGACATGTCAGAGAAGATCAAAGCAGAAGTTATGAAGCAGTTCAATGCTGGATTTCTGGCTGTTACTTCCTATCCACAATGGGTTGCTAACATTGTTCCCGTGCCTAAAAAAGACGGCAAAGTGAGAATGTGCGTGGATTATATAGATTTAAACAGGGCCAGCCCTAAAGATGATTTTCCACTTCTGCACATCGACATCCTGGTTGACAACACAGCTCAACACAAAGTATTTTCTTTCATGGACTGATTCTCAGGCTATAAACAGATCAAAATGGCACCTGAGGACATGGAGAAAACTACATTTGTCACACAGTGGGGTACGTTCTGCTACAAAGTGATGCCATTCGGACTGAAGAATGCCAGGGCAACCTATCAACGCGCCATGGTAGCTTTGTTTTATGATATGATACATCATGAGATAGAGGTCTACATAGATGACATGATAGCCCGATCACAAACTGAAGAAGAACACTTTGATCACTTGCAAAAGTTGTTTGTCAGGTTGAAGGAGTACAAGCTAAGATTGAATCCAAACAAGTGCACATTCAGAGTCCGGTCCGATAAACTCTTGGGTTTCATTGTCAGCAACAAAGGCATCGAGGTTGATCCTGCCAAAGTCAAAGCTATACAAGAAATGCCTGCTCCTTGCACTGAGAAGGAGGTCAGAGGTTTCTTGGGACGCCTAAACTACATTGCTAGGTTAATTTCTCACCTAACATCTACTTCTGAACAAATCTTCAAGATGTTGAAGAAAGATCATGTAGTTAGATGGAATGATGATTGTCTGATTGCTTTCGATAAAATCAAGGAGTATTTACTAGAGCCTCTTATCCTGATGCCACCCGTCGAGGGAAGACCGCTAATCATGTATCTGACCGTCCTAGAGAATTCAATGGGGTGCGTACTGGGGCAGCATGACGAGTCTGGCTGAAAAGAGCATGCCATTTATTACCTTAACAAAAAGTTTACCGATTGTGAAACAAGATATTCACTGCTCGAGAAAACTTGCTGCGCTTTGGTATGGGCTGCTCGCCGGCTAAGGCAGTACATGTTAACTCATACCACTTTGCTGATATCTAAGATGGATCCGATAAAATACATCTTTGAGAAGCCTGATTTGTATGGAAGGATAGCTAGATGGCAGATGATCCTGACAGAATATGATATACGATACACAACCCAAAAAGCTATAAAGGGCAGTGTGCTAGCTGATCATCTGGCCCATCAAGCTGTAGAAGATTATCAATCCATGAAGTTTGACTTCCCTGACAAAGACATCATGACATTGGACAATGTTGAAGATTTCAGGCCATATGACAGACCTGAACAAGGATCCCGATGGACCATATACTTTGATGGGGCCTCCAATGAACTTGGTAACAGTATCAGTGTTGTACTTATATCTCCGGAAGGATGCCATACTCCTTTCACGACCAGACTTTGCTTCAATTGTACGAACAACATGGCAGAGTACGAAGCATGCATCTTTAGACTCAAGGCTGCCATAGACTTGGGAATCAAATCTTTAGTTGTGTTTGGGGATTCAGCTTTGGTCATCAGTCATATCAAAGGAGAATGGGATACTAAGCATCCAAATCTTATCCCTTACAAAGAATATGTTCTGACATTGCTACCACATTTCGAGCAGATTACCTTCGAGCACTTCCCGCGAGAAGAAAATCAGCTAGCAGATGCTCTAGCTACAATGACATCCATGTTTAAACTTAAATGGGATAACGAGGCTCCCCAGATCACCATTAAACGGATGGAAGAACCCGCACACTATCACGAGATTAATACCGAAGAAGTAGTGGACCAGCCTTGGTTCCATGAAGTCAAAAGGTATCTTGAGGCTCAAGAATACCCTGAAGGAGCTTCAGTCAATGACAAAAAGTTCTTAAGGAGATTCTCAGCTAAGTTCTTCCTAAGTAATGGCATCCTTTACAAACGCAATCATGATTCTATTTTGCTCCGTTATGTGGATAAGATTGAAGTTGAAAGGATTATGGCTGAATTGCATGAAGGTACCTTAGGCACTCACTCTAGCGGGCATACGATGGTAAAGAAGATTCTACGAGCAGGCTACTACTGGTCTACCAAGGAAGAAGACTGTTATCGACACTCCGGGACCTGCCATAAATGTCAAATCTATGCAGACAAGGTCCACGTGCCTCCAGTTCCTCTAAATGTCTTAACAGCTCCTTGGCCCTTTGCTATGTGGGGAATCCACACGATTGGAGAGATCAAGCCTACAACTTCCAATGGACACCGCTTCATTCTGGTGGCCATTGACTATTTCACAAAGTGGGTCGAAGCAGCTTCCTTCACATCCATTACTAAGAATGTTGTTTCCCGCTTCATCAAGCAGAACCTTATTTGCCGGTACGGTATCCCCAAAAGGATCATCACTGATAACGGTACAAACCTTAACAATACTATGATCACCGCCCTGTGCGAGCAGTTCAAGATTCAACATCACAATTCACCCCCTATCGACCAAAGATGAATGTTGTTGTCGAAGCTGCAAACAAAAACATCAAAAAGATCATACAAAAAATGACAGTCACCTACAAGGACTGGCATGAGATGCTACCGTTTGCTCTCCACGGGTACCGTACCACGGCTCGCACGTCAACTAGGGCAACACCCTATTCCTTGGTTTATGGCATGGAGGTTGTTCTACCTATCGAGGTTCAGATCCCCTCTTTGAGAATCATGAAGGATGCAGGTTTGAGTGAAGACAATTGGATTCAAACCCGACTTGATCAATTAAACTTAATTGACGAAAAGAGACTTACTGCTATTTGTCATGGTCAGACGTATCAAAAACGGATGATCAAGGCTTTCAACGAGAAAGTCAGGCGCCAAGTGTATCAAGTTGGAGATCTAGTGATCAGGCGCATCATTTTGCCACAAATTGATCCCAGAGGAAAATGGACTCCTACCTATGAAGGACCATTTGTAATCAAGAACATATTTCCTGGTGGGGCAATGATCTTAACCACCATGGACGGCGACGACCTGCCACACCCTACGAACGCAAACATAGTCAAAAGATACTACGCATAAGAGACCTGCTAGGTTGACACACCTAGGCAAAACAAGGGCATCCCGGTGAACCAAAAAGGTTCAAGCAAAAATTAGGGATAAAATAAAAAAAATCTGTACACCCGGCAAGTTGAAAACCCGAAAGGGCGACTTGGGCAAAAAAGGGTTTTCCGGTGAATCGAAAACCCGAAAGGGCGGTTCAGGAAAAAGTTAGGGAATTAAAGCGTATGACTATGTCTCGTTGGATAACTTTAAGGACAATCTCTTCACTGACAAACTCTGAGCTTCTGATCAACTCAATCATCTTCGGACGAAGCAACGAATGGACAAGATATTCATAGATACGAAGGCTATAGCAGAATGGGAACCCCATGGGATTTTTTACACATAGCCATCTTTCTTTGTATAAATTTTTCTCATTTTTTATGACACCATCCTCTTACTAGGATGACTGTCTCCTTTATACAAAATACTTATTCAAAGTAAATACAAAGATATCTCTTTCAAAGTACAGAAAATTATTTGCCTTTTTTCTTTACACTTGTGTTTTTATTTGCAAAAACGTCCAATGATTCATTGATGAACATATGCATTTGAACATAATTGTTGTTTACAAATAAACAGGATGAAAAAGAACAATTACTGACAGGTTGAAAGGATAGGAAAACGTCTTCAGGCTATTCCATGAACAATCCCTACAGTACATCATCTAGATCCCCAGTGGAGCTAAAATTTCAAACCCTTAATCCCCATCAGAGTTTAAAAATTCAAACTCCCAATCCTCAGCGGAGCCAAAACTTCCAACTATCAATCCCCAGCAGAAACCATTCAGTTTCTCCAAATTCCCCAGCAAGTTATCTTGAAGCCTAAAAACCAGACAACAACTTCTGATAACTCCCCAACCTAGGATAACTCCCCAGTAGAATGGCAGACAATCCAAACTCTTGAACCTACTTCCCAGCAGTAAGCCTTCTTCCCCACAGAGTTTTCATTACTCCCCAACAGAATGAAGATTCTCATTCTTAATTCCTGGCAGAAGTCATCAGAGTTTTCTTTATTCCCAAACAGAATAAGGATTCCCATTGTGTAATCCACAGTAGAAGTCATCAAAGTTCTCTGGATTCTCCAAGCAAATTACTCAGGCAGTATATGGCATTGCTCGCATCAGAGTTTTTATCAATACTCCAACTTCAAGACATGAAGGATCCCTATATCCCCAGAGAAGTCATCAAGGATTTTTAATCCCCATCACTCGCCAAGGATTTCTTATTCTCAACAGTCAAGGATTTATTTTCCCCGACAGCAGTCAAGGATTTATTTTCCTCAGCAATACAGCAAATCAGCTTACATACGCATACATTACATCCATGTATCATAAAAATTGATAAAGCACATATATTGCATCATACATTTCATGCAACATAACTTTGTGTTTCAGCTAACATTTTACCCTTTTCAGGATAAGATTAACAGCTACCATTAACAATGTTCAAAGAGTTCAGATACAGTACAGATACGCTCCAGACACAGATGCCATTCTGATACTTATTCAGATTTTAAGTCAAGATACAGTACAGATACACTCCAGACACGAAAGTCATTCTGTTACTTATTTAGTTTCTAGTTCAGATACACTCCAGACACGGAAGTCATTCTGTTACTTATTTAGTTTCTAGTTCAGATACACTCCAGACACGTAAGTCATTCTGTTACTTATTCAGATTCAGCTTTCAGATTCAAGTTCAGATACACTCCGGACACGGAAGTCTTTCTGTTACTTATTCAGATTCAGCTTTCAGATACAGTACATATACACTCCAGATGCGGAAGTCATTCTGATGCTTATTTCAAATTTCAAGTCAGGATACAATACATATACGCTCCAGATACGGTCGCCATTCTGTCACTTATTCTGATTTTCCCCAGCTTAGATACGCTCCAGACACGGAAGCCATTCTATCACTCATTCAGATCACTTATTCAGATTCTCACAGTACGGATATGCTCCAGACACGGTTGCCATTCTGTCATTTATTCAGATTCAAGTTCAGATGCAGTTCAGATACGTTCCAGATACGGACACTATTTTGATACTCATTCTTTTGACTTACAACTTACAACTCAGCAAACATTCTTAGATGGCATCTATAAGCCCATCTCCTACAAGATCCTATCACCTCTCCAAATGGCATTTTTAAGCCCATTTCCCTCAACTACACTTTGACGAGTGCAAATTTACGGGCACCCTAGTGTCCAATCATCTTTTACCTTCGAGTCAAGAACGACAAAACTCGCCAATCTAACTCTTCAGGTTCAAGAAGATTGAACATGGGCAGCTGTTGTACCCCAAAATTTTCCCTCTCATTTATCAAGATTTTTCTCACAAGACTTCTTGGACTCAAGACAAGATTAGGGTTTGGTCAGCTCAAGACATCATCTTGCACTGATAACGTGAAATTAGGGTTTGAGTTTGCACAAGGATTTTTGAACCATAAATGCTTCATGTGACTTTCATACACCATCTTGGACCCCTAAGATTGCTCATGTTAAGTTTCAAGCCTTGAATCACATTTTTGCTCAGTCAATTGGACAGTTGACCTAAAAATCAGCTGTATTGGGGAAAAAGTCAACCATGGCCAATTTACAGTCAAACTTCATAAATTTTGATCCACAACAACATTTTAGACTCCTATGTACCATTTGATCAAGTTTGGATCACAACTCCTCAAGAAATTTGATCAAAACATCAAAAGGGCAAAATGGTCAAAATTAGGGTTTTGACTGAGAAAGGGAAATTTCTAATTTTTAGCCTAGCCAATGACCAATTGGGTTCAAACATGATTTCAAGGACTCAATGGCATCATATTGACCTAATTATATAGTTCAAAAGATCTCAAGTTCATAGGATTGACAGATGAATTTTGCAGTCAACTGATCAAAAGTCAACTGTATACTGAAGAGTCAAATTTTGACTTTTTGGTCAAAATCAAGTGCCAAGGGTCACAATTCATCAAGATATGTCAAAATATGAAAATTGTTGACCAAGAAAACCAATTTTGAAAATTAGGGTTTTGAATTTGAAAATTTTCATAACTTAGAATTTTTCTAAGTATGGAAATTTTCTTTTTTTTTTCCCAACTTTTCACCACTTTTTCACCATGATGCAATTTGATTCAAAGAAAACTTCCAACATGAAAGTTGTAGTCCCCAATGAAATCTACAACTTTGATTCACAAAATTTTCCCAAAAGATGCTTGGATCTCAAGTTATGAATTTGTGAATAGAGGTCCATGAACTAAATGACTTAGTGAAAATTTGCCCTAATTTAGGCAGGTTTTTGACCCAACTTCATGGACATTTTTAACCTATTTCCAAGAGATATCTCAAACTGAATTTCAAATATGGATTATAGATCATATTGCAAGCTTTCTAAAATGTTCAATAACTCTCCAAGATCATTTGTGGTTAGGGAGAATCGAAGAAGAGAAATTGGCATTTTATCACTTTTGTTCATGCCATTTTCACAAAGTGTCAAGTTGCAAATCTGATCAAGGATGCTTGTACCTTGCATTACAGGTCCTAAACTCATTGTACACTCCATAATTAAATGAAAACTCAGAGGATAAGGGCTTTATCTTTTCTTTTGGAGCATTGTACAAGAAATAATTCCATAAAGGGCCAAAAGTTCACAATGCCATTTTCATAAAGCAAGCTTTTTGCAACTTTATCAACCTTGAGCCTTGGACCTGTTTCTTGGAGGCAAGCAACTTCCACAGATATCAAGCAATGTACACCAAATCTTTGCAGCCCTAAAAGTAGCTAGTACAAGCATGTTGCACAAGTCATCTCACTTTTCTTAAAATGCAAGAAAGTTGGCCAAAAGTTCAGAATTTGTACAAGCTGAGAAAGGGTAGACTTTGTATCATTCTATACAAGTATACTAACTTATTACAACTCATAGGAAAGAGGCATAACATCTGAAACTCTCCAAAACTCCAAAACTTCATTTTTCTGCCCAAACATCCAGCTTTTGCAAAATCCTTGCCAACTTCATTTTGGCTTGTGCGTTTTGCCTTTTAACCTTTGAAACACTTCATCCACATCATATCAAAGCTATCCAGGCCTTTACATTGTTGATGTAACCCCTGTTTCAACCATTACCATTTTCACTTTTGAAGCTTGCAACTTGACTTGTGCAAAGAGTTTCAGCCATCCATAAAGCAAGCTGAGCATTGGAATAGTTTGAAGGAACTTCAAGGAAGCTCACACGATTCTCAGGCCTCACTCAAAGTCCCCACATTGCCATATCCAAATCCAGCTGAAGGAGGTATTTTTCAAAACTCTATCTCTCTATTTAGGCATCCTCAAGCCACGATTTGTGAAGCAAAAATATAGTCCTTAACATGGTGAAGCTGTACATATGCATACTTGTCATTTATATTAACTGAGCAGTGAGAATTTAAACCTTGAAGTTGCTATAAAAATTAGGTCAGAAATTAGGGGTTACAAAATTCTCTCTGATCTTTGAGAGTTAGGTTACAAATTTTATATCATTGGAATCGTGAGATAAAATGCTACATGTTTCATGTTACAAGTTTTAGTTTTTATGCAAGCATGAGCAAGTTGTAGGTTTGAAGAGAAAACACGTGCAAGCTGAAGGACAGGGACGGAGTGGTTGTCTTGGACTTTTTGTTGTTTCTGGCCTTTTTGTTTTTGATATTCACCCCCCTTGAATTCCTTTTGCACCCCCTGACTTATTTCTTATATTTTTATATTTTTCTTGCATATTTTTATTTTATTACTTGCATTTATTTTTTCTAATGATAAAAAATACCCAAAAATAATTTATTTATTTTCACACTTTTATTTTATTTTATTTATTTATTTTCTCACATAAAAATAGTTTATTTTGACAAATAGATTCTATTTTCTTAAAATAACTTGTAAATAATAAGAAATACTTAATATTTTTATTATATTATTTATACACATTAAATATTTATTTTTTCTTACATAATTTAATTTTTAATATTTGTACATAATATTATTTATTATTTTCTTGTATAAAAAATGGACAAAATAATAATATAGAACATATATTTTATTTTAATTAAAAAAATTAGGGTTTTCCCCTTTCAAAAATAATAATATTATTTTTCCTTATTTTCCAGGGTTAATTAATTTTATTTTCTCATGCCTTAAACAAATACAAAACATTTTTTCCATAAATACATTGCTTTGCATATTTAAATATTTGTATATTTATTTATTTCGCACAATATTCAATTGGGTTGTAATAGTATTTTAGGGTTTATTTTTGTGCAATATCCCCACTCAAAAACTTGTATCCCCCCTCCCATAATAATTGTTGTAATAGCTTAGTTTACATTTACGCAATTTACCGCTTTATATACTTGTGTAGTAAATTAGGTTTTTGCATGATAAGACCAAAAACAAAAACAAATAGGAATGACCTAATACAAGACAAATCAAATGCATGTAAAATGACACACATTGCACACAAGCACCCTTAGGGTTTCACCCACTTGGTTGCCTAAATAAAAATGGCCATGTTACACATGCGAAGTATCTTGGCAAAACAAAAGATCATAGTCCCTCGATGACGCTATCAAAAGGTTGCCTAAACAAAATGATCTTGGTCCCTCAAAAATGCTAAGATACTTGGCAACATTGCTATCATGGTCATACGATGACCCACGCCCGTCCCGTTTAACATCCAAAGATAGGGTTGTTTACCAAATCAATGGTAAATCAACAATGTCAAAGGAACAAAAATGCATAGGAAAGACATTTAAGTAGGGTAGATAGTTCCTAGTTACTCGCTCTCTTCCAAACAATCCTTGTTATTTTCAAACACACACACATTTTAAAAACATTTCCAAACAACTTACAAAACATTGAAACATTTTTCAAAAGACAAACATCTTTGTATACATTCTCATGAACGAGAATCATTACAAAGATTGCGTAAACGATGGCCTCTTTTCAAAATACTTTCAAAATCACACCAAACACAAAGCACCATTTCAAACAATTTCAAACAAAGCAAGTGATCTAAGAGAGTAACTAAGAGCCCATGGAAAACCATGGATGAAAAGGGTGCTAGCACCTTCCCTTTTCATAATCTACCCCCCGAACTCAAGAAAACATCTCAATGGTCTTTCCTGTGCTTTTTTACCTTTCCTTTTGGATAAAATAAAAGTCGGTGGCGACTCTTGCTAAACCGCGACATTTACGACGAAACGCAAAACCTCAAGTCAGTTCTCCTACCGTATCACAGTACCAAAAGTGCCTTCGTGTAATTCAACCATGATCCTTTCGGCCTCGACTTTGTCTACACACCAAAGTAATACAGAGACATGATTGCGTTTGTATAAAATGTCGTTACTAAGGAAGAATTTAGCCGAGAATCTTCTTAGGAACTTCTTGTCATTCACTGAAGCTCCTTCTGGATATTCCTGAGACTCGAGATACCTTTTAACTTCATGGAACCAAGGTCGATCCACTACTTTTTCTGTACTGATCTCGTGACAGTAGGCTGGTTCATCCATCCGCTCAATGGCGATTTAAGGAGCCTCATTATCCCAATTAAGTTTAAACATAGATGACATTGTAGTTATTGCGTCTGCTAGCTGATTTTCTTCTCGCGGGAAATGCTCGAAGGTAATCTTCTCAAAATGCGGCAACAATGTCAACACATGTTCTTTGTAAGGGATAAGGTTGGGGTGTTTGGTGTCCCATTCCCCTTTGATCTGACTGATGACCAAAGTTGAATCTCCAAATACATCCAAGTATTTGATCCCCAAGTCTATAGCAGCTTTGAGACCGAAGATACATGCTTCGTATTCTGCCATGTTGTTTATACAGTTGAAGCAAAGTCTGGCAGTAAAGGGAGTATGACATCCTTCCGGAGATATGAGTACATCACTGACACCATTGCCAAGTGCATTGGATGCCCCATCAAAAAACAGGGTCCATCGGAATCCTTGTTCAGGTCCGTCATATGGCCTGATTTCTTCACAGTTGTCTAATGTCATGATGTCTTCATCCGGGAACTCAAACTTCATGGACTGATAGTATTCCACAGCTTGGTGAGCGAGGTGATCAGCCAATACACTACCCTTTATATCTTTCTTGGTAGTATACTGTTGTACCCCAAAATTTGCCCTCCCATATTCTTCAAGAATTGCAAAGAGCATGCTTCAAAATCTCCCCAAGGGTTGCACAGTTCAAGGGCCTCCTAACAGTCAAAAATTAGGGTTTTGGTTCTGGCAAAGAAATTGAAGTTTTCAAGGGTCCAATCAAGTCCCACATGCCCATAAACATGGTCAAGCATCCTCATACCAAGTTTCAAGACTTACAGCACAAAATTACACAGTCAAAAACCCTAATTGTTCAACAGTCAACTGCAGAGGCAAAATGGTCATTTGACAGTCAAAATTCAAAATTTTTGGTCAACATCTCATTTGGAAGCCACAAACATCATTTTATCAATTCTTGATCATGATTTTCAAAGCTTGGCTCAAAAAGTATCAAAATGCAAAAGTTTCCATATTTGGACAGTTGAAAAAGTCAACTGTAACTTGACCAAGGCATAACTTCCACATGGTTTATCAGAAAAATTCCATCCAAATCTCATTTTGAAGAGAAAGACATTTACTACAACTCCTCTTCACACGTCAAGTCCAAGAAATGCTCTCATAAAAAGTTATCAATTTCAACATTATAGGTCATTTTCAAAAGTCAACAAAAAGAGACTTTAAGTCAAAGGCCATAACTTGAGATGGGTAAATCGAAATGACATGGGACCAAAGGCATTGGTTAGAGGACTTCAAGACCTTTCCAAAATGTCCAAGAACATGATCAAAGCTTAAAAATTGAGCAAGATATGCCTTGTGGAAGTTGGGAAATTTTTGGGAATTTTGAAAAGTCAACTTTGCTTCAAATGCCTTAAAATTGCTAATGGGCCTCATTTTCTTCCAAGATTCATCATCCAAAGCATATGTGTTGCACCCCAAAATTTGCCCTCCCACATTCTCCAAGAAAATTGCCAAGCCAAGCTGCAAAATTCTCCAAGGGTTGCACAGTGCAAAGGTCTCCTATACAGTCAAGACTAGGGTTTGTGTTCTGATCAAGAAAAGGAAGTTTTCAAAGGCCCAATCAAGTCTCAGATGCCTACAAATATGGTCAAGTATCCTCATATCAAGTTTCAAGGCATTCGGCTCAAAATTGCACAGTCAAAACCCTAAATTGCACTACAGTCAACTGTAGGGGCAAAATGGTCATTTGACAGTCAAAAGTTCAAATTTTTTGTCAATATATCATTTTGAAGCCACAAACATCATCATGATTCTCAAAATTTGGCTCAGAAAATCATCAAGATGCAAAAGTTTCCTTATTTGGACAGTTGAAAAAAGTCAACTGAAATTGACCAGGGCATAACTTTCACATGGATTATCAGAAAAATCCCATCCAAAGCTCATTTTGAAGAGAAAGACATTTCCTACAACTAATCTTCATACTTCAAGTCCAAGAAATGCTCTCACAAAAAGTTATCAATTTCAACATTATAGGTCATTTTCAAAAGTCAACAAAAAGGGACTTTAAGTCAAAGGCCATAACTTGAGATTGGTAAATCAAAATTACATGGGACCAAAGGCATTGGTTAGAGGACTCAAAGATCTTTCCAAAATGTCCAAGAATATGAGAAAAGCTTAAAAATTGAGCAAGATATGCCTTGTGGAAGTTGGGAAATATTTGGATATTTTGAAAAGTCAACACTACTTCAAATGACCTAAAATTGCTAATGGGCCCATTTTTCTTCCATGATTCATCATTCTAAGCATGTGCACGACCACTTGGCCCAAAGGGAAGTATTTTCTCATTTTTTATTTATTTATTTGAATTTTTATTCATATTAATTCATTTAAATCATTTAAATATATGAAAAAATATTTAGTCCACCCTAACAAATCTTTTTATACATGTTTTGCCATCAAGATTTCGTGCATATGCTAATTAGGAAAGAATTGGATTGATTGGATGCTAATTGGCACAAGAACACTTGAAAAAGATTGAAAAAAGATCCTTAACAAATCAAATCTCCAATTCATGAATTCAAGAGATTTTGAGCAATATTTTTAACCTAATGCATTCCATACAAATACTTGATCATAAACCTAGTGAGAAGAGACTGAAAGCTGCGCAGAAGAACTAAGAACAAACTTGAAAAATTGTTGAAAAAAGTCAAAACTGAAATCATCATTCCAGGGCGATTCAAAGCCTAATTTTCATTCCAATAGCTTGCTCAAGGTCTATTGAACGTATTCCAATCAGAATCATCCATCAAAACGCCAAGAACTGGTAAAACGAGCACAAACTGTGTCAAGAAATTTGCAGAATCGTGCATCATAATTTAAGCATCTTTTGTAATTTTTTATGGATTCATGTTCATTATGATATTCTGATGCTAACTGTACCATTTGATTGTGTTTTTGTGCTCTCAACGCGATTTCACCATGTTTGATATTTAGGGTTTGCAGAATGTTAAAATAGGGCTTTTGCAATAAGGAAAAATTAGGACTCAAGACCATGACCATTAGCTTCAGCATGTTCAGACGAAGAGGAAACACCTGTCGCGCCCAATTTATGGACACCATAGCGCTAGTCGCTATTTTCTTGAAACTGACCTTAAGCAACGCATAGAAAACCGTCGCTGTTATTTTTGTGTTTCAGGCACACGAGGAAGATGAAACCGTGGCAGCACGTGATACGCTGGTTTGAATTTTCGCGCGTGGATTCGTTAACGTTGATTGTTTTCTTTATAATATTTGTTTGTCTATTATATAATAAACGCGTTGTAGTGGCTCAGCTGGCAAGGTGTGATGTTGGTAACCCCCATGACCTGGGTTCAAGTCCCAGGTCTTGCATATTTCAATATTATTTTTCCACAATGATTCCCATGCAGCGCTTGTGTTGGAAACCACCATGTATCCTCCAGATCAAACCATACACGCGTCTAACGAATCCAAATCAAAGGCTGGGATTGAAAAGCACCATAAATGTGAGTCAACGTTGATGCACGCAAGCCATGAAAGTCAAAAAAGGCCTCAGCACATTGGGCCTGAATTCCTAAAGCATACCTCACAATTGGGGCCTGAACCCCCCCCCTGGTTTGCCATTTTCTTCATATTTTATTTTTTTCAATTATTGTTTTATTTATTTTGTTGTTTTAATTTAATTAATAATTTCTTTTACAAAATACAAAATACATAAAAATTCAGAAAAAGATAAAAAATATAATGATTATTTATTTTGATATTTTCTTGTAAATAAATTAGCATGTAATTAATTAGTTAGGTTACAATTTTAATTCTTTTCATAATAAAATCTAAAAAATGTAGAATTAGGTTTAGTTAATTTTTATTCTTTTTTTTTAATATTTCTTTTTCACAATAATAATATTCATTTTATTTTTTATAATTAAATTTGCATAAAAATAATTTAGGGTTAATTTAGGTTAAAAAACTTCAATATTTTTCTTAATAACTTAAAAAATAATTAGAACTAGGTTTAACATTTTATTTTAGTTTTAATTAATTCTTTTTATATTAGATCTTAAAAAACATAAAAATACCAAAAAACATTTTCTTTTAAATTTTAATTTTAAATTCCTTATTAATTTTAATTTTTTGGCAAAAGGGTCCAACGCCCTCGTTTCGATAATTCTTTTATTTCGCATATTTATTTTATTTCGCTTAATTAATTATGTATTTGTCCCGAAGCTTTGTAACATTTACTTCTCGCACTTTACCTTATTTGCTTTATTTACTTTTCTGTCAAATCGGGTCCGGTTTAATTTTGGCGATGTGGACCCGCGCCTTTTGTAATAGCTTAGATTTATTTTTCCCGCAAACATTTTAACTGTTAACAAAAAAAGCATGCAAGAATGAATGGCCTTAAATAAAATCAAGCGTAGATCACAATGAACATGAACAAGACAAATATCAATGAAAACGACACACAAATCGCACACACCACCCCTAGGGTACGCCTCACTGTTGTCTTGCCTCGAAAGGTGATCGTCGAGTAGAGGATGTCTTAGTAAGTCCTCATGATCCGGGAACCTGGCATGAGGGTAGCTTCTAAGGTGTCTTCCCATTGCTCTGGTGATCACCATGTCCCTACAAACTCGAATTGACCCGAACACCTCCAACAGTGGTGCTACCTACCTCTCAATGGTGGGATGGCATTCCTTTAAAGGACATTTACACAGACGAATTCCTTAGGGTAGGTAGACGACTCATGGATACTTGCTCTCTTCAAAACAAACAAAAATCTTTTCACACCGACACTTTTCAAAAGCTTTCGAAAGCATTTTTCAAACACTCTTGAGGACCGATACAAGAGTCGAACTGAAATTTTCAAAGAACCTTTTTAAAACCCACAGTTGAAAAGCAAACAAACCATTTTTGAAAACACAAGTGAGCAAGTATCTAAGAGCCCATGGATAACCATGGATAGAAAGGGTGCTAACACCTTCCCTTTCTATAACCTACCTCCCGAACCGAGAGCAATCTCTTTAAGGAATTTTTCTGTGCTTTTGTCCTTTCCATTTGGAGAAAATAAAAGACGGTGGCGACTCTTGCTTACCGCGACATTTCGCGAACCAGCGTTAAACAGTCAGTTCCAGATCCACCGATCACAGAACTGGCGACTCTGCTGGGGACTTAAACTTAAAGTGAGGTGTACCTTAGGGTTAGTTCATAACTATGTTTTCACTTGTATTGATTTGCTTGCTTTACTATTGTGGGTTGCATCGGAGTTACATAGATCCTAACCCGGATCTGGGGATACCGTGTTTAGGTAGCATAAGCTGTGAGGGACCTGTCCGGCGTAGACCGACACGGGTGAAGCAGTGGCTACGTTGGTGTGGCACCTTGGTCTGTACCGATATCCCTTGTGTCGCAATGAGGAGAATATGGGTCTTCTAAGGAGTCATTAAGCACCAACAACCTTAGAACCTTAAATGACACAACTTGGCCATTAGAACAGTAGCAGTATGCTACGCCCATTGAGGCTAAACTCTCGTGATGGTTCTGGCCGCAAGAAAAGATTGCGATGCTGGAGTTATGACCGATTGAGGGTAGTCAATGATATTGGGATCCTCTAAGAACCCGGTTACTTTGATAGGACAGGTATGAACCAACCAACTGAAAGAGGGTAATACCTAGACCTCATGCAGGCCTAAACTCTAAGGGCTTCTCTTGTGTGACTTGTGTGCCTTCCAACTTGACTACTTGCATGCTTGTTATCTGACACATAAGCTACTTGCAGGTTTTGTTTATAGTCCTTAACCGGGACTCATAATAGGGTTCACTAGGTCTCTTGCAGGTTTTGTTTATAGTCTTTAATTGGGACTCATAACAAAGTATACTGAATTTCTTGCAGGGTTTGTTTATAGTCCTTAATTAGGACTCATAACAAGGTTTACCGGGTTTCTTGCAGGTTTTGTTTGTAGTCCTTAATTGGGACTCATAACAAGGTTTACCGAGTTTCTTGCAGGTTTTGTTTATAGTCCTTAATTGGGGCTCATAACAGGGTCACTTACGTTATCCCATGCATAGCATGACATCATACCATTACATACCATTGCATACATCCTAACCCATTTCAAGGATCTCAAGGGCTTGTGATGCAGGTCATGATAAATCAAACATCTAGCCAGGGGCAAAGAGGATTTATTTTCCTCTAGCCAAGGTCGTCAGGGGCTATGACCCACTGGATATGGTGAGCTTTTGACCCTTGAAGAAGGACCCTCAACAACATGAAGTACCTTCAATCAAGTTACCGGTTTTCAACTCTAACAAGTTTCTCTGTTTACCCCACGAGGTCCTTGAAATCATTGCATGCATATCATACATCTCATCGCATTGCAGGTATCCCTTTGACAGGTTGCTTACCCTTCTTCGCTGTTTATTTCAGCCGATCGTCATGAATCCTGAATCATCAGCTGAGCAGTCTATCAAGGCCCTCCAGGCTCAGAACGCCCAGTTCCAAGGGCTGATCATGAATTTGACCCAGGGGCAACAAGATCTGAAGGCTTTGCTCTTGAAGAAAGAAAAGAAGAAGAGGAGGACTGTTTTGTTCAGCCCTAGACGCAGATCTAGGAATACCCTGCAGGATCAAACTGAGAGGACAACTCCATCTGTGGGGAAAAGCAGTCATCAAGAGGAAAGGGTTCTCAGTCCAGTGGTCTCCGACAACGAGACAGATTTCAACGACGAACAATACCTTCCTGCCGAAGACAAGTACAAACAGTTGGAAGATAGGCTGAATGCTATGGAGATCCAACAGGTACCTGGGCTGGATTTTGGAGATCTGGGTTTGTCAACTGGTGTGATTATTCCTCGGAAGTTCAAAGCACCATCCTTCTCTAAGTATGACGGGGCGTCTTGCCCCAAGCTGCATCTAAGGTCCTATGTTCGGAAAATTCAGCCGTACTCTGCGGATAAGAATTTGTGGATCCACTTCTTCCAGGAGAGTCTTTCAGGGACTCATCTCGAATGGTTCTATCAACTGGATGGGACCAAGGTTCGTAACTGGGAGGAGTTGGCTACTGCTTTCTACAAGCAGTATCAATATAATGCCGACCTTGCTCCTACGCGTACCCAAATCCAGGGTATGTCGTTAGGATCAAGTGAAGGTTTTAAAGAATATGCGCAGAAATGGAGGGATCTTGCTGGAAGGGTACAACCACCTCTGACTGATCGGGAACTTGTCGATATGTTCTTGGGGACCCTGTCTGGTCCGTTCTACAACCACCTAATTGGGAATTTGTCTGCTGGATTCACAGATCTTATCTTGACTGGAGAGCGAATAGAAGCTGGTATCCGGTCTGGGAAAATTCAAGAGGCTGCACCTTCTGATAAGAAGCCTCATCATGGAAAGAAAGAATCCAATGCTGTGCACGGTAAAAAGAGCCGTCATGAGGTAGGGGCAATCCAGATCTCCAATCCTGGACCTGCTCAACAAGGACAGGGGCAGCAGCGCAAGGAGAAACGACAGTATACCAAACTCAACATGTCGCTGGATCAAGCACTACAACAAATGTTGAAGGCAGGGCTGATCACCTTAAGGGCTCCCCTTCGGAATCCGAACACTTCGGCTCCTAACTATCATCCCAACGATAGGTGCGCGTATCATTCTGATAGCCCGGGGCATACTACGGACAACTGCTGGCCTCTCAAGAACAAAATTCAAGACATGATCGACGCCGGGGAGATTCAGTTTGAAATGCCTGAGACTCCGAACATAATCACTGCTCCGTTACCCAATCGTTGAAGACCTTTTGTTTATTTGAATTTCTGAGTTGTGTTTTTCTTTGCTTATATAAACAATTAATGTCTTAGCAAACTCTTTTATTCTATTAATGCATCGCACATGTCTGTTTTGGGAATTAATACAATTGTTTTCATTATATTCAAAATTCTTTTCATATTTTTTCTGATGATCAACTCTTGGTTAATAATTCTGAGCCTCTTGAGGGAGGATGACGAAAACGATACCGCTATCTTTACAGTATGCTTTTGAACAGACCCCGCTGATGAGGTACAGGCATTGTTTCAAATTCTAAACACTGGAGTTATAAGGAAGATAATCCCTCGTCAACCCATCTGAGCCAAAGAAGTAGGAGTTTTATTTTCGAAAATTGAAACCCTTAATCATAACCTGGGGCAGGGTAGTCTTCTCAGTTGATCCAAGTGCACAATGAATGGCACCAAATGAGTCTTTCCAAAAACAAAAGACAGTGATGGTTCAGAACAATCATAAGGACAGGCAGTCATTATCAAAAACAAAATCATAAATGAAAAGCCCAAAAAGTCAAAACCTATAAAAGGGACTGGGGCATCCCGCTGACTGTAATTCCGAAAAAGGAAACAGTTCAGGCAAAAAAAGAAAGGGATAACGAAATCAAAAAAAAGAAAGAGGTCCTACAAATCCTCAACAAAAACAAAAATGACCGCCTATTCAGAATAAATCATCAATATCTGAACCATCATTGGAACATCAGGACAAAAACTCAAAAAAGGTCTAACGTACGATCAATTGAGTTTAGGTTTGGAGAACATCACGAAGAGCGGGTGGGTACAAATAAAATTTGAGCCTTTATCCTTTGTTTCTTAAACCATGAACCAGGCCACGTTATAACCCTTAAAAGTCCTAGCTGAAGCATGGGTTAGTCCGAAAGCATACTGTTACGAAAGGTATCCTGACTCCTTAAGGCTTACGGTAAATACGGAGTTGACATCACGTTTTACAAACATTCACTTGTTTTATGAAAAAGAATGCATTTTTAAAATCTTCAAGACAGACATAAGCTTTGCATTTTTAACATAACTTTGTTCGCATATGACTTTTTGTTTGAGCAGCAGGGAAATTCGCACGACGAAAGCCTAATGAACAGAAGCACTTCCAATCCAGGGGCATGATATAATCATGGTCTAGTATCTGGGGCAGTCCAATCAAGATTCGGAGAATCTCTCAAAGGCCAAATAGCCTGGGGCAAATCTCCGCCTGAGTCACTTGGGGCACTCCAGCAACGAATCTTGCACGATCAGACACCTTCTGGTAATATGGCAACACAAGCAGCCAGGGGCAACTCCCTACATTCTGAGAGCATGGACATAGTCGAAAAGATACTACGCATAATCAAAGACCCGCTAGGTTAACACACCTAGGCAAAAATAAGGGCTTCCCGGCGAACCAAAAGGGTTCGGGCAAAATGGAGGGATGAAATGAAAAAAATCTGTACACCCGGCAAGTCGAAAACCTGAAAAGGCGGCTTGGGCAAAAATGGGTATCCCGGTGGACTGAAAACCCGAAAGGGCGGTCCAGGCAAAAGTTAGGGATTAAAGCGTACGACTATGTCCCGTCTTCTTGTCACCTACCTACTAGAAGAAGGTCTGTCCATCAACAACTATCAAGCACCTCCACAGGTATCTTTCGCTCCCACATCAGAAACAGGGGCAATAATGGGTGGTCTAAGCAATCTGATTGCTCTGTCCTCTAAGGTGTCAAGGTAGGGTCCGTTGAAGAACATAACCAATACAGTTCAATACTTCCCCAGGAGAGTCTAATCTAGTTCCCCAGGAAAGTTGGAATCATCTCCCCAAACAGTAAGCTTATCCCCAGTAAGTTACGGAAGCTTACCCCTCTCAAGGCACGAACGCGTCGCCCGACTTTATTCAAAGAGTTATTTCCTTAACAGGATATAACTGGGTTATCCTCAGCCAAAAGCCACGGAAAGAGCGTCGTCGACAAAGTCTTCCTATCCCCAGCAAACTATTATCAACACTTAGCAAGGCATCCCTCTTCCCACAGAGTATTGCTTCCCAGCATGGTCGCTAGAGTATCTTTTCTCCCCGCAGAATCTTCCATTTGCCAAGTTTATTCCGCAACGGAGTCATCTTCTCCTACCGGTATTCTTGCAGTTATCATCCCCAGCGGAGCAAGATCTAATTCTCCAACATCAGCCCAGGAGTGACCTCCCGGCACCCGTCAAGGATTTATTTTCCTAAGACGGAAACATACACTCATAAACATCACATCTTCATACATTATAGCATGCATATGCATCATACTACACGAATCTCATTGATTTTGAAGACATACAGTTCATGCATCATGATTTTGCATACAATTATGTTTTGCCTTTTCAGGAAAAAGATCAATACAAAAATGATTACTATCAACTATCGCAATTCTTTCTAGATATAGTTTCAGATATGACCCAGAGATGGTGACGTTCTGATGCTGCTTCCAGACTTCCTTCCAGATATAGTTTCAGATATGACCCAGAGATGGTGACGTTCTGATGCTGCTTCCAGATTTCCTTCTAGATATAGTTTCAGATATGACCCAGAGATGGTGACGTTCTGATGCTGCTTCCAGATTTCCTTCTAGATATAGTTTCAGATGTAAACCAGAGATGGTGACGTTCTGATGCTGCTTCCAGATTTCCTTCTAGATATAGTTTCAGATATGACCCAGAGATGGTGACGTTCTGATACTGCTTCCAGATTTCCTTCCAGATATAGTTTCAGATGTAAACCAGATATGGTGACGTTCTGATACTACTTCCAGATTTCCTTCCAGATATAGTTTCAGATGTAAACCAGATATGGTGACGTTCTGATACTGCTTCCAGATTTCCTTCCAGATATAGTTTCAGATATGACCCAGAGATGGTGACGTTCTGATGCTGCTTCTAGATTTCCTTCTAGATATAGTTTCAGATATGACCCAGAGATGGTGACGTTCTGATGCTGCTTCCAGATTTCCTTCTAGATATAGTTTCAGATGTAAACCAGAGATGGTGACGTTCTGATGCTGCTTCCAGATTTCCTTCTAGATATAGTTTCAGATATGACCCAGAGATGGTGACGTTCTGATACTGCTTCCAGATTTCCTTCCAGATATAGTTTCAGATGTAAACCAGATATGGTGACGTTCTGATACTGCTTCCAGATTTCCTTCCAGATATAGTTTCAGATGTAAACCAGATATGGTGACGTTCTGATACTGCTTCCAGATTTCCTTCCAGATATAGTTTCAGATGTAAACCAGATATGGTGACGTTCTGATACTGCTTCCAGATTTCCTTCCAGATATAGTTTCAGATGTAAACCAGATATGGTGACGTTCTGATACTGCTTCCAGATTTCCTTCCAGATATAGTTTCAGATGTAAACCAGAGACGGTGACGTTCTGATGCTGCTTCCAGATTTCCTTCTAGATATAGTTTCAGATATGACCCAGATATGGTGACGTTCTGATGCTGCTTCCAGATTTCCTTCTAGATATAGTTTCAGATATGACCCAGATATGGTGACGTTCTGATGTTGCTTCCAGATTTCCTTCTAGATATAGTTTCAGATATGACCCAGATATGGCGACGTTCTGATACTGCTTCCAGATTTCCTTCTAGATATAGTTTCAGATATGACCCAGATATGGTGACGTTCTGATGCTGCTTCCAGAGTTCCTTCCAGATATAGTTTCAGATGTAAACCGGATATGGCGACGTTCTGAGACTTATTCCAATTAAAAACATTTCAAGACCTTCTCTGGTTCAGTCAGATCGACCCTAAGATCTCCCTGATGCTTATCCAGTTGAAGATATTTCAAGACCTAGACCGGTTCAGTTAAATCGACCCTAAGATTTTCCTGATGCTTATCCAGTCAAAGGCCTTCTCTGGTTCAGTCAGATCGACCCTAAGATCTCCCCGATTCTTATCCCAGTTAAAGTCACCCAAGATTTTTTCTCAACGAGCGTTGTTGAAGTTAAAGTCACCCAAGTTTTTTTTTTCTCAACGAGCGTTGTTGAAGTTAAAGTCGCCCAAGATTCTCTTACCATTCGTACTAAGATGGTAACTATCCCTGGTTCATTCATTGCCGTTTGAAGCTCCAGACTCAGCTCCTGTGACCAGTCAGGACATATCTATACCAAGCATCTAAAAATCAGCTCCTGCAACGTGTCAGGTACTCATTTTCTATTTTGCAGGTATGCAGGTTCTCGCTAAAGAATCTCCTACGCGATCAACATCCAGATGGCATCTATAAGCCCATCATCCTATCCAGCAATCTCCAAATGGCATCTATAAGCCCATTCCCCCATCACATTGCTAACATGTGAGCGCAAATTTCTGGGCACTCTAGTGTCCAATCATCTTCTACCCTCGGATTACGAAAGGCACGCCAGCCAATCTGCATCCTCAGTTCTAAGAAGATTGAACAGGGGCAACTGTTGCACCCCAAAATTTGCCCTCCCACATTCTCCAATAAAATTGCCAAGCCAAGCTGCAAAATTCTCCAAGGGTTGCACAGTGCAAAGGTCTCCTATACAGTCAAGACTAGGGTTTGTGTTCTGATCAAGAAAAGGAAGTTTTCAAAGGCCCAATCAAGTCTCAGATGCCTACAAATATGGTCAAGTATCCTCATATCAAGTTTCAAGGCATTCAACTCAAAATTGCACAGTCAAAACCCTAAATTGCACTACAGTCAACTGTAGGGGCAAAATGGTCATTTGACAGTCAAAAGTTCAAATTTTTGGTCAATATATCATTTTTAAGCCACAAACATCATCATGATTCTCAAAATTTGGCTCAGAAAATCATCAAGATGCAAAAGTTTCCTTATTTGGACAGCTGAAAAAAGTCAACTGAAATTGACCAGGGCATAACTTTCACATGGATTATCAGAAAAATCCCATCCAAAGCTCATTTTGAAGAGAAAGACATTTCCTACAACTCATCTTCATACTTCAAGTCCAAGAAATGCTCTCACAAAAAGTTATCAATTTCAACATTATAGGTCATTTTCAAAAGTCAACAAAAAGGGACTTTAAGTCAAAGGCCATAACTTGAGATTGGTAAATCAAAATTACATGGTACCAAAGGCATTGGTTAGAGGACTCAAAGATATTTCCAAAATGTCTAAGAATATGAGAAAAGCTTAAAAATTGAGCAAGATATGCCTTGTGGAAGTTGGGAAATTTTTGGATATTTTGAAAAGTCAACACTACTTCAAATGACCTAAAATTGCTAATGGGCCCATTTTTCTTCCATGATTCATCATTCTAAGCATGTGCACGACCACTTGGCCCAAAGGGAAGTATTTTCTCATTTTTTATTTATTTATTTGAATTTTTATTCATATTAATTCATTTAAATCATTTAAATATATGAAAAAATATTTAGTCCACCCTAACAAATCTTTTTATACATGTTTTGCCATCAAGATTTCGTGCATATGCTAATTAGGAAAGAATTGGATTGATTGGATGCTAATTGGCACAAGAACACTTGAAAAAGATTGAAAAAAGATCCTTAACAAATCAAATCTCCAATTCATGAATTCAAGAGATTTTGAGCAATATTTTTAACCTAATGCATTCCATACAAATACTTGATCATAAACCTAATGAGAAGAGACTGAAAGCTGCGCAGAAGAACTAAGAACAAACTTGAAAAATTGTTGAAAAAAGTCAAAACTGAAATCATCATTCCAGGGCGATTCAAAGCCTAATTTTCATTCCAATAGCTTGCTCAAGGTCTATTGAACGTATTCCAATCAGAATCATCCATCAAAACGCCAAGAACTGGTAAAACGAGCACAAACTGTGTCAAGAAATTTGCAGAATCGTGCATCATAATTTAAGCATCTTTTGTAATTTTTATTTATGGATTCATGTTCATTATGATATTCTGATGCTAACTGTACCATTTGATTGTGTTTTTGTGCTCTCAACGCGATTTCACCATGTTTGATATTTAGGGTTTGCAGAATGTTAAAATAGGGCTTTTGCAATAAGGAAAAATTAGGACTCAAGACCATGACCATTAGCTTCAGCATGTTCAGACGAAGAGGAAACACCTGTCGCGCCCAATTTATGGACACCATAGCGCTAGTCGCTATTTTCTTGAAACTGACCTTAAGCAACGCATAGAAAACCGTCGCTGTTGTTTTTGTGTTTCAGGCACACGAGGAAGATGAAACCGTGGCAGCACGTGATACGCTGGTTTGAATTTTCGCGCGTGGATTCGTTAACGTTGATTGTTTTCTTTATAATATTTGTTTGTCTATTATATAATAAACGCGTTGTAGTGGCTCAGCTGGCAAGGTGTGATGTTGGTAACCCCCATGACCTGGGTTCAAGTCCCAGGTCTTGCATATTTCAATATTATTTTTCCACAATGATTCCCATGCAGCGCTTGTGTTGGAAACCACCATGTATCCTCCAGATCAAACCATACACGCGTCTAACGAATCCAAATCAAAGGCTGGGATTGAAAAGCACCATAAATGTGAGTCAACGTTGATGCACGCAAGCCATGAAAGTCAAAAAAGGCCTCAGCACATTGGGCCTGAATTCCTAAAGCATACCTCACAATTGGGGCCTGAACCCCCCCCCCCCTGGTTTGCCATTTTCTTCATATTTTATTTTTTTCAATTATTGTTTTATTTATTTTGTTGTTTTAATTTAATTAATAATTTCTTTTACAAAATACAAAATACATAAAAATTCAGAAAAAGATAAAAAATATAATGATTATTTATTTTGATATTTTCTTGTAAATAAATTAGCATGTAATTAATTAGTTAGGTTACAATTTTAATTCTTTTCATAATAAAATCTAAAAAATGTAGAATTAGGTTTAGTTAATTTTTATTCTTTTTTTTTAATATTTCTTTTTCACAATAATAATATTCATTTTATTTTTTATAATTAAATTTGCATAAAAATAATTTAGGGTTAATTTAGGTTAAAAAACTTCAATATTTTTCTTAATAACTTAAAAAATAATTAGAACTAGGTTTAACATTTTATTTTAGTTTTAATTAATTCTTTTTATATTAGATCTTAAAAAACATAAAAATACCAAAAAACATTTTCTTTTAAATTTTAATTTTAAATTCCTTATTAATTTTAATTTTTTGGCAAAAGGGTCCAACGCCCTCGTTTCGATAATTCTTTTATTTCGCATATTTATTTTATTTCGCTTAATTAATTATGTATTTGTCCCGAAGCTTTGTAACATTTACTTCTCGCACTTTACCTTATTTGCTTTATTTACTTTTCTGTCAAATCGGGTCCGGTTTAATTTTGGCGATGTGGACCCGCGCCTTTTGTAATAGCTTAGATTTATTTTTCCCGCAAACATTTTAACTGTTAACAAAAAAAGCATGCAAGAATGAATGGCCTTAAATAAAATCAAGCGTAGATCACAATGAACATGAACAAGACAAATATCAATGAAAACGACACACAAATCGCACACACCACCCCTAGGGTACGCCTCACTGTTGTCTTGCCTCGAAAGGTGATCGTCGAGTAGAGGATGTCTTAGTAAGTCCTCATGATCCGGGAACCTGGCATGAGGGTAGCTTCTAAGGTGTCTTCCCATTGCTCTGGTGATCACCATGTCCCTACAAACTCGAATTGACCCGAACACCTCCAACAGTGGTGCTACCTACCTCTCAATGGTGGGATGGCATTCCTTTAAAGGACATTTACACAGACGAATTCCTTAGGGTAGGTAGACGACTCATGGATACTTGCTCTCTTCAAAACAAACAAAAATCTTTTCACACCGACACTTTTCAAAAGCTTTCGAAAGCATTTTTCAAACACTCTTGAGGACCGATACAAGAGTCGAACTGAAATTTTCAAAGAACCTTTTTAAAACCCACAGTTGAAAAGCAAACAAACCATTTTTGAAAACACAAGTGAGCAAGTATCTAAGAGCCCATGGATAACCATGGATAGAAAGGGTGCTAACACCTTCCCTTTCTATAACCTACCTCCCGAACCGAGAGCAATCTCTTTAAGGAATTTTTCTGTGCTTTTGTCCTTTCCATTTGGAGAAAATAAAAGACGGTGGCGACTCTTGCTTACCGCGACATTTCGCGAACCAGCGTTAAACAGTCAGTTCCAGATCCACCGATCACAATATGCACGACCATTTGGCCCAAAAGGGATTTATTCATCATTTTTATTTATTTATTTGAATTTTTAATTACAATTAATTCATTTAAATTAAATAAAATATGGAAAAATACTAAACCAAAGTTTTTAAATCTTTTTGTGCAGAATAAACTCTCCTTAAAGGCTCAAGATTCGTGCATAATCAAAATTGGAAGGTTTTGCCATGATTGGAATAAAAAACATGTGAAAAAGATTTGAAAGAATTATGCATGAAAATCAAATATTCATTTTATCAATGCAAGGATTTTTTTGGATCAAAACTCAACCCTAATTCATTCCTTACATATACTAATGCAAACCTAATGCACAAAAAGCTGAAAGCTGCGCCCAAAGTTGAAGAAGAACATTGCACTTTTTGTGAAAAATTCCAAAACTGAAAATACGATTCCAAGGCTTTTCAAGGCAAAATACCAATTGCAATAGCTTGCAAAAGCTTCACTAAACCTAACTGCACTATTTTACAATCCTCACGCACCCAGAATTGGTACCTAGCAATCAAACTGTCTCATCTTTTTTGCATAATCGTATTGTATCATTCATGCCATAATTTTGAGTTCTAATGATTGTTTTGTATTAGTCTTATCATGCTGAAGCTAACCATGTAGTTTGATTGAGTTTTTGTGCATCATACGCGAAATCACCATTGGAGCGTTTTAGGGTTGCAGAAGTTCAAATTTGGGGTTTCTCTGTTATGGAAAAATTGAGACATGATACTTAGACCATTAAAACCAGGAGCTTCAGACGAACTCAATGCTTAGGTCGCGCCTAATTTATGATCAAAGGATTTCTATTCGCTATTTTTTCATACAACATATAGTGGGGGTTTAAAACCCCCGCAATCTTGTTTATGTTTTTTCAGGCAAACGCAAGACACTTGGAGAAGAAGGTGAGGTGTAAACAGGGGATTGGCGCATTTGAAATTCGCGCGAAAATATCCCACTAACCCTTGTTTTATCTCATATTGATTATTTGTCATATAATAAACAAAGCGCGTGGTTGGTACAGATGGTTAAGGCGTTGTCTCATAAGGCACTGGGACCTGGGTTCGAATCCCAGGTCCCCCCATATCCTTGTTATTTTTCTTTGCAAAATGTTCAGGTACTACACAAGCTCAAAAGCCTACCATACGTTCACAATCCAGGCACGCCACTTGTCCCATAATCTTAATCTAAAGGCTCAGATCTGATGAACACCATGGACATTAGTCAATGCACACACACGTGACCAGAAAAGTCAAAAGAGGCCTTGGAACATTGGGCCTGATTGCTACAACTTAACCTCCAGTTTGGGGACAGAACCCCCCATAGGTTTGCTTTTTCATTCTTTTTATATTTTTCTATTTTTATTTGTTTTAATTAGTTTTAATTTAATTCTTTAAATCAATATTTTCATAATATAAAAAAAATATAATAAAAAATCAGAAAGTCACAAAAATAAAATATATTTTATTTAAATGCTATTTTGTAAATAAAGTCTTATTAATTAATTAGTTTTTATTATAGGATTAATTTTAACATTTTCTTAATAAACTTAAAATTTGTAGAATTAGGTTTTAATTACTTTTATCTTTTTCTTTTCTTTTATCATCACTAATAATTAATTATTTATTTTCGTAAATAAAATTGCATTAATTAATTAGGTTAATTTTAGATTCAATTTTAACATGTTTTTTTAATAAATTAAAAATAGCTAGAACTAGGTTTTAAATTCCATTTAACTCTCATAAAAATCCATAAATACAAAAACTCAAAAAATCTTTTCTTTTTATTTTTTTAATTAATTTGTTAATCATAATTTAATTTCATTAAAAAGGGTCCAACGCCCTCGCTTTCGATTATTAGTTCGTTTCGCACATTTTATTTCCTTTCTTATAATATTTATGTAATTCTCCCAAAGCCATGTAAATTTGATATTTATATTTCTCACACTTTATTTTATGTCAAATCGAGTCCTGGATTTAATTTGGCGATGTGGAGCCGCGCCTTTGTAATAGCGTAGAACTTTTAATTTTCCGCATCTTTTTAACTGTTAATAAATTTGCATGCAAGAATGAATGTCAAAATAAAAACAAAAGCGTAGATCACCCACGACATGAACAAGATAAATGTAAATGAAAACGACACACAAATCACACACCACCCCTAGGGTACGCCTCACTGTTGCCTTACCCCTCGAAAGGTGATCGTCGAGTAGAGGATGTTTTAGTAAGTCCTCATGATCCGGGAACCTAGCATGAGGGTAGCTTCTAAGGTGTCTTCCTATTGCTCCGGTGATCACCAAGTCCCGAACCTTTGAATTGACCCGAACACCTCCAACGGTGGTGCTACCTACCTCTCAATGGTGGGATGGCACTACTTTAAGGACATTTACACAGACGAATTCCTTAGGGTAGGTAGACGACTCTAGATACTTGCTCTAATTTCAAAACAAATCAAAAATACTTTTCACACCGACACCTTTTCAAAAAGCTTTCGAAAGCAACTTCTCAAACACTCTTGAGGACCGATACAAGAGTCGATCTGAAATCTTTAAACGAAACTTTTTCAAACCCACTCACAATTGAAAAGCAAACAGTTTTGAAAACACAAATGAGCAAGTATCTAAGAGCCCATGGATAACCATGGATAGAAAGGGTGCTAACACCTTCCCTTTCTATAATCTACCTCCCGAACCGAGAGCAATCTCTATAAGGAATTTTTCTGTGCTTTTGTCCTTTCCATTTGGAGAAAATAAAAGACGGTGGCGACTCTTGCTTCCGCGACATTTCGCGAACCAGCGTTAAACAGTCAGTTCCGGATCCACCGATCACAGAACTGGCGACTCTGCTGGGGAAACTTAAAAGTGAGGTGTACCTTAGGATTAGACCACTCTGTGTTTTCAATTGCTTTGACTTGTTTGCTTTATTATTGTGGGACTGTCTTGGGAGTTCTATAGATCCTAACCCGGATCTGGGGATACCTTCTTAGAAAGTAGCAACAAGGTTGTGAGGGAACTGTGCGGGGTATACCGACATGGTTGAAGCAGTCTGCTACGTTGATGTGGCACTTTGGTGTGTATCGGTAACCCTTGAGTTCAGTCAAGGAGAGTACGGGGCCTCCGCGTGGTGTCGTGAAGCATCAACAGACCTTAGGAACCTTAATTGAACTATCTTGGCCTCTTTAGGGTAGTGAGATAACTGACTTTGGTGCAGTCCGAGGTTGGTTGATACTCGATACTACACTCAATTGAGGGTTGCTTTCCTGGAATATTTCGGTCGCCAGTTCAGTGGCTAAATCGAAACGATGAACAACGAAATCAATCCCGTGATATTGGGACCCTTAGAACCCGATTACTTCTAATAGGACAGGTTGAACCCACCAACTTCAAGAGGGTAATACCCAGACCCCATGCTGGCCTAAACTCTAAGGGTTTGTCTTGTGTGACTTGTGTGCCTTACATGTTTGCCTTTGTAAATATCTATGGTGTGTTTAATCATAGCATCATGACATCATCCAGCATCATATGCATTGACTAACCATTTCAGGGGTTCGAATCTTCATCTTTGTTCTTGTTTTGTAGGACATGGAAACTGTTCGCAGAAAGACAATTCAAATCAGCCTTGTAAGGATCCCTCCTCAGCTTAAGGAGCTTATATCCAGGATTCCCGAGAGCTCTTCATTCAGTGAAAGACATGGAAGACTCATCAGCTTGGTCAATACCAACATTGAGGAAGACATGATAAAGGTCCTGTTCCAGTTCTTTGACCCTCTGCATCACTGTTTCACCTTCTTGGACTATCAGCTGGTACCTACATTGGAGGAGTTCTCCCGGCTCCTGAAGATCCCTATCCTTGATCAACTACCCTACAACGGTACGGAAAAGGAACCCAAGCTTGAAGAGATTGCTAAAGCCGTACACCTACAATCATCTGACCTCAAGGGACATTGGGAAGTTAGAAGTGGTATCAAAGGGTTCTTAGCCAGGTTTCTGTTTGAAAAGGCCCATGAATGTTGGAACTCCCTTGACTTACGAGCTTTTGAAGAAGTTGTGGCCCTCCTTGTCTATGGTTTGGTGTTGTTCCCTAACCCAGATCAGCTTATAGATATCAGTGCTGTCCAGATCTTCATGTCCAGGAATCCTATACCTACGTTGTTGGGGGACATCCTTCACTCATGTTACACTCGAACCACGAGAAAAAGAGGTGTCCTTATGTGTTGCACTCCTCTCCTGGGAAGGTGGTTTATTTCGCACCTTCCACAATTAGTTTTGAAGAACGAGTGGGGTTTGAGATGGTCACAACGGTTGATAACTCTTACGCATGCAGATATACATTGGTGCCCTCGGTCCAGAGAAGATGTCACTATTATTGATCGTTGCGGGGAGTACCCTAATGTTCCTTTACTTGGAATCAGAGGAGGTATTACTTACAATCCATGCCTGGCTTGGAGACAGTTTGGTTATGCGCGGAGGGATGGTCCTCATGACATGTTAATTCCTGACATAGTCTTTGACTTCGACAACGATGCACAAGGACTTCGCCAGATATTTATCAGAGCTTGGAGGATGCCAAGTAGGATAGACAGTAAGACACTGGGGCACAGGAATTCCATCCCATTGGAACCTTATCTCAAGTGGGTACGTGCCCCCTCCCAGAAGTTAGTAATGCCTTATCCTCATATGCTCCCTATGATTAAAGAGCCAGTCGTGGAAGGAGAAGTGTCCTACATTATTCAACATCCTGACATGCCCACGTCTTGGGAAGAGATGCAGAAGAGCTGGATCCAGCTTAAAGAAGAACGGAATTCTCTTGAGACCAGTCTACATGCTAGTGAAAAGAAGGTCCTGGAGCTCACCCGCCTATTGCATGAGGAGAGGAATCTCAACACCTACATAGCTCCAAAGAGGATGCGTAGTGTCTTTTGGGATTGATTTGCTTTGTAATTTGTGCCCATGAGGCTTTGATGTACTGAACAATTATTTCCTTAATGATAACGTGTGTTCCTTTTTGTCTACAACAAATTTGAACTTTCGAACCCTTGAATGCATTGCATAAACACCTATCATGCATCATGTGCATAGCGGGTTTTCTTTTTTTCCAGGTTGCTTACCGTTCTTCGCTGTTTATTTCAGCATCATGAATCCTGACTCATCATCAACCGAAATGTCTATCAAGGCTCTTCAGGCGCAGAATGCGCAATTTCAGGAACTAATCATGGGTTTGGCTCAGGGCCAAGAAGAGCTGAAGGCTCTGCTCCTGAAGAAGGAGAAGAAGAAGAAGAAGAGAACTGTTCTTTTCAACTCGGGCCGAAGGTTTGGCAACACTCTGCAGAATGAGGAGGCTGGTTCTTCTATAGGCAAGAGCAGTCCCCAAGGGGGAAAAGGTCCTAGTCCGGTAGTCTCTAACAACGGGACTGATTTCGATGAGGAACAGTATCCTCCGGCTGAAGACCGGTACAAGCAGTTGGAAGACAGACTGAATGCTATGGAGATCCAACAAGTGCCTGGGCTGGATTTTGGAGACTTGGGTTTGTCTACTGGTGTGATCATTCCTCATAAGTTCAAAGCACCATCCTTCACCAAGTATGACGGGGCGTCTTGTCCCAAACTACACCTCAGGTCTTACATGCGGAAGATTCAACCGTACTCAGTGGACAAGAACTTGTGGATCCACTTCTTCCAGGAGAGTCTTTCAGGGACTCATCTCGAATGGTTCTATCAGCTGGATGGGACCAAAGTTCGTAACTGGGAGGAGTTGGCTACTGCTTTCTATAAGCAGTATCAATATAATGCCGACCTTGCCCCTACACGTACCCAACTCCAGGGTATGTCGCTAGGGTCAGGTGAAGGTTTTAAAGAGTATGCACAGAAGTGGAGGGATCTGGCTGGCAGGGTGCAGCCTCCGTTGACTGACCGGGAGTTGGTAGACATGTTCTTGGGGACCCTATCTGGGCTATTTTTCAACCATCTCATTGGTAACTCATCTGCAGGGTTTACCGATCTTATTCTGACTGGAGAGAGAATTGAGGCTGGGATGAAGTCTGGTAAAATTCAGAAGGGTGCATCTGCAAGTTCTGAGAAGAAGCCCTTTAAGAAGGAGGCCAGTGCTGTATATGGCTCTAGAAGACAAAAGAAACCTGAGCGCCGCCAATCTGTCAACGCGGTGATGATTGCCAAGCCTGCTGCCGCTCCCCGGCAAACCAATCCTCATAGGGCTGAAAGACCTAGAAGAGAGTTCACCCGTTTGAGTATGAATCTATCACAAATCTTGCCACAGTTGCTGTCCACCAACCTAGTGACTGTTAGAGAGGCCCCGAAAGTTGTGAATACGGCTTCTCCCAAATACAATCCAAATGCCCGCTGTGCTTATCACTCCGATAGCCCGGGGCATTCCACTGATGACTGTTGGGCCTTAAGGAACAAGCTGTAGGACCTCATTGATGCGAAGGAGGTACAATTTGAGGCATCTGAGAAGCCTAATGTAGTGACAGCTCCCCTGCCTGCTCATGGAGTGAATGCTATTGGGGAGAATGATGAAGTGGGAGAATCAGAGTTCAATAGTTGGATCTACCCGACAACTGATGGCGGATTGACCAATTGGATTGCTAAAGACCATACTCCTGTTACTTTTGTTACGCAGTAATAAACTCCTATGTTTTGTTATTTGTAATAAACAATTAAAACTCTAGGGCCCGGTGTCTTACCCGAGGCACCGTGGCTTCATTTGTGAGGGCATATAAATTGTCATTTCATATATCATGAATAAAAACCTTGGACGCTTTCTCGCATTTCAAATCTTATGCTCCTTTTTCTTTCTTTCCTTTCTTTATATCGCAAAACAGCTGTATTTACACACACTCACTCATACAGGTTTCAATCCACTCTGGATCTCACTGGTAACGACTCTGCTACTGCCAGTTATGACTTCGAAGATCCGATCAACTTAGCCGAAGACGAAGGTGAAGATGATTGCGAAGTGCCTGGCGAGCTTGCAAGACTGTTACTTCAGGAAGAGAGGGCAATTCAACCACACGAAGAGCCAGTGGAAATAATAAACCTGGGTACTGATACAGACAGAAAGGAGGTAAAGATTGGTGCCAACCTAGAGCTCAGCGTGAAGCAACGGTTGACTCAGATGCTACATGATTATATGGAGATCTTTGCCTGGTCCTACGAAGACATGCCCGGGTTGGATACCGATATTGTGGTCCATCATTTGCCTACTAAGGAAGACTGCCCTCCGGTTAAGCAAAAGGTCCGCCGTATGCGTCCAGAGATGTCTGAGAAGATCAAAGCCGAGGTTATGAAACAGTTTGATGCCGGTTTCCTTGCAGTGACTTCTTACCCTCAGTGGGTTGCTAATGTGGTGCCGGTACCAAAGAAAGACGGAAAGGTCAGAATGTGTGTCGATTACAGGGATCTGAACAGGGCCAGCCCCAAAGATGACTTCCCCCTACCTCACATTGATGTCCTTGTTGACAATACAGCTCAGCATAAGGTGTTCTCTTTCATGGATGGTTTTTCAGGTTACAATCAGATCAAGATGGCTCCTGAAGACATGGAAAAGACTACCTTTGTTACTCAGTGGGGCACCTTCTGCTACAAGGTCATGCCTTTTGGACTGAAAAATGCTGGGGCAACCTACCAACGTGCCATGGTTGCTTTATTTCATGACATGATCCATCATGAGATAGAAGTGTATGTTGACGACATGATCGCAAGGTCCCAGACTGAGGAAGAGCACTTAGATCATCTGCAGAAATTGTTTGACCGCCTGAAGTTGTACAAGCTGAGGTTGAACCCGAACAAGTGCACCTTCGGGGTAAGATCTGGAAAGTTGCTAGGCTTCGTTGTAAGTGATAAGGGTATTCAAGTGGACCCTGCCAAGGTTAAAGCTATTCAAGAGATGCCAGTTCCTAAGACAGAGAAGGAGTTCAGAGGCTTCCTAGGACGCCTGAATTACATTGCTCGGTTCATCTCACACCTAACTGCTACCTGTGAGCCAATCTTCAAGCTGCTGAAGAAAGATCAGGTAGTACGTTGGAATGATGAGTGTCAGGCTGCTTTTGACAGAATCAAGGAGTATCTCCAAGAACCACCCATCCTTATGCCACCGGTTGAGGGGAGACCTCTGATATTATACCTGACAGTACTTGACAACTCAATGGGGTGTGTGCTGGGGCAGCATGACGAGTCTGGCCGAAAAGAGCACGCCACCTTAGCAAAAAGTTTACCGACTGTGAGACCCGATACTCACTGATTGAGAAAACTTGCTGCGCTTTGGTATGGGCTACTCGCCGGCTGAGACAGTATATGCTGACTCACACTACCTTGTTGATCTCAAAGATGGATCCTATAAAGTACATATTTGAAAAGCCTGCTCTGTCTGGGAGAATAGCAAGATGGCAGATGATCTTGACAGAATACGACATTCAGTATACAACCCAGAAAGCCATCAAGGGAAGTGTATTGGCAGACCACTTGGCACATCAGGCAGTAGACGACTATCAGTCAATGAACTTCGAGTATCCGGACGAGAGCATCATGATTGTGACCGTTTGTGAAGTACCTGGACCGGATGAAGGACCTGAGGAAGGATCCCGATGGTCTATGCACTTTGACGGAGCCTCCAATGCTTTGGGTAACGGTATCGGCGCTGTAATCATATCCCCTCAAGGCACTCATACTCCACTCACTGCCCGGCTATGTTTCAACTGTACCAACAACATGGCGGAGTATGAGGCATGCATCATGGGTCTCCAAGCTGCGATCGACCTAAGGATCAAGTTTCTGAGTGTCTTTGGAGATTCCGCTCTCGTGATCAATCAGATCAAAGGAGAGTGGGATACGAAACATCTGAATCTTATTCCTTACAGAGAATGTGTGTTGGCATTGATCCCCCACTTCACGAAGATAACCTTTGAACATTTCCCAAGAGAGGAGAATCAGCTGGCGGACGCGTTAGCTACAATGTCTTCTATGTTCAAGGTCAAATGGGACAATGAGGCTCCCCGGATCATCATCTGGAAACTGGACGAACCGGCATACTGTTGTGATCTCGAGACTGAATTGGTGACTGAGAAGCCTTGGTATCATGAGGTGAAGAGATATTTGGAAGCTCAGGAATACCCTGAAGGTGCGTCTGTCAACGATAAGAAGTTCCTGAGAAGGTTCGCAGCGAAGTTCTTCCTTAGCAACGACATCTTGTACAAGCGAAACCATGATTCGACCTTACTGCGTTGTGTGGATAAGACTGAAGCAGAAAGGATCATGGAAGAGTTACATGAAGGGACCTTCGGAACACATTCCAGTGGACACACTATGGCAAAGAAAATCCTTCGGGCAGGGTATTTCTGGTCCACAATGGAAGCTGACTGCTACCAACATTCTCGGACATGCCATAAATGCCAGATATATGCAGACAAGGTGCATGTTCTTCCAATTCCACTAAATGTTCTGACTGCGCCTTGGCCGTTTGCACTGTGGGGCATAGATATGATCGGTGAGATTAAACCTACGGCATCCAATGGGCATCGCTTCATCCTGGTAGCAATTGATTACTTCACGAAGTGGGTTGAAGCAGCTTCTTACGCTACGGTAACCAAGACTGTTGTGGCACGGTTCATTCGGCATAATCTGATCTGTCGATACGGCATCCCAGAAAGAATTATTACAGACAACGGTACCAACCTCAATAACAAGATGATCACTGAGCTCTGCGAGCAGTTTAAGATACAGCACCATAACTCTTCTCCTTACAGACCGAAGATGAATGGGGCTGTAGAAGCAGCAAATAAGAACATTAAGAAAATCGTGCAGAAGATGACAGTGACTTATAAAGATTGGCACGAGATGTTACCGTTCGCTCTACATGGGTACCGTACCTCAGCCAGGACGTCAACCGGGGCAACTCCTTTCTCCTTGGTTTATGGTATGGAGGCAGTCTTATCGATCGAAGTGAAAATACCCTCTCTCCGGATAATGAAGGATGCAGATCTGAGTGAAGATGATTGGATCCAGACACGACTTGATCAGCTAAACTTAATTGACGAAAAAAGACTTGCTGCTATCTGTCATGGTCAGACGTATCAGAAACGGATGATCAGGGCATTTAACAAAAAGGTCAGACCACAAGAATATCGAGTTGGGGATCTGGTAATCAAGCGTATCATCCTTCCTCAAAGTGATCCTAGGGGCAAATGGACCCCTATGTACGAAGGGCCATTTGTGGTTAAACATGTGTTCTCAGAAGGAGCCATGATTCTAACCAACATGGATGGTGACGACCTTCCTCACCCCGCCAATGCAGACATAGTAAAAAGATACTACGCATGAAAAAAGACCCGCTAGGCTGACATGCCTAGGCAAAAATTAGGGCTTCCCGGCGAACCAAAAGGGTTCGGGCAAAATGAAGGGATGAAATGAAAAAAATCTGTACACCCGGCAAGTCGAAAACCTGAAAAGGCGGCTTGGGCAAAAATGGGTATCCCGGTGGACTGAAAACCCGAAAGGGTGGTCCAGGCAAAAGTTAGGGATAAAGCGTAATACTATGTCTCATTGGATCACTTTGCATCCAGAATCCGGTATCTACATCAAGTTCAGACGACATCGATCAGTCAGCTTCATCTTCAACTAAGGTCATCAAGTGATGAGACGCTCGGAGATATAAAGGCAATAGCAGAGTTGAAACCCAGTGGATCATTCATTTCACACAACTGTTTTATTTTCCTTTGTACAATTTGTATAAACTCTTTTGTTCGGCGGTGTTCTCTTACTAGGACGTCAGCCTCTTGTACATAAACGCCTATTTCACAGGCAAATTCAAAAATCAATATAAAAATCACTTTTCAGCTTAAATTGCCATTTGTTTCTCCTTTTCTGTTTTATTTTGCGAAGAACATCCAAGGTTCAATTTGTGATATACGCATTGACAATAGTTTGCTAACTCATGAATATTTGCATACAAAACAGAGGATTAATTACAAGTAACATTAGAAACAGGGGCAATAAAGAGTGGTCTAAGCGATCTAATTGTTCCGTCCACCAAGGTATCAAGGTAAGTTTAGCTGAAGAACACAACCATATATCTTAATTCCCCAGAGAGTGAGCCAGCAAGTCAGTGCACTCTCCCCAAGCAAAGCTATTATCAGCCTTAAGGAAGTTGGGTATCCTCCAGCAGATCTCAACATTTCCCAGCAATATACAGGTATTCTTAACAAGCATCCCCGGCAGTCTTGGCCTAAAGATTGTTCCCCGGCGGTATATCAAACATTCAATGGAGTCATTTCCCCGGTACAATTCAAATCTTCCCCCAAGAGAGTCCAATCTAGTTCCCCAGGAAAGTTGGAATTCATCTCCCCAAGCAGTAAGCTTATCCCCAGTAGATTCTGGAAGCTTATCCTCGCAGAGCACGAACGCGTCTCCCGGCTTTATTCAAAGGTTATTTCCCTACCAGGATATAACTGGGTTATCCTCAGCTAAAAGCCACGGAAAGATCGTTCTCGGCGAAGTCTTCTTATCCCCAGCGAAGTTACCATCAACATTTCAGCAGAGTATCTCTCTCCCCACAGAGTATTGCTCCCCAGCAAGATCGTTAGAGTACTTTTCTCCCCGCAGAGTAATCCATGCGCCAAGTTTATTCCCCAACGGAGTTATCTTCTCCTACTGGTATTCTTGCAACTATCATCCCCAGCGGAACCAAAGATCTATTCTTCAACATCAGCCCAGGAGTGACTTCCTGGCACCCGTCAAGGATTTATTTTCCTAAGATGAAAAGATACATTCATAAACATCACATTTTCATACATTATAGCGTGCATATACGCATCATGTCTTACAAATCTCATTTATGTTGAGAACATCATCGCTTGATTCATATCATGCCTTGCATATAACTGACCTTTACCTTTCAGGAAAGATCCAGTTAAGTTCTCAGCTATATTTCAAAACTTTAGTCTGGTTCAGTTAAATCGACCCTAAGATTTTTATGTTTCTTATCCAGTCAAAGGCCTTCTTTGGTTCAGTCAGATCGACCCTAAGATCTCCCTGTTTCTTATCCAGTTGAAGACATTTCAAGACCTAGACAGGTTCAGTTAAATCGACCCTAAGATTTTTCTGTTTCTTATCCAGTCAAAGGCCTTCTCTGGTTCAGTCAGATCGACCCTAAGATCTCCCTGTTTCTTATCCAGTTGAAGACATTTCAAGACCTAGACCGGTTCAGTTAAATCGACCCTAAGATTTTTCTGTTTCTTATCCAGTCAAAGGCCTTCTCTGGTTCAGTCAGATCGACCCTAAGATCTCCCTGTTTCTTATCCAGTTGAAGACATTTCAAGACCTAGACCGGTTCCGTTAAATCGACCCTAAGATTTTACTGTTTCTTATCCAGTCAAAGGCCTTCTCTGGTTCAGTCAGATCGACCCTAAGATCTCCCTGTTTCTTATCCAGTTGAAGATTTCAAGACCTAGACCGGTTCAGTTAAATCGACCCTAAGATTTTCCTGTTTCTTATCCAGTCAAAGGCCTTCTCTGGTTCAGTCAGATCGACCCTAAGATCTCCCTGTTTCTTATCCAGTTGAAGATTCCAAGACCTAGACCGGTTCAGTTAAATCGACCCTAAGATTTTCCTGTTTCTTATCCAGTCAAAGGCCTTCTCTAGTCCAGTTAAATCGACCCCTAAAAGATTTTCCTGATAAAGACTCAGTAGAAGACATCCAAGATTCCCGCGGCGTTACCGCTGAGGTTGAAGTCGCCTATGATTCTCTCCCTGTTACTGTGGAGGTAGTAATTGTCCCCAGATTCTATCAGCGTTCCGGTTGAGGTTGAAGTCGTCCAAGATTCTCTCAGTGTTACTGTTGAGGTTGAAGTCGCCCAAGATTCTCTCAGCGTTCCTGTTGAGATAGTAATCGTCCAAGGTTCTCTCAGCGTTCCTGTTGAGGTAGTAATCGTCCAAGGTTCTCTCAGCGTTCCTGTTGAGGTAGTAACCATCCCTGGTTCATTCATCACCTTTTGAAGATCCAGATCCAGCTCCTGTAACCAGTCAGGACACATCTATACAAAGAATCTGAAGACCAGCTCCTGTAACGGGTCAGGTAATCCTTTTCTTTTGCAGGTACGCAAGTGCTCGCTAAGGAATCTCTTACGCGATTGACACCTAGATGGCGTCTATAAGCCCATCCACTCATCCATCATCTCTCAGCATGGCATCTATAAGCCCATCATCCTATCCATCAATCTCCAAATGGCATCTATAAGCCCATTCCACCATCACACTGCTACTATGTGAGCGCAAATTTCTGGGCACTCTAGTGTTCAATCATCTTCCACCTTCGGATTACGAAAGGCACGTCAGCCAATCTGCATCCTCAGGTTTAAGAAGATTGAACAGGGGCAACTGTTGTACCCCAAAATTTTCCCTCCCATATTCTTCAAGAATTGAAAAGAGCATGCTTCAAAATCTACCCAAGGGTTGCACAGTTCAAGGGCCTCCTAACAGTCAAAAATTAGGGTTTTGGTTCTGGAAAAGAAATTGAAGTTTTCAAGGGTCCAATCAAGTCCCACATGCCCATAAACATGGTCAAGCATCCTCATACCAAGTTTCAAGACTTACAGCACAAAATTGCACAGTCAAAAACCCTAATTGCTCAATAGTCAACTGCAGGGGCAAAATGGTCATTTGACAGTCAAAAGTCAAAATTTTTGGTCAACATCTCATTTGGAAGCCACAAACATCATTTTATCAATTCTTGATCATGATTTTCAAAGCTTGGCTCAAAAAGTATCAAAATGCAAAAGTTTCCATATTTGGACAGTTGAAAAAGTCAACTGTAACTTGACCAAGGCATAACTTCCACATGGTTTATCAGAAAAATTCCATCCAAAGCTCATTTTAAATAGAAAGACATTTCCTACAACTCCTCTTCACACTTCAAGTCCAAGAAATGCTCTCACAAAAAGTTATCAATTTCAACATTATAGGTCATTTTCAAAAGTCAACAAAAAGAGACTTTAAGTCAAAGGCCATAACTTGAGATGGGTAAATCAAAATGACATGGGACCAAAGGCATTGGTTAGAGGACTTCAAGACCTTTCCAAAATGTCCAAGAACATGATCAAAGCTTAAAAATTGAGCAAGATATGCCTTGTGGAAGTTGGGAAATTTTTGGGAATTTTGAAAAGTCAACTTTTCTTCAAATGCCTTAAAATTGCTAATGGGCCTCATTTTCTTCCAAGATTCATCATCCAAAGCATATGCACGACCATTTGGCCCAAAAGGTATTTATTCATCATTTTTATTTATTTATTTGAATTTTTAATTACAATTAATTCATTTAAATTAAATAAAATATGGAAAAATACTAAACCAAAGTTTTTAAATCTTTTTGTGCAGAATAAACTCTCCTTAAAGGCTCAAGATTCGTGCATAATCAAAATTGGAAGGTTTTGCCATGATTGGAATCAAAAACATGTGAAAAAGATTTGAAAGAATTATGCATGAAAATCAAATATTCATTCCATCAATGCAAGGATTTTTTTGGATCAAAACTCAACCCTAATTCATTCCTTACATATACTAATGCAAACCTAATGCACAAAAAGCTGAAAGCTGCGCCCAAAGTTGAAGAAGAACATTGCACTTTTTGTGAAAAATTCCAAAACTGAAAATACGATTCCAAGGCTTTTCAAGGCAAAATACCAATTGCAATAGCTTGCAAAAGCTTCACTGAACCTAACTGCACTATTTTACAATCCTCACGCACCCAGAATTGGTACCTGTGATCGGTGGATCTGGAACTGACTGTTTAACGCTGGTTCGCGAAATGTCGCGGAAGCAAGAGTCGCCACCGTCTTTTATTTTCTCCAAATGGAAAGGACAAAAGCACAGAAAAATTCCTTATAGAGATTGCTCTCGGTTCGGGAGGTAGGTTATAGAAAGGGAAGGTGTTAGCACCCTTTCTATCCATGGTTATCCATGGGCTCTTAGATACTTGCTCAATGTGTTTTCAAAATGTTTGCTTGCTTTTCAATGTGGGTTTTAAAAAGTTTCTTTGAAAAATTTCAGTTCGACTCGTACGTCAGAGTGTTTGAAAATTTTGCTTTGAAAGCTTTTGAAAAGTGTCGGTGTGAAAAGATTTTTGATTTGTTTGAAATTAGAGCAAGTATCCTTGAGAACCTACCTACCCTAAGGAATTCGTCTGTGTAAATGTCCTTTAAAGTAGTGCCATCCCACCATTGAGAGGTAGGTAGCACCACCGTTGGAGGTATTCGGGTCAATTCGAGTTTGTAGGGACATGGTGATCACCAGAGCAATAGGAAGACACCTTAGAAGCTACCCTCATGCCAGGTTCCCGGATCATGAGGACTTACTAAGACATCCTCTACTCGACGATCACCTTTCGAAAGGCAACAGTGAGGCGTACCCTAGGGGTGGTGTGTGCGATTCATGTGTCGTTTTCATTGATATTTGTCTTGTCATGTTTGTTGTGATCTACGCTTGATTTTATTTTTAAGGCCATACATTCTTTCATGCTTATTTAACAGTTAAAAGTTGCGGGAAAATAAATCTACAACTATTACAAATGGCGCGGGTCCACATCGCCAAAATTAAACCGGACCCGATTTGACAGAAAAAATAAATAAAGCAAATAAAGAATTTAAAAAGTGCGAAGAGTTTAAGTTACAACGCTTTGGGAGAGATACATAATGAATTAAGCAAAATAAAATAAATGTGCGAATTAAATAAATTACGAACGAGGGCGTTGGACCCTTTTGCAAAAAGTTAAAGTTAATGAAGAACTGAAATTAAAAATTAAAAAAAGGAAATGTTTTTGGTGTTTTTATGTTTTTTAGATTTAATAGAAAAAAAGAGAATTAATTATAAAAATAAAATGTCAAACCCTAATTCTAATTATTTTTTAGTTATTATGAAAGTGTTAAATTAACCTAAATTAAACCCTAATTTTCACTTATGTACATTTAATTATAAAAAATAAAATAAATATTATTATTGTGAAAAAGAAATAAAAAAAAAAGAATAGAAATTAACTAAACCTAATTCTACTTCTTTTGGATTTTTTTTTTATTATGAAAAGAATTAAAACCTATTTTAACCAAATAATTACATATTAATTTATTTATGAAAATATTAGAATAAAATAATTTATTACATTTTTTCTCTTTTTCTGTTTTTTAGGCATTTTTTGTTATATTGTAAAAATAATGAATTAAATTAAAACAATAAAACAAATAAAATAATAATTAAAAAAAGATATAAGAAAAATAAAAAAAACTTGCAAACCAGGGGGGGTGGAGGTCCCCAACATGGAGGTATGACTTTGAATGATCTGGCCCATTAAGCACGAAATTCGCTGACTTTTCCAGGTGTTATGTGGCACGTTGACTGGGATTGTAGCGTATTCATCAGTTCTGAGCCCTTGATCTGCATCCCTTGGACGCGTGGCTGTGGATCTTTGAGGATGTATGGTGTGTATTATCACTGGCGCTGCATGGGAATCATTATAGAAAAATAATATTGAGAATTATACAGACCTGGGACTCGAACCCAGGTCTTGAACGCTACAAGCATAGGTACCTGCCACTGAGCCAGTTTGATCACGTTTAATATATAATATCAAATAAATAATATAAAAGAAAAGCTATATTAGTGGGAGTCAGCGCGCGAAAGTTTGAATCCGCCTATCACGTTTTGACAACACATCGTCCTCTTCATCGTCCCTGTAACATAAAGCTTTAGGCAACAGTTTTGCACGCGTTGTGTTAGGCCGTTTTGGAGAAAATAGCGAATAGCTCAATTCTAAATATAAATTAGGCGCGAGGGTTGGGATTTCTTCGTCTGGACGTGCTCATGCCAATGGTATTACTCCTGAGTCCTAATTTTGCCTTGGGTAGAAAACCCCAATTTAGAGCTCTGCAAACCCTAAAATGTAATCATGGCATAATCGTGTGTATGGCGTAAAAATGCAATTAAAGGCATTGGTTAGCATAAGAAACTCACAACAAACATGAATCAATAAATAAAAATGGCAAAGGATGCATAAATCATGATGCACAGTTCTGAATTTTTCTCTTTGTAGTTCGAGTCATAGATACCAATTCTTGGAGCTTTGGTTGTTGTTCTTGATTGGCACACGTTCAGAGAACCTTGAGGAAGCTAATGGAACAATTCTTATGCTTTGAATTGACCTCCAGCACTGATTTCAGTTTGTGAGTTTTCAAGGAATTTTTCAAGTTTGTAATGGCCTTCTCTGCGCAGCTTAGGGTGTTCTAGGATTAGGTTTTGAATCATGCTTATGTACTGAGGCTATTAGGTCAACAAAACTTGATCAAATCCATGGCAATAATGATTTTGCATATTTGATTTTCTTAAGATCTTTACATATCTTTTTCACATGGTTTTTGTATCAATTTGCATTCAATCACCCCAAATCTTTCCTAATTGGCATGTGCACGAAATATTGAGTCTAGAATGTGTACAAAAAGATTTGTTTGGTTCATTTAGATATTTTCCACATATTTAATTGATTTAAATGAATTAATATTAATAGAAATTCAAATAAATATATAAAAAATGAGAAAATACTTCCCTTTGGGCCAAATGGTCGTGCACATGTTTAGAATGATGAATCTTGGAAGAAAAATGGGCCCATTAGCATTTTTAGGTCATTTGGATCAATGTTGACTTTTCAAAATATCCAAAAATTTCCCAACTTCCACAAGGCATAACTTGCTCAATTTTTAAGCTTTTCTCATGTTCTTGGACATTTTGGAAAGGTATTTGAGTCCTCTAACCAATGCCTTTGGTCCCATGTTATTTTGATTTACCAATCTCAAGTTATGGCCTTTGACTTAAAGTCCCTTTTTGTTGACTTTTGAAAATGACCTATAATGTTGAAATTGATAACTTTTTGTGAGAGCATTTCTTGGACTTGAAGTATGAAGATGAGTTGTAGGAAATGTCTTTCTCTTCAAAATGAGCTTTGGATGGAATTTTTCTGATAATCCATGTGAAAGTTATGCCCTGGTCAATTTCAGTTGACTTTTTCAGCTGTCCAAATATAGTAACTTTTGCATCTTGATGATTTTCTGAGCCAAATTTTGAGAATCATGATCAAGCATTGATCAAATGATGTTTGTGGCTTCAAAATGATATGTTGACCAAAAATTTGAACTTTTGACTGTCAAATGACCATTTTGCCCCTACAGTTGACTGTAGTGCAATATAGGGTTTTGACTGTGCAATTTTGAGCTGAATGCCTTAAAACTTGCTATGAGGACACTTGACCATCTTTGTAAGCATATGAGACTTGATTGGGCCTTTGAAAACTTCCTTTGCCTGATCAGAACCCAAACCCTAGTTTTGACTGTATGGGAGACTGTTGGACTGCACAACCCTTGGGGAATTTTGTGACTTGGCTTGGCAATTTATTGGAGAATATGGGAGGGCAAATTTTGGGGTACAACAGTTGCCCCTGTTCAATCTTCTTAGACCTGAGGATGCAGATTGGCTGACGTGCCTTTCGTAATCCGGGGGTAGAAGATGATTGGACACTAGAGTGCCCAGAAATTTGCGCTCACATGTTGGCAGTGTGATGGGGGAATGGGCTTATAGATGCCATTTAGAGATTGCTGGATAGGGTGATGGGCTTATAGATGCCATCTGGATGTTGATCGCGTAGGAGATTCCTTAGCGAGAACCTGCATACCTGCAAAAGAAAAAATGAGTACCTGACACGTTGCAGGAGCTGATTTTAGATGCTTGGTATAGATATGTCCTGACTGGTTACAGGAGCTGGATCTGGAGCCTTAAACGGTGATGAATGAACCAGGGATGATTACTACCTCAGCATGAACGGTGAGAGAACCTGGGACGACTTTAACCTCAACAACGCTCGTTGAGAAAAATCTTAGCGGGAATTACCATCTTTGCAATATCGGAACGAGAACCATAGGCAATTATGATCTAAAAGGGATGATCACCTCGCTCAACGTCGGAGAGGGAAACATCTGAAAAGGAATTGTCACCTCACACACCGTCGGAGAGGGAACCATAGGAGAAGGACTTACCACCTCACACACCGTCGGAGAGGGAACCATAGGAGACATATCACCTCACACTCATCGTCGGAGAGGGAAACATCTGAAAAAGGAATTACCACCTCACGCACTTGGCGGAGAGGGGACCATAGGAGACTATCACCTCACACTCATCGTCGGAGAGGGAAACATCTGAAAAAGGAATTACCACCTCACGCACTTGCCGGAGAGGGGACCATAAGAGACTATCACCTCACACTCATCGTCGGAGAGGGAAACATCTGAAGAAGGAATTACCACCTCACGCACTTGTCGGAGAGGGGACCGTAGGAGACTATCACCTCACACTCATCGTCGGAGAGGGAAACATCTGAAGAAGGAATTACCACCTCACGCACTTGTCGGAGAGGGGACCATAAGAGACTATCACCTCACACTCATCGTCGGAGAGGGAAACATCTGAAGAAGGAATTACCACCTCACGCACTTGTCGGAGAGGGGACCATAACTTCTGCTGAGTCTTTATCAGAAAAATCTGTTGGGAGTCGATTTAGCTGAACTAGAGAAGGCTTTGAAATATGTTGGAGCATTTTAACTGCGTCTTTCCTGAAAGGTAAGGTCAGTCATATGCAATGCATGCTATGGATCAAGCAATGATGTTCTCAACATAAATGAGATTTGTATGATATGATGCGTCTATGCATGCTATAATGATGTATGTGATGTTTTATGAATGTTTTCGTCTAGGAAAGTAAATCCTTGACGGGTGCCGGGAAGTCATGTCCTGGGCTGATGTTAGAGAATAAGCTTTTATTTCCGCTGGGGATGATGGTTGCAAGAATACCGGTAGGAGAAGATAACTCCGTCGGGGAATGAACTTGGCGAATGGATTACCCTGCAGGGAGAAAAGATACTCTAGTGATCATGCTGGGAAGCAATACTCTGTGGGGAGATGCTTTGCTGAGTGTTGAGAGTAACTTGCTGAGGATGTCTTGCTGTATAGGAAGTGTTGATAGACTTCGCTGGGGTAGGAAGACTTCGTCGAGGACGCTCTTTCCGTGGCTTTTGGCTGAGGATAACCCAGTTATATCCTGTTAAGGAAATAACTCTTTAAATCAAGTCGGACGACGTGTTCGTGCTCTGCGAGGGGTAAGCTTCCAGAATCTACTGGGGATAAGCTTACTGCTTGGGGGTATGAATTCCGACTTTCCTGGGGGAATTGGATTGGACTCCTGGGGAAGTTTTGTTATGCGGGGGAAGTGATTCCTTTGAATATTGAGATACCGCCGGGGAACAATCTTTAGGCCAAGACTGCCGGGGATGCTTGTATTGAATATATGCTGCTGCTGGGGAGGTTGAGATCTACGGGAGGATACTCAATTTCCTTGATAATCTGATAATAGCTTGGAGAAGAATGTATTGTTTTACTGAACCACTCTCTGGGGAATTAAGGTATCTGGTTATGCTCTTTAGCTGGACCTACCTTGGTACCTTCGGAGGATAGAACAATTAGACTGCTCAGACAACTCTTTTATTGCCCCTGTTTCTAGTGTCACCTGCAATTAATTCCTTTGTTTCGTATGCAAATACTTATGAGTTAGCACATTATTGTCAATGCATATATCACAAATTGAACCTTGGACGTTCTTCGCAAAACAAAACAGAAAAAAGAAAAAACTTGGCACGTTTAACTGAAAATATATTTGTATTGATTTTGAATGGCCTGAAAATAGGCGTTTTGTATACAAGAGGTTGACGTCCTAGTAAGAGAACGCCGCCGAACAAGAGAGTTTATACAAGTTTTGTACAAAAGAAAAGAAAACAGCTGTGTGAAATATGAATGATCCACTGGGTTTCAACTCTGCTATTGTCTTTATAACTCTGAGCGTCTCATCACTTCATGACCTTGGTTGAAGGTGAAGCTGACTGATCGATGCCGTCTGGACTTGATGTAGATACCAGATTCTGGATGCAAAGTGATCCAATGAGACATAGTATTACGCTTTTATCCCTAATTTTTGCCTGGACCGCCCTTTCGGGTTTTCAGTCCACCGGGATACCCATTTTTGCCCAAGCCGCCCTTTCAGGTTTTCGACTTGCCGGGTGTACAGATTTTTTCATTTTCATCCCTTCATTTTGCCCGAACCCTTTTGGTTCGACGGGAAGCCCTAATTTTTGCCTAAGCATGTCAGTCTAGCGGGTCTTTTTTCATGCGTAGTATTTTTTTACTATGTCTGCATTGGCGGGGTGAGGAAGGTCGTCACCATCCATGTTGGTTAATATCATTGCTCCTCCTGAGAACACATGTTTAACCACAAATGGCCCTTCGTACGTAGGGGTCCATTTGCCCCTTGGATCACTCTGAGGAAGGATGATTCTCTTGATTACCAGATCCCCAACTTGATATTCCTGTGGCCTGACTTTTTTGTTAAATGCCCTGATCATCCGTTTCTGATACGTCTGACCATGACAGATAGCAGCAAGTCTCTTTTCGTCAATGAGGTTGAGCTGATCAAGTCGTGTCTGGATCCAATCATCTTCGTTCAGATTTGCATCCTTCATTATCCGGAGAGAGGGTATTTGCACTTCGATCGGCAAGACTGCCTCCATGCCATAAACCAGAGAGAAAGGAGTTGCCCCGGTTGACGTCCTGGCTGAGGTACGGTACCCATGCAGAGCGAACGGTAACATCTCGTGCCAATCTTTATAGGTCACTGTCATTTTCTGCACGATCTTCTTGATGTTCTTATTTGCTGCCTCTACAGCCCCATTCATCTTCGGTCTATAAGGAGAAGAATTGTGGTGCTGTATCTTGAACTGTTCGCAGAGCTCAGCAACCATCTTATTGTTCAGATTGGTACCATTGTCTGTAATAATTCGCTCAGGGACGCCGTATCGACAGATCAGGTTGTGCCGAATGAACCGTGCCACAACAGTCTTGGTTACCGTAGCATAGGATGCTGCTTCAACCCACTTCGTAAAATAATCAATCGCCACTAGAATGAAGCGATGTCCATTAGACGCTGTAGGTTTTATCTCGCCGATCATGTCTATGCCCCACATTGCAAACGGCCAAGGCGCAGTCAGAACATTCAGGGGAACCGGAGGAACATGCACCTTGTCTGCATAAATCTGGCACTTGTGGCATGTCCTGGAATGTTGGTAGCAGTCAGCTTCCATTGTGGACCAGTAATATCCTGCCCGTAGGATTTTCTTAGCCATGGTGTGTCCACTGGAATGCGTACCAAAGGTCCCTTCATGTAGCTCTTCCATGATCCTTTCTGCTTCAGTCTTATCCACACAACGCAGTAAGGTTGAATCATGGTTTTGCTTATACAAGATGTCGTTGCTTAGGAAGAACTTGGCTGCAAACCTCCTCAGGAACTTCTTATCATTAACAGATGCCCCTTCAGGGTATTCCTGAGCTTCCAGATATCTCTTCACTTCGTGGTACCAAGGCTTCTCAGTTACCAATTCAGTTTCGAGATCACAACAATATGTCGGTTCGTCTAGTTTCCAGATGATGATCCGGGGAGCCTCATTATCCCATTTGACCTTGAACATTGAAGACATTGTAGCTAACGCATCCGCTAACTGGTTCTCTTCTCTTGGAAAGTGTTCAAAGGTTATTTCTGTGAAGTGGGGAATCAGGGCCAACACGCATTCTCTGTAAGGAATCAGGTTTGGATGTTTCGTATCCCACTCTCCTTTGATCTGATTGATCACAAGAGCGGAATCTCCGAAGACACTTAGAAACTTGATCCTTAGGTCGATCGCAGCCTGAAGACCCATGATGCACGCCTCATACTCCGCCATGTTGTTGGTACAGTTGAAACATAGCCGGGCGGTGAGTGGAGTATGAGTACCTTGAGGTGATATGATTATGGCGCCGATACCGTTACCCAAAGCATTGGAGGCTCCGTCAAAGTGCATAGACCATCGGGATCCTGGCTCAGGTCCTTCATCCGGTCCAGGTACTTCACAATCTGTCACTATCATAATGCTTTCATCCGGAAACTCGAAGTTCATTGATTGATAATCATCTACAGCTTGATGCGCCAGGTGGTCTGCCAATACACTCCCCTTGATGGCTTTCTGGGTTGTGTACTGATGTCGTATTCCGTCAAGATCATTTTCCATCTTGCAATTCTCCCAGATAGAGCAGGCTTTTCGAATATGTACTTTATAGGATCCATCTTTGAGATCAACAAGGTAGTGTGAGTCAGCATATACTGTCTCAGCCGGCGAGCAGCCCATACCAAAGCGCAGCAAGTTTTCTCAAGCAGTGAGTATCGGGTCTCACAGTCGGTAAACTTTTTGCTAAGGTAATAAATGGCATGCTCTTTTCGGCCAGACTCGTCATGCTGCCCCAGCACACACCCCATTGAGTTGTCGAGCACTGTCAGGTATAGTATCAGAGGTCTCCCTTCAACCGGTGGCATAAGGATGGGTGGTTCTTGGAGATACTCTTTGATTCTGTCGAAGGCAGCCTGACATTCATCGTTCCAACGTACTACCTGATCTTTCTTCAGCAGCTTGAAGATTGGCTCACAAGTAGCAGTCAGATGTGAGATGAAGCGAGCGATATAATTCAGGCGTCCTAAAAAGCCTCTGACTTCCTTCTCTGTCTTGGGAACTGGCATCTCTTGAATAGCTTTGACCTTAGCAGGGTCCACTTGAATACCTTTATCACTGACCACGAAGCCTAGCAACTTCCCAGATCTTACCCCGAAGGTGCACTTGTTAGGGTTCAATCTCAGCTTGTACAGTTTCAACCGGTCAAATAACTTCTGCAGATGATCTAGGTGCTCTTCCTCAGTCTGGGACCTTGCGATCATGTCGTCCACATACACTTCTATCTCGTGATGGATCATGTCATGAAATAAAGCAACCATGGCACGTTGGTAGGTTGCCCCAGCGTTCTTTAATCCAAATGGCATGACCTTGTAATAGAAGGTGCCCCACTGAGTAACAAAGGTAGTCTTTTCCATGTCTTCAGGTGCCATTTTGATCTGATTGTAACCTGAAAAGCCATCCATGAAAGAGAATACCTTGTGCTGAGCTGTATTATCAACAAGGACATCAATGTGAGGTAAGGGGAAGTCATCTTTGGGGCTGGCCCTGTTTAGATCCCTGTAGTCGACACACATTCTGACCTTACCGTCCTTTTTAGGTACCGGCACCACATTAGCAACCCACTGAGGGTAAGAATTTACTGCAAGGAACCCAGCATCAAACTGTTTCATGACCTCGGCTTTAATCTTCTCAGACATCTCTGGACGCATCCGACGGACCTTTTGTTTAACTGGAGGGCAGTCTTCCTTAGTCGGCAAGTGATGGACCACAATATCGGTATCCAACCCGGGCATGTCTTCGTAGGACCAGGCAAAGATCTCCATATAATCATGCAGCATCTTGGTTAACCGTTGCTTCACGCTGAGCTCTAGGTTGGCACCAATCTTTACCTCTCTCCTGTCTGCTTCAGTACCCAGGTTTATTGTTTCCACTGGCTCTTCATGGGGTTGAATTGCCCTCTCTTCCTGAAGCAACAGTCTTGCAAGCTCGCCAGGCATTTCGCAATCATCTTCACCTTCGTCTTCGGCTAAGTTGATCGGATTTTCGAAGTCATAATTGGCAGTAGCAGAGTTGTTATCAGTAAGATCCAGAGTGGATTGGAACCTGTATGAGTGAGTGTGTGTGTGTAAATACAGCTGTTTTGAAAATTATGTAAAGGAAAAGAAAGACAGAAAAGGAACACAATATTTGCAATGCGAAAAATACGTCCAAGATTTTCATTCATGATGTATAAAATGACAGTTTGTATGCCCTCACAAATAGAACCACGGTGCCTCGGGTAAGACACCGGGCCATAGAGTTTATCATTGTTTATTACAAAAAATAACGAAACAAAGAAATTTATTACTGCGTCACAAAGGTAACAGGAGTATGATCCTTAGCAATCCAGTTGTTCAATCCGTCTTCGGCCGTCAGATAGATCCAGCTGTTGAATTCAGCTTCGTCCACTTCATGGTCTTCCTCAACAGCGTTCACTCCTGAACTTTTAATAAATACCGGAGGTCTTCCGATCTTTGCTTTCCTCATAGCTCTCTGACCTTCTGAGGTAAAACCCAGCCCAAGTTTATCAGTCTTCTGTGTGAAGTCTGGAAGTCTGCCCCAGTCGGCACATTCACCCTTCTGAACCACAGCCCGGGCATCCTTCAGGGAAGCCATTTTCAAAGGAGCACCCTCTTCTGTTGTTGCTGCTGCAATGGGAAACACCTCCTCGAAATGCTGAAAGGGGGTTTCAATAAACTCCCCATCCATCTCAATGTACCTGAAGGAGTTCAGGTGGCTCACCATATATTCTTCCTCTCCTTGCACGGTGACAATCTTCCCTCTGACGGGGTACTTCAGCTTCTGATGCAAGGTAGAGGTCACTGCCCCAGCCTTATGTATCCAGGGTCGACCTAGCAGACAAGAGTAAGATGGACGGATGTCCATCACATAAAAAGTGGAGTCGAACACCTGAGAGCCCACACGAATCGGAATGTCAACCTCTCCATGGACCATCCTCTTTGAACCATCAAAGGCCCTGACGATGATGTTGTTGGGTTTCAATTCCAGGCCTTCACAATCTAGACGATCCAGAGCCTTCTTGGGTAGCACATTCAAAGATGACCCAGTATCAACCAACACATGTGCCAAGGTGGTGCCCCTGCATTCAATTGAGACATGCAGAGCATCATTATGGTCTCTCCCCTTTGCGGTCAAGTCAGCATCTGAGAAACCCAAGCCATTATCTGCCGTTAGGCTTGCCACGCAATCAGTGAACTGGACTGCTGAGGTTTCGTGTGGCACATGGGCCGTCTTGAGGAACGAGATTAGGGCCTTTGCATGGGCCTCGGAGCACAGCAATAAAGAGAGCATGGAGATTTTGGAGGGCGTATGCCCCAGCTGTTCCACAACATTAAAATCGCTCTTCTTTATGATCTTCAGAATCTCCTCCATCTCTTGTGGGGAGGCCCCAGCAGTTATGGGTACGGGTGCCTCCATCTGGGCAGGCTCAACTTCAATTCCCTTGCCCCGAGCATTGGATGACTCGGCAGCAGGAGAAACAATCGGATCAGCAGCAGGAACAACAACTTGGTCAGCAACAGGAATATGTGTACTTGTAGGAATTATCAGGAGCGGTCTTCGGGCAGCAGGCGGTGCAATGTCAGGCGAGAAGAGCCTGCCACTGCGGGTAACTTTGGCTGGGCCAGTGATGTCACAGATGCTGGCGCCAGCGTTGAGCTCTTGTTTAATCCCGTTTATATATACATCTGCCCCATAGTGCCAAGGGACAGCTTTATCAGATACATAGGGCAGGGGCCCTGGAACAGTGATAATAACGGGTGCAACGGTCATAATTTGAACGGGCTTCTTCTGGAGAGCCGGGATCGGATTATTGAAGATAGTCACCACAGAAACTTCTTCCATGGGAACCAACCGAACAGCAGATTTCTTGAATAGAATCTCCTTGCTATCCATTAAGCTTTGGATGCCTAACTTTAGCAAGGGACAACCAGATGGGGACACAGCACAGAATAGGCAACCCTCACTACAACCCGGAAATAAACCGGCCTGCAGTAGGTTCTTCTTGACGATCTTTAGAGGAGTGGCTAGATCATCCACAGAAACAGCATAAACGTCTTCATCAACAGCATTTACCCCGTGCTGAGGCATAGGGGCAGTAACTACATTCGGCTTTGCAGGCGCTTCGAATTGTATCTCCTTTGCGTCGATAAGGTCTTGCACCTTATTCTTCAACGCCCAACAGTCATCGGTAGAGTGCCCCGGGCTTTCTGAATGGTAAGCACAACGAACATTCGGGTTGTACTTGGGAGATGTTGTATTGGGGAACTTTGGGGCTTCCCTGACAGTCACTAAGTTGGTGGATAGCAACTGCGGCAGGATCTGTGATAGGGTCATGTTTAGCCGGGTAAACTCCCTCCGGGGTCTTTCAGCCCTTTGAGAATTGTTTGGCCGAGGAGCGGCAGCAGGCTTAGCAATCATCACCGCACTGACAGATTGGCGGTGCTCAGGTCTCTCTGATTTCCGGGAACCATATACGGCACTAGACTCCTTTTTGAATGGTTTCTTTTCCGAACTAGATGATGCACCCTTCGCAATCTTCCCAGATTTCAGCCCAGCTTCAATTCTCTCTCCAGTCAGAATCAAATCAGTGAAACCAGCAGAAGAATTCCCAATGAGATGGTTGAAAAACGGCCCAGATAGGGTCCCTAAGAACATGTCTACCAGCTCCCGATCAGTCAATGGTGGCTGCACCCTGCCAGCCAGGTCTCTCCACTTCTGAGCGTACTCCTTAAAACCTTCGCTTGCACCTAACGCCATACCCTGGAGTTGGGTACGTGTGGGGGCAAGGTCGGCATTATATTGGTACTGCTTGTAGAAAGCAGTAGCCAACTCCTCCCAGTTACGAACCTTGGTCCCATCCAGCTGATAGAACCATTCGAGATGAGTCCCTGAAAGACTCTCCTGGAAGAAGTGGATCCATAAATTCTTATCCGCGGAGTACGGCTGAATTTTCCGAACATAGGACCTTAAGTGCAGCTTGGGACAAGACGCCCCGTCATATTTGGAGAAGGATGGTGCTTTGAATTTATGGGGGATAATCACACCAGTCGACAAACCCAGATCTCCGAAATCCAGCCCAGGTGCCTGTTGAACCTCCATAGCCTTCAACCTGTCCTCCAGTTGCTTATATCTGTCATCTGCCGGAGGGTACTGCTCTTCATCAAAATCTGTCTCATTGTCGGAGACGACCGGACTAGGAACCTTTACTTCTGCCTGAGAAGGACTCTTGCCAACAGAAGAACCAGCCTCTTCATGCTGCAGAGTGTTAGCAAACCTTCGGCCCGAGTTGAACAGAACAGTTCTTCTCTTCTTCTTCTTCTCCTTCTTCAGGAGCATAGCCTTCAGTTCTTCTTGGCCTTTAGCCAGACCCTTGATTAGTTCTTGAAACTGCGCATTCTGCGCCTGGAGAGCCTTGATTGATGTCTCAGTTGATGCAGATTCGGGATTCATGATGCTGAAATAAACAGCGAAGAACTGTAAGCAACCTGAAAAGGGGAAAAACCTGCTATGCACATGATGTATGAAATGCGTATGCAATGCATTCAAGGGTTCGAAAGTTCAAATTTGTTGTAGACAAAAAGGAACACACGTTATCATTAAGGAAATTATTGTTTAATACATCAAAGCCTCATGGGTAAAAAGTACAAAAATCAAATCAATCCCAAAATACACTGCGCATCCTCTTCGGAGCTATGTAAGTGTTGAGGTTCCTCTCCTCATGCAACAGGAGGGTGAGCTCCAAGACCTTCTTTTCACTGGCATGCAGACTAGTCTCAAGAGAATTCCGTTCTTCCTTAAGCTGGATCCAGCTCTTCTGCATCTCTTCCCAGGATGTGGGCATATCAGGGTGTTGAATAGTGTAGGACACTTCCCCTTCCGAGACTGGTTCTTTGATTACTGGGAGCATATGAGGGTAAGGAATCACTAGCTTCTGGGAGCGGGCTCGTACCCACTTGAGATAAGGCTCCAAAGGGATGGAGTTCCTGTGCCCCAGTGTCTTGCTGTCTATCCTACTAGGCATCCTCCAGGCTCTGATAAATCTCTGGCGATGTCCTTGAGTATCGTTGTCGAAGTCAAAAACTATGTCAGGAATTAACATGTCATGAGGACCATCCCTCCGAGCATAATCAAACTGTCTCCAAGCCAGGCATGGGCTATAAGTGATACCTCCTCTGATTCCAAGTAAAGGAACATTAGGGTACTCTCCGCAACGATCAATGATAGTGACATCTTCTCTGGACCTAGGGCACCAATGTATATCTGCATGTGTAAGAGTCATCAACCGTTGTGACCATCTCAAACCCCGCTCATTCTTCAAGACTGATTGTGGAAGGTGCGAAATAAACCACCTTCCTAGGAGAGGAGTGCAACACATAAGGACACCTCTTTTTCTCATGGTTCGAGTGTAACATGAGTGAAGGATGTCCCCCAGCAATGTAGGTATAGGGTTCCTGGACATAAAGATCTGGACAGCACTGATATCAATGAGCTGATCTGGGTTAGGGAACAACACCAAACCATAAACAAGGAGGGCCACAACCTCTTCAAAAGCTTGCAAGTCAAGGGAGTTCCAACATTCATAGGCCTTTTCAAACAGAAACCTGGCTAAGAACCCTTTAATACCACTTATGACTTCCCAATGTCCCTTGAGGTCAGATGACTGTAGGTGCAAGGCTTTAGCGATCTCTTCAAGCTTAGGTTCCTTTTCTGTACCGTTGAAGGGTAGCTGATCAAGGATAGGGATCTTCAGGAGCCGGGAGAACTCCTCCAATGTAGGTACCAACTGATAGTCCAAGAAGGTAAGACAGTGATGCAGAGGATCAAAGAACTGGAACAAGACCTTTATCATATCTTCCTCAATGTTGCTGTTGACCAAGCTGATGAGGCTTCCATGCCTTTCACTGAATGAAGAGTTCTCGGGAATCCTGGATATAAGCTCCTTAAGCTGAGGAGGGATCCTTACAAGATTGACCTGAATTGTCTTTCTACGAACAGTTTCCATGTCCTATAAAACAAGAACAAAGATGAAAATTCGAACCCCTGAAATGGTTAGTCAATGCATATGATGCTGGATGATGTCATGATGCTATGATTAAACACACCACAGATATTTACAAAGACAAACATGTAAGGCACACAAGGCACACAAGACAAGCCCTTAAGGTTTAAGGCCAGCATGGGGTCTGGGTAGTACCCTCTTGAAGTTGGTGGGTTCAACCTGTCCTAATCAAAGTAACCGGGTTCTAAGGTTCCCAATATCACGAGATTGCTTTCATTGTTCATCGTTTCGATTTAGCCACTGAACTGGCGACCGAAATATTCCAGGAAAGCAACCCTCAATTGAGTGTAGTATCGAGTATCAACCAACCTCGGACTGCACCAAAGTCAGTTATCTCACTACCCTAAAGAGGCCAAGATAGTTCAATTAAGGTTCCTAAGGTCTGTTGATGCTTCACGACACCACGCGGAGGCCCCGTACTCTCCTTGACTGGACTCAAGGGTTACCGGTACACACCAAAGTGCCACATCAATGTAGCAGACTGTTTCAACCATGTCGGTATACCCCGCACAGTTCCCTCACAACCTTGTTGCTACTTTCTAAGAAAGGTATCCCCAGATCCGGGTTTAGGATCTATAGAACTCCCAAGCAACCCACAATTTAAAGCACACAAGGAAAACAATTGAAAACATAGTTATGAGCTAGCCCTAAGGTACACCCCACTTTATAAGATTTTCCCCAGCAGAGTCGCCAGTTCTGTGATCGGTGGATCTGGAACTGACTGTTTAACGCTGGTTCGCGAAATGTCGCGGAAGCAAGAGTCGCCACCGTCTTTTATTTTCTCCAAATGGAAAGGACAAAAGCACAGAAAAATTCCTTATAGAGATTGCTCTCGGTTCGGGAGGTAGGTTATAGAAAGGGAAGGTGTTAGCACCCTTTCTATCCATGGTTATCCATGGGCTCTTAGATACTTGCTCAATGTGTTTTCAAAATGTTTGCTTGCTTTTCAATGTGGGTTTTAAAAGTTTCTTTGAAAAATTTCAGTTCGACTCGTACGTCAGAGTGTTTGAAAATTTTGCTTTGAAAGCTTTTGAAAAGTGTCGGTGTGAAAAGATTTTTGATTTGTTTGAAATTAGAGCAAGTATCCTTGAGAACCTACCTACCCTAAGGAATTCGTCTGTGTAAATGTCCTTTAAAGTAGTGCCATCCCACCATTGAGAGGTAGGTAGCACCACCGTTGGAGGTATTCGGGTCAATTCGAGTTTGTAGGGACATGGTGATCACCAGAGCAATAGGAAGACACCTTAGAAGCTACCCTCATGCCAGGTTCCCGGATCATGAGGACTTACTAAGACATCCTCTACTCGACGATCACCTTTCGAAAGGCAACAGTGAGGCGTACCCTAGGGGTGGTGTGTGCGATTCATGTGTCGTTTTCATTGATATTTGTCTTGTCATGTTTGTTGTGATCTACGCTTGATTTTATTTTTAAGGCCATACATTCTTTCATGCTTATTTAACAGTTAAAAGTTACGGGAAAATAAATCTACAACTATTACAAATGGCGCGGGTCCACATCGCCAAAATTAAACCGGACCCGATTTGACAGAAAAAATAAATAAAGCAAATAAAGAATTTAAAAAGTGCGAAGAGTTTAAGTTACAACGCTTTGGGAGAGATACATAATGAATTAAGCGAAATAAAATAAATGTGCGAATTAAATAAATTACGAACGAGGGCGTTGGACCCTTTTGCAAAAAGTTAAAGTTAATGAAGAACTGAAATTAAAAATTAAAAAAAGGAAATGTTTTTGGTGTTTTTATGTTTTTTAGATTTAATAGAAAAAAAGAGAATTAATTATAAAAATAAAATGTCAAACCCTAATTCTAATTATTTTTTAGTTATTATGAAAGTGTTAAATTAACCTAAATTAAACCCTAATTTTCACTTATGTACATTTAATTATAAAAAATAAAATAAATATTATTATTGTGAAAAAGAAATAAAAAAAAAAGAATAGAAATTAACTAAACCTAATTCTACTTCTTTTGGATTTTTTTTTTATTATGAAAAGAATTAAAACCTATTTTAACCAAATAATTACATATTAATTTATTTATGAAAATATTAGAATAAAATAATTTATTACATTTTTTCTCTTTTTCTGTTTTTTAGGCATTTTTTGTTATATTGTAAAAATAATGAATTAAATTAAAACAATAAAACAAATAAAATAATAATTAAAAAAAGATATAAGAAAAATAAAAAAAACTTGCAAACCAGGGGGGGTGGAGGTCCCCAACATGGAGGTATGACTTTGAATGATCTGGCCCATTAAGCACGAAATTCGCTGACTTTTCCAGGTGTTATGTGGCACGTTGACTGGGATTGTAGCGTATTCATCAGTTCTGAGCCCTTGATCTGCATCCCTTGGACGCGTGGCTGTGGATCTTTGAGGATGTATGGTGTGTATTATCACTGGCGCTGCATGGGAATCATTATAGAAAAATAATATTGAGAATTATACAGACCTGGGACTCGAACCCAGGTCTTGAACGCTACAAGCATAGGTACCTGCCACTGAGCCAGTTTGATCACGTTTAATATATAATATCAAATAAATAATATAAAAGAAAAGCTATATTAGTGGGAGTCAGCGCGCGAAAGTTTGAATCCGCCTATCACGTTTTGACAACACATCGTCCTCTTCATCGTCCCTGTAACATAAAGCTTTAGGCAACAGTTTTGCACGCGTTGTGTTAGGCCGTTTTGGAGAAAATAGCGAATAGCTCAATTCTAAATATAAATTAGGCGCGAGGGTTGGGATTTCTTCGTCTGGACGTGCTCATGCCAATGGTATTACTCCTGAGTCCTAATTTTGCCTTGGGTAGAAAACCCCAATTTAGAGCTCTGCAAACCCTAAAACGTAATCATGGCATAATCGTGTGTATGGCGTAAAAATGCAATTAAAGGAATTGGTTAGCATAAGAAACTCACAACAAACATGAATCAATAAATAAAAATGGCAAAGGATGCATAAATCATGATGCACAGTTCTGAATTTTTCTCTTTGCAGTTCGAGTCATAGATACCAATTCTTGGAGCTTTGGTTGTTGTTCTTGATTGGCACACGTTCAGAGAACCTTGAGGAAGCTAATGGAACAATTCTTATGCTTTGAATTGACCTCCAGCACTGATTTCAGTTTGTGAGTTTTCAAGGAATTTTTCAAGTTTGTAATGGCCTTCTCTGCGCAGCTTAGGGTGTTCTAGGATTAGGTTTTGAATCATGCTTATGTACTGAGGCTATTAGGTCAACAAAACTTGATCAAATCCATGGCAATAATGATTTTGCATATTTGATTTTCTTAAGATCTTTACATATCTTTTTCACATGGTTTTTGTATCAATTTGCATTCAATCACCCCAAATCTTTCCTAATTGGCATGTGCACGAAATATTGAGTCTAGAATGTGTACAAAAAGATTTATTTGGTTCATTTAGATATTTTCCACATATTTAATTGATTTAAATGAATTAATATTAATAGAAATTCAAATAAATAAATAAAAAATGAGAAAATACTTCCCTTTGGGCCAAATGGTCGTGCACATGTTTAGAATGATGAATCTTGGAAGAAAAATGGGCCCATTAGCATTTTTAGGTCATTTGGATCAATGTTGACTTTTCAAAATATCCAAAAATTTCCCAACTTCCACAAGGCATAACTTGCTCAATTTTTAAGCTTTTCTCATGTTCTTGGACATTTTGGAAAGGTCTTTGAGTCCTTTAACCAATGCCTTTGGTCCCATGTCATTTTGATTTACCAATATCAAGTTATGGCCTTTGACTTAAAGTCCCTTTTTGTTGACTTTTGAAAATGACCTATAATGTTGAAATTGATAACTTTTTGTGAGAGCATTTCTTGGACTTGAAGTATGAAGATGAGTTGTAGGAAATGTCGTTCTCTTCAAAATGAGCTTTGGATGGAATTTTTCTGATAATCCATGTGAAAGTTATGCCCTGGTCAATTTCAGTTGACTTTTTCAGCTGTCCAAATATAGTAACTTTTACATCTTGATGATTTTCTGAGCCAAATTTTGAGAATCATGATCAAGCATTGATCAAATGATGTTTGTGGCTTCAAAATGATATGTTGACCAAAAATTTGAACTTTTGACTGTCAAATGACCATTTTGCCCCTACAGTTGACTGTAGTGCAATCTAGGGTTTTGACTGTGCAATTTTGAGCTGAATGCCTTAAAACTTGCTATGAGGACACTTGACCATCTTTGTAAGCATATGAGACTTGATTGGGCCTTTGAAAACTTCCTTTGCCTGATCAGAACCCAAACCCTAGTTTTGACTGTATGGGAGACTGTTGGACTGCACAACCCTTGGGGAATTTTGTGACTTGGCTTGGCAATTTATTGGAGAATATGGGAGGGCAAATTTTGGGGTACAACAGTACCTAGCAATCAAACTGTCTCATCTTTTTTGCATAATCGTATTGTATCATTCATGCCATAATTTTGAGTTCTAATGATTGTTTTATATTAGTCTTATCATGCTGAAGCTAACCATGTAGTTTGATTGAGTTTTTGTGCATCATACGCGAAATCACCATTGGAGCATTTTAGGGTTGCAGAGGTTCAAATTTGGGGTTTCTCTGTTATGGAAAATTGAGACATGATACTTAGACCATTAAAACCAGGAGCTTCAGACGAACTCAATGCTTAGGTCGCGCCTAATTTATGATCAAAGGATTTCTATTCGCTATTTTTTCATACAGCATATAGTGGGGGTTTAAAACCCCCGCAATCTTGTTTATGTTTTTTCAGGCAAACGCAGGACACTTGGAGAAGAAGGTGAGGTGTAAACAGGGGATTGGCGCATTTGAAATTCGCGCGAAAATATCCCACTAACCCTTGTTTTATCTCATATTGATTATTTGTCATATAATAAACAAAGCGCGTGGTTGGTACAGATGGTTAAGGCGTTGTCTCATAAGGCACTGGGACCTGGGTTCGAATCCTAGGTCCCCCCATATCCTTGTTATTTTTCTTTGCAAAATGTTCAGGTACTACACAAGCTCAAAAGCCTACCATACGTTCACAATCCAGGCACGCCACTTGTCCCATAATCTTAATCTAAAGGCCCAGATCTGATGAACACCATGGACATTAGTCAATGCACACACACGTGACCAGAAAAGTCAAAAGAGGCTTTGGAACATTGGGCCTGATTGCTACAACTTAACCTCCAGTTTGGGGACAGAACCCCCCATAGGTTTGCTTTTTCATTCTTTTTATATTTTTCTATTTTTATTTGTTTTAATTAGTTTTAATTTAATTCTTTAAATCAATATTTTCATAACATAAAAAAAATATAATAAAAAATCAGAAAGTCACAAAAATAAAATATATTTTATTTAAATGCTATTTTGTAAATAAAGTCTTATTAATTAATTAGTTTTTATTCTAGGATTAATTTTAACATTTTCTTAATAAACTTAAAATTTGTAGAATTAGGTTTTAATTACTTTTATCTTTTTCTTTTCTTTTATCATCACTAATAATTAATTAATTATTTTCGTAAATAAAATTGCATTAATTAATTAGGTTAATTTTAGATTCAATTTTAACATGTTTTTTTAATAAATTAAAAATAGCTAGAACTAGGTTTTAAATTCCATTTAACTCTCATAAAAATCCATAAATACAAAAACTCAAAAAATATTTTCTTTTTATTTTTTTAATTAATTTGTTAATCATAATTTAATTTCATTAAAAAGGGTCCAACGCCCTCGCTTTCGATTATTAGTTCGTTTCGCACATTTTATTTCCTTTCTTATAATATTTATGTAATTCTCCCAAAGCCATGTAAATTTGATATTTATATTTCTCACACTTTATTTTATGTCAAATCGGGTCCTGGATTTAATTTGGCGATGTGGACCCGCGCCTTTGTAATAGCGTAGAACTTTTAATTTTCCGCATCTTTTTAACTGTTAATAAATTTGCATGCAAGAATGAATGTCAAAATAAAAACAAAAGCGTAGATCACCCACGATATGAACAAGATAAATGTAAATGAAAACGACACACAAATCACACACCACCCCTAGGGTACGCCTCACTGTTGCCTTGCCCCTCGAAAGGTGATCGTCGAGTAGAGGATGTTTTAGTAAGTCCTCATGATCCGGGAACCTGGCATGAGGGTAGCTTCTAAGGTGTCTTCCTATTGCTCCGGTGATCACCATGTCCCGAACCTTCGAATTGACCCGAACACCTCCAACGGTGGTGCTACCTACCTCTCAATGGTGGGATGGCACTACTTTAAGGACATTTACACAGACGAATTCCTTAGGGTAGGTAGACGACTCTAGATACTTGCTCTAATTTCAAAACAAATCAAAAATACTTTTCACACCGACACCTTTTCAAAAAGCTTTCGAAAGCAACTTCTCAAACACTCTTGAGGACCGATACAAGAGTCGATCTGAAATCTTTAAACGTAACTTTTTCAAACCCACTCACAATTGAAAAGCAAACACTTTTGAAAACACAAATGAGCAAGTATCTAAGAGCCCATGGATAACCATGGATAGAAAGGGTGCTAACACCTTCCCTTTCTATAATCTACCTCCCGAACCGAGAGCAATCTCTATAAGGAGTTTTTCTGTGCTTTTGTCCTTTCCATTTGGAGAAAATAAAAGACGGTGGCGACTCTTGCTTCCGCGACATTTCACGAACCAGTGTTAAACAGTCAGTTCCGGATCCACCGATCACATATACCGTATGTCATATTCTGTCAGGATCATCTGCCATCTTGCTATTCTCCCAGAAAGAGCGGGCTTCTCGAAGATGTACTTTATCGGATCCATTTTAGATATCAACAAAGTAGTATGGGTCAGCATATACTGTCTCAGCCGCCGAGCAGCCCATGCCAGAGCGCAACAAGTTTTCTCAAGCAGTGAATATCTTGTTTCACAGTCGGTAAACTTTTTGCTCAGGTAATAAATAGCATGCTCTTTTCGGCCAGACTCGTCATGCTGCCCCAGCACACACCCCATTGAGTTTTCTAAAACAGTTAGATACAAGATCAATGGCCTTCCCTCGATGGGTGGAAATAACACAGGAGGCTCTTGCAGGTATTCTTTGATTTTGTCAAAAGCAACTTGGCACTCATCATTCCATTTGACTACTTGATCTTTCTTCAAGAGCTTGAAGATTGGCTCACAAGTAGCTGTCAGGTGCGAAATGAACCTGGCGATGTAATTCAAACGTCCCAAGAATCCTCTGACTTCCTTTTCAGTACAAGGAGATGGCATCTCTTGTATCGCTTTAACCTTGGCAGGATCAACCTCGGTACCCTTGTTGTTGACGACAAAGCCTAGGAGTTTACCAGACTGTACTCCGAACGTGCACTTGTTTGGATTCAATCTCAACTTGTACTTCTTCAGCCTCTCAAACAGCTTCTGCAAGTGATCAAGCTGCTCTTCTTCCATTTGCGATTTGGCTATCATATCGTCTATGTAGACTTCTATCTCATTATGTATCATGTCATGAAAGAAGGCTACCATGGCGCGTTGATAAGTTGCCCCAACATTCTTCAGTCCGAATGGCATGACCTTATAACAGAAAGTGCCCCACTGTGTAACAAAGGTTGTTTTCTCCATATCCTCAGGTGCCATTTTTATTTGGTTGTAGCCCGAGAAACCGTCCATGAAGGAAAACACTTTGTGTTGCGCCGTATTGTCGACTAGGATGTCGATGTGGGGGAGTGGGAAATCATCTTTGGGGCTTGCCATGTTTAAATCTTTGTAGTCCATACACATTCTCTCTTTACCGTCTTTCTTGGGCACAGGAACAACATTGGCCACCCATTGGGGATAAGAGGTGACATCCAAAAATCCGGTATTGAATTGCTTCATGACTTCTGCTTTGATCTTTTCTGACATATTAGGCCTCATGCGACGAACCTTTTGCTTTACTAGGGGACAATTTTCTTTTGTAGGCAGACGATGTACCACAATGTCTACATCAAGTCTCGGCATGTCTTCGTACGACCAGGCAAAGATTTCAACATAGTCGTGTAATAACTGAATCAGGTGCTCCTTGACACTGGGTTCCAAATTGGCACCCACCTTCACCTCCTTTTTGTCTTTCTCAGTTCCTAAGTTAACTGTTTCGACCGGCTCTTTGTGTGGCTGAATGGTCCTTTCTTCCTGTTGCAATAACCTGGTCAACTCCCCTGGCACCTCACAATCTTCCTCACCTTCGTTGTCGGCTTGGTAGATCGGATTTTCAAAGTCACAATTGGCCATATCAGAATTGTTACCCATGGGATCCTGAGTGGATGTAGATCTGCATTTTTAATATGTGAGTGTGTGTAAGAGCATAGCTACCTTTGAAAGGAATAAAATGTAAGAAAGAAAAGACAAAGAAAACAAAATTTGATGCAAAAACGTCCATGTTTCATTAATGACATATGAGAATGAAGTGACAACCCTCACAAATGGACCGTTGTGCCTCGGGTAAGACACAAGGTTTTAAAAAGTCTGAATTGTTTAAATATTATAAGCCTGAAAATATTAAAAGACAATTACTCTGGAATAAAAGTAATAGGAATGAAATCTTTGGCCTCCCAATTGTTGAGCCCTCCGCCGATGGTTGGAAAAATCCATTCATCCATGTCACAACTGCCATCACTGTCTTCTATTGCATTGACTCCTTGATTGCTGATACGCAGAGGTGGTCCCCCAGTGTGAGAACGTCGAACAACTTTTCGGGCCTCTGAAGTGAACCACAACCCAAATTTGTCGGACTTGTAAGGAATATCTGGAAGTTGAACCCAGATAGTACATCCTCCTTCTTCAACTACTGCTCGAGCATCTTTCAAAGAGGCCATCTTTAGTGGAGGTCTGGTAATCTTCGGGACCTTTGGAGTAGACTTGGTTGCCGCGACCGTTACTGGAACCTCCTCAAAGTTCTGACAGGGAGTCTCTATGAATTCACCATCCATTTCGACATACCTGAAAGAGTTCAGATGGCTAACCATGTACTCCTCCTCTCCGTGAACTGTGACAATCTTCCCTCTGATCGGGTATTTTAGCATTTGGTGCAGGGTCGAAGTGACGACACTAGCACCATGCATCCAGGGTCGACCCAACAGACAAGAGTATGAAGGGCGGATGTCCATCACATAGAAAATTGAGTCAAAAGTCTGAGTCCCAATTTTTATGGGGATACTAACTTCTCCGTGCATTGTCCTCTTGGAGCCATCAAAGGCCCTCACTATGATGTTGCTTGGTTTCAAGATGAGCCCCTCAAAATCCAGTCGGTCGAGAGCATTTTTGGGCAAAACATTCAATGATGAGCCGGTATCCACCAGAACTTGGGCAAGTGTAGTGCCCTTGCATTCAATGGAAATATGTAAGGCATCGTTGTGCTTCCTTCCCTTAGAGGTTAAATCAGCATCAGAAAAGCCCAATCCATTATCAGCAGTTAGACTGGCCATACAATTTTCAAATTGGTCGATGGAGGACTCTTGGGGCACGTGGGTGGTCTTAAGAAACTTTACCAAGGCTTTGGCGTGGGTTTCAGAACACAAAAGTAAGGACAACAATGATATCTTCGAGGGGGTCTGCCCCAATTATTCTACAATGTTGTAGTCACTTTTCTTGATTATCTTCAGTATTTCTTCTATCTCCTTTCTAGAAGCTTCAAGGATGATCTCGGGACTCTCTCTTGCTTGGACAGGCTCATTCAGAGTCTCTTTTCCCCTTGTATCGGTAGCAGGGATAACAGTAGGAGTATCATTTGGAGTGTCAGTAGGAGTGGCAGTAGGGATTATCATAGGAGTAGCAACGGTCTTTGGAGAAATCTCAGGTGAGAAGACTCTTCCACTTCTTGTTATTTTGCTGGTCCCAGTGATGTTACCAATATCGGGATAAATATCTCTCGCAACTTTGTCTTTGACAGCCAACTGATCTTGCTTGACACTATAGTAATAAACGTCAGCCCCATAACTCCAGGGAACAGCTTTATCCGAGGAGTATGATATTGGTCTTAACATAGTGATGATTAAAGGTGCAGATCTTGGAACAAATGTAATCTTGACAGGTCTTTTGGTGGAGACCTTGGAGGATTATCGGAAATGGTGATTATCGAAACATCTTGATAAGAACTTTTAATAAGAGGTAGCTTTTCAAATAGGATTTCTTTGCTAGTCATCAGGCGCTGGACGCCTATCTTTAGTAACAAACATCCGTTCGGTAGAGACTTGCATAAGTGACAATCTTCATTGCATCCTGGGAACAGGCCGGCTTGTATTAAATTCTGTTTAATGGTCAACAGAGGAGTAATTAAGTCATTCACGGAGGAAACAAAATGATCGTCATCAATGGCGTTGATACCTTGGCCATGTCTAGGCATTGGCACCATATTACATTAGGCATTTCTGGGGGATCAAATTCAATCTCTTTCGCATCGATAAGGTCTTGCACCTTATTCTTTAAGGCCCAACAGTCATTTTTATCGTGCCCTGGGCTTTCAGAATGATAGGCACATCGGGCGTTCGGGTTGTAGCGAGGAGAAGCAGTATTGGGGTTCTTGGGAGCTTCCTTTAAAGTTTCCAGGTTGGTCTTTAGAAGGTGTGGCAAAACTTGAGACATGGTCATGTTAATCTGGGTAAATCGTCTCATGGGCGCTTCTGGTTTGCGCTGATAATTTCGCTGCTGATTTGGCGCAGGGTTATAAATCATGACAGCCCTTACTGTCGTGCGACGGTCAGTTTTGTTTTGATTTCTATAGTCATATGCAACACTGATCTCCTTGTTTCCAACAAAGGGCTTCTTCACCACACTCGAGGATGCATCTTTTTGAATTTTTCCGATTTTTATACCGGCCTCGACCCACTCACCAGTCATGATTAATTCAGTAAACCCAGCCGAGGAACTCCCAATCAGGTGATTGAAAAATGGTCCTGACAAGGTGCCTAGGAACATATCCACTAATTCTCTGTCGGATAGAGGGGGCTGGACCCTGCCTGCGAGATCCCTCCATTTTTGAGCATAGGTTTTGAAACCTTCACCCGTTCCCATAAACATGCTTTGTAACTATGTCCTAGTCTGAGCCAAATCAGCATTATACTGATATTGTTTATAGAAAGCGGCGACCAACTCTTCCCAGTTGCGAACATTGGTCCCTTCCAATTGGTAGAACCAATCCAACTGCGTCCCAGATAAGATCTCCTGGAAGAAATGCACCCACAGATTCTTGTCAGCCGTGTGGGGTAGAATTTTTCTGACGTATGACCTTAGATGTAGCTTCGGGCAAGAGACACCGTCGTACTTGGCAAAAGGGGGGTCCTTAAATTTTTGTGGGATGACAACCCCCGAGATGAGTCCTAATTCTTCAAAGTCCAAACCGGGTACCCTCTGAATCTTCATAGCATTCAAACGATCCTCTAGCTGTTTGTATTTATCATCAGCAGGAGGATATTGTTCCTCAGAGTAATCAGGCTCTTCCTCTTCTTCGGATGCTGGATCATTATTCAATTCCTGGGTTTGATTGTCTCCTTCTCCTGAGGATGTTGTAAAGTCTAAATTCCATCTGGCTTGTCCTTTAAACCTTCTTCCCATGATCACAACACTGATTGATTTCTTAGTTTTCTTCTTCTTCTCTTTGGCCAACAGAGTCTTCAACTCCTCTTGTCCTTTTGTCAGAGCCAAGAGCATTTGTTGAAACTGGGCGTTCTGCGCCTGAAGATCTTTCACAGTCTGTTCAACATCCATCTCACTGAAATAAACAATAGAAGGATAAGGTGACCTGTTATGAGAAACCTGTATGATGTTATGATGAATGAAGATGCAATGTGCAAATGATTTCAAGGAAATTTAGAGATTTAAATTTGTTCAAACCAAAAAAGAACACACATTATATTAAATAAAACCAAGTTTGAATACATCATGCCTCCTTGGGCTTACAATGAAAGAAACAAAATACAACTAAACTCTTAAGACAAAAAGACTGAACGCATCCTCTTTGGAGCAATGTAGGCATTCAAGTTTTTCTCTTCATGAAGCATTTTGGTGAGCTCCAGAACCTTCTTCTCACTGGCGTAGTACTGGGCTTCAAAGGTTTCTCGCTCTTCCTTCAATTGAACCCAAGCTTTCTGCAGGTCTTCGAGAGAGGTTGGCATGTCAGGATGAAGAACGGTGTATGGGACGTCTCCTTCGATAACAGGCTCAATGATGACAGGAAGGATGGAAGGGTAAGGCATCAAGAGACTCTGGGCACGAGCCTGTACCCACCTAAGGTAAGGCTCGAGAGGGATAGCGTTTTTATGTCCCAAAGTCTTACTGTCCACCTTGTTCACCATTCCCCAAGCACGTGTAAACCTCTGGCGGTAACCTTGGTCTTCTTTGTCGTAGTCGAACACCAGACCTTGGATGAGTATCTCGTGAGGTCCGTCTCTTCGGGCATACCCAAACTGTCGAAGAGCTAAGCATGGGTTGTAGGTGATACCTCCCCTAATACCAAGAAGAGGTACGTTAGGGAACTCCCCACAGCGGTCAATGATAGAGATATCTTCCAAGGATCTCGAGCACCAAAGGATATCAGAGTAGGTGAGAGACATCATCCTTTGAGACCAAGTCAGTCTTTGCTCGTTCTTCAATGCTGACTGAGGCAGGTGTGAAGTGAACCACTTAGCGCGTAGGGGGATACAACACAAAAGAGTACATCTTTTCTTCATGGTGCGGGTATGAAGGCAATGCAAAATGTCTCCTAGTAAGGTAGGTGTTGTACCCCAAAATTTGCCCTCCCATATTCCTCAAGATTTGTCAAGATTGATTTTCAAATTGCTCAAAATGGCTCAAGGGTTGTACAGTCAAACCACCTCCTAAGCCAGCTGAAATTAGGGTTTTGGTTCTTTCAAGGAATTTGAGGTTTTCAATGGTTCAATCAAGTCTCATAGTCCTATATGTATTCTCAAGCACCTACATGCCAAGTTTCAAGACTCACAGTGCCAATTTGCACAGCCAAAAGCTTCATTTGACCTATAGTCAATTGCAAGGGCAAAATGGTCATTTTGCAGTCAAAAGTCAGAATTTTTGGTCAACATCTTATTTTGAGTTCACAATCATCATTTGATCAAGTCTTGATCATGATTCCACAAGGATAGCTCAGAAATCATCAAGATGCAAAAGGTTACTATTTTTGGACAGCAGAAAAGTCAACTGTATCTTGACCAGGACATAACTTTTTCATGGTTTGTCAGAAAAATCCCATCCAATGCTCATTTTGAAGAGGATGCAATTTACTACAATCCATATTCACACTCCAAGTTAAAGAAATGCTCTCAAAAAAAGTTATCAATTTTTACATTATAGGTCAAATTCAAAAGTCAACAAAAGTACACTTTGAGTCAAAGGCCATAACTTGAGATTGGTAAATCCAAATGACATGGGACCAAAGGCATTGGTTAGAGGACTTCAAGATATTTCCAAAATGTCCAAGAACATGGTCATATGATCAAAATTGAGCAAGTTGTGCATTGGAGAAGTTGGGAAATTTTTATGAATTTGCAAAAGTCAACTTTGCTCAAAACACCTTATTTTTGATAATGGGCCTCAAATCTCTTCTTGAAACTTCATCCATGACCTATGCACGACCCATCAAGCTTAATTGAATTTATTTTCTTATTTTTATTTATTAATTGGATTTTTAATTAATATTAATTCATTTAATTAATTTAAATTGTAGGAAAATGCAAGATTTGATTTTTCAATCTTTTTGTGAAGCAAATATGGTCAATTTATGCTGGCAATTTCGAGCACCAAGTCAAAGATACAAAATCTCCAAATTTGGCAACATTTTCCAATCATGAAAAATCAAAAAGATTTGATTTCCAATCAAGGATTCAAGCATCAATGCAATGGATTTTTGTTCAAGCTTTTGACCTAATTCAATTGCCCTATATATATGCAAGCAAATCCTAACCTAATAGGACGGGGAAAAAGCTGCAGAAAAAGCCATAGCATATTGAAAAAATTCCAAGAAAGTTGAAAACTGATTTTTGCTTTCTAGGGCGATTCAAGGTTTTTTGTTGATTCTAATACCTTGCAGGAGTTCTCAGGAACGATTTACAATCAAATTCCAGCTTCAAAGCTCAAAGAATTATCATATACAAAATCACGGTTTGGCTTTTTTATTCAAAATCGTAACTCTTAAATCATGCATATTTAACGTGTTTTCTTGATTGATTTGTGTTGCTAGGAACCATATGAAGCTAATGGTATCACTTAATTGAACTTTAACACCCTGAATCACAAGATGCCATGAACGATTTCTAGGGTTCTTAAGCTTTGAAATTGGGGCTTTCTGAACCAGGCAAAATTAGGACTCATAAGGCACATGGTTGGAAACGTTGAACCGAGACGAACACAAAGGACCCCTCGCGAAATATTTATATGTACTGTATCTCTAATCGCTATTTTTCGTCGCAATGGTTAGTGGGGGTTAAAAACCCCCGCTATCTGTTTATGTTTTGCAGGAAAGAATGAAGAAGATGATGATGTGTTGATACTTCATTGGCCCTTTTAAAATCTGCGCGCTTTTTATTCTTTTTAGGCACCTTTATTTGTTTGTTAATATATTGATTACTTATTATCCTAATAACAACTAAGGCAAGTTGGTGGAGTGGTTGAGTGTATTGGCCTATGAGTGCTGGGACCTGGGTTCGAATCCCAGGTCCCTCAAAATCCTTGTTATTATTTTCTTGTACATATTCACATGCAGATCTCCAAAAGAAGTCCATCATATACCTCACCTCTCAACATGCCATGTGGCCTCAAACTCAAATCCTGTGGCCTAGATTGGAAGACTAGCGTACTCCTTGGTCAATGCACGTGTGGACGATCCTAAAAAGTCAAAGAGGCTTGCAGTTTGTTGGGCCACAATTTTCCAAACACACCTCCTAATTGGGCCAGCACCCCCCTGGTTTATTCTTCTTTTATTATTCTTTTATATTTTTTCATTTAATTATTTTACCATTAATTATTATTACTATTATCACTTAATTAACCAAATTAATTTTTTTAATAAAATCAGAAAACCAAAAAAATATAATATTTTATTATTATTATTAATTTCACCCTTTTATTATTTTTGTAAATAAATATAATTAACTGATTTAGTTTAATTAGGACAATTCTAACTTTTTTTTCACAATAAATAAAATCAATATAGAATTAGGGTTTTTAATGACTTTTGATCATGCTTTTTTTATTTCCTAAAAAACATAAAAAAACTCAAAAATATTTCTTATAAATTAATTGGTTTTAGGTTTAAATTAATTAAATGCAAAATAACCAAAACTTCTTTCTTTCTCAAAAAAGGGTCAAAACCCTAAGAACTTCTCCGATTCAATTTTTTCTCGCATGTGATTTTTGATTCCTATTATTTTTGATTCATTATTATGTAATTGCTCCGAGGATGTAATAGCTTTAATTAGGACTTTTTATCGCTTTCTTTAATTTCCCGCAATTTACTTTTCAAGGGTTTGTTTTTGGCGATGTAAATACCCGACGCCTTGTAATAGCGTAGGTTTATTTTCTGCAACTATTAACTGTTAGATGTATGTTAACTAGGCTATGCATGACAAGACTTATCTCTGAAATAAAAAATCAACCCGTAGCTCGCCATGACATGTATAAAGATAACTTAACATGAAACTTGACACACTCGCACATGCCACTCCTAGGGTACGCCTCACTTGGTTGCCTCGACGTGGTCATTGAGTATAGGGTGTTTTAGAGGTCGCCCTCCTGTCTAAAGATCAAAGTTTCCTCAAAACGGTTGCCTCGATAAAAAAACGATCTAAGACATTAGGGTTACCGCTAAGGCGTCCTACTATTGCTTTGGTGACCACATGTCCCCGTAATCGAATTGACCCGAAAACTCCAAAGACGGTGCTACCTACTTCTCAATAGTGGGATAGTAAAGGACATTTACACAGCTTAATTTCTTTTGAGTAGGTAGAGGTTCTCAGGTACTTGCTCTTTCAAAAACAAAATACTTTTTGCACCTACACTTTTCTGACAAAAGTTTTCAAACAACACTTCATACACTCTTGAGGACAGATACAAGAGTCAAACCGAAGTTTTCGAACAAAACTCTTTTCAAAACCCACAAACACAAGAAAAGCAAAACATTTTGAAAACATAGTGAGCAAGTACCTAAGAGCCCGTGGATAACCACGGATAAAAAGGGTGCTAACACCTTCCCTTTCTATAATCTACCTCCCGAACCCGAGAAACATCTCGAAAAGGAATTTTGCCGTGCTTTTGTCCTTTCCTTGTTGGAGAAAATAAAATACGGTGGAGACTCTTGCTTACCGCGACATTTCGCGAACCAGCATTCCAAAACAGTCAGTTCTATTTCCACTGATCACAGAACTGGCGACTCTACTGGGGAATTAATAAGTGAGGTGTACCTTAGGATAAGATCACTTATGTTTTCAATTGTATGCCTTGTATGCTTTAATTTTGTGGGCTTGTATTGGAGTTTCATAGACCCTAACCCGGATCTGGGGTACCCCTTTTTAGGTAAGTAGCAATAAACTGTGAGGGACCTGTATGGCGTAGACCGACACGGGTGAAGCAGTAGCTACGTTGGTGTGACACCTTGGTCTGTACCGATATCCCTTGTGTTGGAACAAGGAGAATATGGGTCTTCTGAGGAGTCGTTAAGCACCAACTGACCTTAGAACCTTAAATTGACCAACTTGGCCATAGAACAGTAGCAGTATGCTACGCTCATTGAGGCTAAACTCTCGCGATGGTTCCGGCCGCAAGAAAAGGTTGCCAAACTGGAATTATGACCTATCGAGGGTAGTCAGTGATATTGAGATCCTCTAGAACCCGGTTACTTTTTTTTCCGGATAGGTCTTAACTAACTAAAATTGAAAGAGGGTAGTACCTAAACTTCATGCCAGCCTGAACTCTAAGGGCTGTCTTGTGTGACTTGTGTGCCTTTACCATGTTTGCCTTTTGTGAATACTTGTGGTGTGCCTTCATCATAACATCATAACATCATAACATTATAACATTGCATACATCCTGCATAAGGACTAACCCATTTCAAGGATCTCAAGGGTTTGTGATGCAGGTCATGATGAACCGAATGTCTAGCAAGGGGCAAAGGGGATTTATTTTCCTCTAGCCAAGGTTGTTTGAAGATCAAAACATGATAACTTGAGTCAGGGGCTATGACCCACTCGATATGGTGAGCCTAACTCTTGAAGAAGGACTCTCAACAACATGAAGTTCCTTCAATCAAGCTACCAGATTCAAATTTTAACAAGTTTCTTTGTTTACCCCACGAGATCCTTGAAAACATTGCATGCATATACCGTACATATCATAGCATTGCAGGTACCCCTTTTACAGGTCACTTATCTTCTTCGCTGTTTATTTCAGCAATCATCATGTCTACTGAACCTTCCGCTGAACAAGCTATCAAGGCCCTCCAGGCCCAGAATGCCCAGTTCCAAGAGTTGGTTATGAGCCTAGCCCAGGGTCAACAGGATTTGAAGACTCTGATTCTGAAAGAGAGGAAGAAGAAGAAGAAGAAGAGGACCGTCTTATTCAACACTGGACGCAGATTTGGAAATGGACTGCAGAATGAGGTTGATCTGACTACCTCATCGGTAGGGAAAGACAGTCCACAAGAGAGAAGGGTTCCTAGTCCCGTAGTCTCCGACAACGAGACGGATTATGATGAAGAACAGTATCCTCCTGCTGAGGATAGGTATAAATAGCTGGAGGACCGCTTAAGTGCCATGGAGATACAGAATGTGCCCGGGTTGGACTTTGGAGACCTAGGCTTATCCTCTGGGGTGGTTATTCCCCATAAGTTCAAGGCACCTGCTTTTGCTAAATATGACGGAGCTTCCTGTCCAAAGCTGCACCTCCGGTCATATGTAAGGAAGATCCAACCTTATACTGCTGACAAAAATTTGTGGATCCATTTATTTCAGGATAGTCTTTCAGGGACTCAACTCGAATGGTTCTATCATCTGGATGGAGCCAGTATCCGTAACTGGGAGGATTTGGCTACTGCATTCTATAAGCAGTATCAATATAATTCCGACCTCGCTCCTACGCGTACCCAATTCCAGGGTATGTCACTAGGGACGGGTGAAGGGTTTAAAGAATATGCTCAAAAGTGGAGAGACCTTGCTGGAAGGGTGCAACCTCCTCTAACTGACCGTGAACTTGTGGATATGTTTCTGGGGACCCTGTCTGGTCCGTTCTTCAACCATTTGATTGGAAATTCTTCAGCCGGATTTACAGACCTTATCTTGACTGGGGAGAGAATTGAAGCTGGCATCAAAAGCGGGAAGATTCAAGAAGCTACACCCCCCGATGCTCAGAAAAAGCCCTACAATGGGAAGAAAGAGTCCAATGCTGTGTATGGTCAAAAGAGTCGTCATGACCAACGCGTAGGAGAAATATTGATCTCTAATCCTACGCCTGCCCAACAAAGACAAGGGCATCAACGTAAGGAGGTCGCACCTAAAAGACAATTCACTAAGATCAACATGTCACTGACTCAAGCGCTACAGCAAATGTTGAAGGCAGGGTTGATTACATTAAGGGCTCCTCTCCGGAATCCAAACACTTCCGCTCCTACCTATCATCCCAATGAAAGGTGTACATACCACTCTGATAGTCCGGGACATGACACAAACAACTGTTGGGCCCTGAAGAATAAGGTTCAAGACATGATTGATGCCAAAGAAATCCAGTTTGACCCTCCAGAGACTCCGAATATAATCACTGCTCCTATGCCAAATCATTGAAGGCTTTTGTTTTATTTGAATTTTCAAGTTGTATTTTTCTTTGCTTATTCAAACAATTATTGTCATGGCAAACTTTTTTATTTTCATCAATGCATTGCATATGTCTGTTTTGAATCAATCCATTCGTATTCACTATATTCGAATTGCTTTCATATTTGTGATGATTAACTCTCGATTAAAAATTCTAAGCCTTTTGAGGGAGGATGACGAAAACGATACCACAATCTTTACAGTATGCTTTTGAACAGACCCCACTGATGAAGTACAGGCATTGTTTCAAATCCTAAACAATGGAGTTATAAGGAAGATAATCCCTCGTCAACCCCTTTGAGCCAAAGAAGTTGGAGTTTTTCTTTTCAAAAAATTAAAACCCTTAATTATAACCTGGGGCAGGGTAGTTTTCTCAGTTGATCCAGGTGCACAATGAATGGCATCAAAGAAGTCCTTCCGAGACAAAAAGACAGTGATGGTTCCATATAATCGTAAGGACAGGCAGTCGTTACCTTTCAAAAACAAAAGCCCAATAAGTCAAAACCTATGAAGGAGACTTACAAAAAACTGGGGCATCCCGCTGACTGTAATCACAAAAGAAACAGTTCAGGCAAAAAGACAGGGATAATAAAATCAAAAAGAAAGAGGTCCTACAAATCCTCAACAAAAAAAGAAATGACTGCCTGTTCAAAATAAACTATCAATATCCGAACCATCACCGGAATATCAGAGCAAAGAATCAAACAAGATCTAATGCATGATTAGCTGAGTTTAGGATCGAAGAACATCACGAAGAACGGGTGGGTACAAATAAAACTTGAGCCTTTATCCTTTGTTTCTTAAACCGTGAACCAGGCCACGTTATAACCCTTAAAAGTCCTAGCTAAAGCATGGGTTAGTTCGAAAGCATACTGTTACCAAAGGTATCCTGACTCCTGTAGGGCTTGCTGTAAAATCTCGAGTTGACATCACATTTTACAAAAATCACTTGTTTTATTGAAAACTGCATTTTCAAAAACTTCAAGACATACATAAGCTTTGCATTCTTGAAATAATATTGTTTCCATATGACTATTTGTTCAACAGCAGAGAAATTCGCACGACGAATATCTAGTGAACAAAAACCTTCTCAACAAAAAGGATCACATCAAGTGGAAAAACACTTCCAATCAAGGGGCACGGCATGATCATCGTCCATCATCTGGGGCAGTCAAGTCAAGATTCAAGGAATCTCTCAAGATGCCAAATAGCCAGGGGCAAATCTCCGCCTGGGTCACTTGGGGCATTGGATATGAATTCCAGCAACGAATCTTGCATGATCAGACATCTTCTGGTAGTATGGCCACACAACACTACTGACAGTGACAACTCCCCACATCCTAAGAGCATGGACATGGTCGAAAAAGATACTACGCATAATCAAAGACCCGCTAGGTCGACCGACCTAGGCAAAAATAAGGGCTTCCCGGCGAACCAAAAGGGTTCGGGCAAAAATAAGGGACAAAAATGAAAAAAACCTGTACACCCGGCGAGTCGAAAACCTGAAAAGGCGGTTTGGGCAAAAAGGGGTATCCCGATGGACTGAAAACCCGAAAGGGCAGTCCAGGCAAAAATTAGGGATCAAAGCGTACGACTATGTCCCGTCATCTCATCACTTGCCTACCAGAAGAAGATTTGTCAATCGGCAGTTATCAAGCACCTCTACAGGTACCTTCTCCCACAGAAGCTGGGGCAATAAGAATTGTCTAAAGCGACCTAGTTGCTCGGTCCACCAAGGTACAAGGTAGATTCAGTTGAAGAGTATGACCAAGATACCTTCACTCCCCGCAGAATAAGACAGTAATGGTAGCTCTCCCCACTGAGACTTACAATCATGGACGAATCAGCAATACTCTTCCCCAAGCAGAGTTGATCTACCATCAGCCCTATAAAGTTGGGTATCCCCAGTAGGTCTTAATATTCCCCAGTGGAGTATACAAATATTCCTCAGCAAGCATCCCCGGTAGTCTTAATATTCGTCAACAGAGTATAAGAATGTTCCCCGGCAGAATACAAGATACCCCCAATGGAGCCATTTCCCAGCACAGTCTAAAAAAAAGCTTCCCCGCCAAAGTTGAATCATCTTACCCAGAAGATTCTGGAAGCCTGTCCCCTGTAGAATACAAATGCATCTCCTCAGCCAAATTCAGAGGTTATCCCCACACGAGTCTAACTGGGTTATCCTCAGCAAGTTGCAACTGAAATATCATCCCCAGCGAAGTTCTTTCTATCCCCAGCGGAGTTCATCTTCAAAATCTCCAACAAAAGCTTATCAACGGAATCCCCAACAAAGCTTATCAACGGAATCCCCAGCGGAGTTATCGTTAAAATCTCAGCACATCATCTCTTCCCACAGAGTAATTCCCCGCAGAGTAATCTCTTCACCAGGTTTATTCCCCAACGGAGTCATCTTCTCCTACTGGTTTATTCTTGCAATCATCTTCGTTCATCATTCTCAGCGGAAACGAAGAACTCTACTCTTCAACATCAGCCCAGGATTTAACAAACTCCCCGGCATTTGTCAAGGATTTATTGTCCCAGACGAAAATACATTCATAAACATATCACATTTCACATCTCCTATTTACATACATGATAAAGTGCATATGACACGATCTCATTTATTTTGAGAACATCATGCATTTCATACATCATGACATTGCATACAACTAATGTTTTGCCTTTTTCAGGAAAAGGTCAATCAAAAGATGATTACCATCAACCTTTCTTAAGTTCCAGATCAACACCTGTAACTAGCCAGGAAATATCTGTGGACGATTGATTGTAGATCTATACCTGTAACTAGCCAGGAAAGTTATCTACATGAAGAGATTGAAGATCAACACCAGTAACAGGCCAGGAAACCATCTTTCTTTCTCAGGTCAGAGATTAATACCTGAAACCAGCCAGGACAACTATCTCCTCGACCAACCTTTCTTAAGTTCTAGATTAATACCTGTAACTAGCCAGGAAAATTCTGTGGACGACGAATTGTAGATCTATACCTGTAACCAGCCAGGAAAGCTGTCTACATGAAGAGATTGAAGATTAACACCTGTAACAGGCCAGGAAACTATCTTTCTTTCTCAGGTCAGAGATTAATACCTGAAACCAGACAGGACAACTATCTCGTAGACCAACCTTCTTAAGTTCCAGATTAATACCTGTAACTAGCCAGGAAAATGTCTGTGGACGACTGATTATGGATTAATACCTGTAGCAAGCTAGGAAATTATCTACATGAAGAGATTGAAGAGTAATACCTGAAACAAGCTAGGAAGCATTTCTTTCTCAGGTCAGAGATCAATACCTGAAACCAGCCAGGACAATATCTCCTTGACCAACCTTTCTTAAGTTCCAGATCAACACCTGTAACTAGCCAAGAAAATATCTGTGGACGACTGATTATGGATTAATACCTGTAGCAAGCCAGGAAATTATCTACATGAAGAGATTGAAGAGTAATACCTGAAACAAGCCAGGAAGCCTTTCTTTCTCAGGTCAGAGATCAATACCTGAAACCAGCCAGGACATAATCTCGTTGACCAACCTTTTCAAGTTCCAGATTAATACCTGTAGCAAGCCAGGAAAATATCTGTGGACGACTGATTGTGGATTAATACCTGTAGCAAGCCAGGAAATTATCTACATGAAGAGATTGAAGAGTAATACCTGAAACAAGCCAGGAAGCCTTTCTTTCTCAGGTCAGAGATCAATACCTGAAACCAGCCAGGACAGTATCTCCTTGACCAACCTTTCTCAAAGTTCCAGATTAATACCTGTAGCAAGCCAGGAAAATATCTGTGGACGACTGATTGTGGATTAATACCTGTAGCAAGCCAGGAAATTATCTACATGAAGAGATTGAAGAGTAATACCTGAAACAAGCCAGGAAGCCTTTATTTCTCAGGTCAGAGATCAATACCTGCAACCATCCAGGACAGTATCTCCTTGACCAACCTTTTCAAGTTCCAGATTAATACCTATAACTAGCCAGGAAAATATCTGTGGACGATTGATTGTAGATCTATACCTGAAACCAGCCAGGAAAGCTATCTACATGAAGAGATTGAAGATTAACACCTGTAACAGGCCAGGAAACTATCTTTCTTTCTCAGGTCAGAGATTAATACCTGAAACCAGACAGGACAACTATCTCATCAACCAACCTTCTTAAGTTCCAGATTAATACCTGTAACTAGTCAGGAAAATTCTGTGGACGACTGATTGTAGATTAATACCTGAAACCAGCCAGGAAAACTATCTACGTGAAGAGATTGAAGATTAATACCAGTAACAGGACAGGAAACTATCTTTCTTTCTCAGGTCAGAGATTAATACCTGAAACCAGACATGACAACTATCTACTTAACCAGTTCAAACCACCCAACTTTCCAATACAGTTCAGAGGCGCTCCAGGCACGAACGCCATGCTGGCAATCATCCAGTTCCAGCTTATAGACACAGTCTAACATTCACCCCCTGGATGGCATCTTTAAGCCCATCTCCACAACTACCCATTACATTTCCAGATGGCATCTATAAGCCCATCCTACTATCCATCATCTCTCCAAATTGCATTTGTAATCCCATTCCCGACATCACATTACTGATACCACACCATGCGAGTGCAAATTTCTGGCCACTTTAGTGTTCAATCATCTTCCACCTTCGGATCACGAAAGGCACGCAAGCCAATCTACATCCTCAGGTTTAAGAAGATTGAACAGGGGCAACTGTTGTACCCCAAAATTTGCCCTCCCATATTCCTCAAGATTTGTCAAGATTGATTTTCAAATTGCTCAAAATGGCTCAAGGGTTGTACAGTCAAACCACCTCCTAAGCCAGCTGAAATTAGGGTTTTGGTTCTTTCAAGGAATTTGATGTTTTCAATGGTTCAATCAAGTCTCATAGGCCTATATGTATTCTCAAGCACCTACATTCCAAGTTTCAAGACTCACAGTGCCAATTTGCACAGCCAAAAGCTTCATTTGACCTACAGTCAATTGCAAGGGCAAAATGGTCATTTTGCAGTCAAAAGTCAGAATTTTTGGTCAACATCTTATTTTGAGTTCACAATCATCATTTGATCAAGTCTTGATCATGATTCCACAAGGATAGCTCAAAAATCATCAAGATGCAAAAGGTTACTATTTTTGGACAGTAGAAAAGTCAACTGTATCTTGACCAGGACATAACTTATTCATGGTTTGTCAGAAAAATCCCATCCAATGCTCATTTTGAAGAGGATGCAATTTCCTACAACCCATCTTCACACTCCAAGTTCAAGAAATGCTCTCACAAAAAGTTATCAATTTTTACATTATCGGTCAAATTCAAAAGTCAACAAAAGTACACTTTGAGTCAAAGGCCATAACTTGAGATTGGTAAATCCAAATGACATGGGACCAAAGGCATTTGTTAGAGGACTTAAAGAGCTTTCCAAAATGTCCAAGAACATGGTCATAGGATCAAAATTGAGCAAGTTGTGCATTGGAGAAGTTGGGAAATTTTTATGAATTTGCAAAAGTCAACTTTGCTCAAAACACCTTATTTTTGCTAATGGGCCTCAAATCTCTTCTTGAAACTTCATCCATAACCTATGCACGACCCATCAAGCTTAATTGAATTTATTTTCTTATTTTTATTGATTAATTGGATTTTTAATTAATATTAATTCATTTAATTAATTTAAATTGTAGGAAAATGCAAGATTTGATTTTTCAATCTTTTTGTGAAGCAAATATGGTCAAAATATGCTAGAAATTTCGAGCACCAAGTCAAAGATACAAAATCTCCAAATTTGGCAACATTTTCCAATCATGAAAAATCAAAAAGATTTGATTTCCAATCAAGGATTCAAGCATCAATGCAATGGATTTTTGTTCAAGCTTTTGACCTAATTCAATTGCCCTATATATATGCAAGCAAATCCTAACCTAATAGGACGGGAAAAAAGCTGTAGAAAAAGCCATAGCATATTGAAAAAATTCCAAGAAAGTTGAAAACTGATTTTTGCTTTCTAGGGCGATTCAAGGTTTTTTGTTGATTCTAATACCTTGCAGGAGTTCTCAGGAACGATTTACAATCAAATTCCAGCTTCAAAGCTCAAAGAATTATCATATACAGAATCACGATTTGGCTTTTTTATTCAAAATCGTAACTCTTAAATCATGCATATTTAACGTGTTTTCTTGATTGATTTGTGTTGCTAGGAACCATACGAAGCTAATGGTATCACTTAATTGAACTTTAACGCCCTGAATCACAAGATGCCATGAACAATTTCTAGGGTTCTTAAGCTTTGAAATTGGGGCTTTCTGAACCAGGCAAAATTAGGACTCATAAGGCACATGGTTGGAATCGTTGAACCGAGACGAACACAAAGGACCCCTCGCGAAATATTTATATATATTGTATCTCTAATCGCTATTTTTCGTCGCAATGGTTAGTGGGGGTTAAAAACCCCCGCTATCTGTTTATGTTTTGCAGGAACGAATGAAGAAGATGATGATGTGTTGATACTTCATTGGCCCTTTTAAAATCCGCGCGCTTTTTATTCTTTTCAGGCACCTTTATTTGTTTGTTAATATATTGATTACTTATTATCCTAATAACAACTAAGGCAAGTTGGTGGAGTGGTTGAGCGTATTGGCCTATGAGTGCTGGGACCTGGGTTCGAATCCCAGGTCCCTCAAAATCCTTGTTATTATTTTCTTGTATATATTCACATGCAGATCTCCAAAAGAAGTCCATCATATACCTCACCTCTCAACATGCCATGTGGCCTCAAACTCAAATCCTGTGGCCTAGATTGGAAGACTAGCGTAATCCTTGGTCAATGCACGTGTGGACGATCCAAAAAAAGTCAAAGAGGCTTGCAGTTTGGTGGGCCACAATTTTCCAAACACACCTCCTAATTGGGCCAGCACCCCCCTGGTTTATTCTTCTTTTACTATTCTTTTATATTTTTTCATTTAATTATTTTACCATTAATTATTATTATTATTATCACTTAATTAACCAAATTAATTTTTTTTAATAAAATCAGAAAACCAAAAAAATATAATATTTTATTATTATTATTAATTTCACCCTTTTATTATTTTTGTAAATAAATATAATTAACTGATTTAGTTTAATTAGGACAATTCTAACTTTTTTTTCACAATAAATAAAATCAATATAGAATTAGGGTTTTTAATGACTTTTGATCATGCTTTTTTTATTTCCTAAAAAACATAAAAAAACTCAAAAATATTTCTTATTAATTAATTAGTTTTTAGGTTTAAATTAATTAAATGCAAAATAACCAAAACTTCTTTCTTTCTCAAAAAAGGGTCAAAACCCTAAGAACTTCTCCGATTCAATTTTTTCTCGCGTGTGATTTTTGATTCCTATTATTTTTGATTCATTATTATGTAATTGCTCCAAGGATGTAATAGCTTTAATTAGGACTTTTTATCGCTTTCTTTAATTTCCCGCAATTTACTTTTCAAGGGTTTGTTTTTGGCGATGTAAATACCCGACGCCTTGTAATAGCGTAGGTTTATTTTCTGCAACTATTAACTGTTAGATGCATGTTAACTAGGCTATGCATGACAAGACTTATCTCTGAAATTAAAATCAACCCGTAGCTCGCCATGACATGTACAAAGATAACTTAACATGAAACTTGACACACTCGTACATGCCACTCCTAGGGTACGCCTCACTTGGTTGCCTCGACGTGGTCATTGAGTATAGGGTGTTTTAGAGGTCGCCCTCCTGTCTAAAGATCAAAGTTGCCTCGAAACGGTTGCCTCGATAAAAAAAACGATCTAAGACATTAGGGTTACCGCTAAGGCGTCCTACTATTGCTTTTGTGACCACATGTCCCCATAATCGAATTGACTCGAAAACTCCAACGACGGTGCTACCTACTTCTCAATAGTGGGATAGTAATGTCTAAAGGACATTTACACAGCTTAATTTCTTTAGAGTAGGTAGAGGTTCTCAGGTACTTGCTCTTTCAAAAACAAAATTCTTTTCGCACCTACACTTTTCTGACAAAAGTTTTCAAACAACACTTCATACACTCTTGAGGATAGATACAAGAGTCAAACCGAAGTTTTCGAAGAAAACTCTTTTCAAAACCCACAAACACAAGAAAAGCAAAACATTTTGAAAACATAGTGAGCAAGTACCTGAGAGCCCGTGGATAACCACGGATAAAAAGGGTGTTAACACCTTCCCTTTCTATAATCTACCTCCCGAACCCGAGAAACATCTCGAAAAGGAATTTTGTTGTGCTTTTGTCCTTTCCTTGTTGGAGAAAATAAAAGACGGTGGAGACTCTTGCTTACCGCGACATTTCGCGAACCAGCATTCCAAAACAGTTAGTTCTATTTCCACCGATCACAATAGGTATAGGATTGCGAGAGAGAAAGACTTTGATGGCGTTAACATCTATGAATTGGTCCGAATTGGGAAACAGAACCAAACCATAAATGAGAAGAGCTAGGGCGTCTTCGAAAGATTGGAAATCCATGTCATCCCAGAATGAACGAGCTTTTTCCAATAGAAACTTAGCTAGAAAGCCTTTAACCCCACTTCTTATTTCCCAATTGGCTATGACGTCGGCCCTCTTCACATGTAAAGCTTTGACGATGACTTCAGGTTTTAGAATCCCTTCTAGACCGGTGAATGGTATCTGATAAGGCACGGGCACTCCTAAGAGTAGGGAGTACTCTTCTAGCGTAGGTACCAACTGATAGTCCAGGAAAGTGAAACAATGACGTACGGGATCAAAGAATTGGAATAGTACACACATCATCTCTTCTTGGAAGTTGGATGTAGCCAAACTGAGTAGTCGACCATATTTCTTGGTAAAAGGAGAATCCTCGGGCACTCTTTAGGCTAGCTCTTGAAGTTGAGGATATGCTTTTACAAAGCTGATTTGTATGGTGTTTCTTCGGAGAGAATTCATGTCCTACAAAACAAAAACAAAGATAAATTTCTAAATCCTTGAAATGGTTAGTGAGCATGCATATGATGTTGATGATGTTTATGATGTTTATGTACAAGCAAATATATACACACACAACAAAAAAGTTCGTATGTTTTAGGCTTGCATGAGTTTTGTAGGTAAGTACCCTCTTGAAGTCTAGTTGGCTCAACCTGTCCTAGCAATAATGATCGGGTTCTAAAGGATCTCAATATCACCGACCTTTCTCTTAGGAATTGTCTCAGCACAACAATCTTTTCTTGCGGCCGAGATGTCCCAAAAGTCTAGCCTCAATGAGTGTAGTATCTAGTATCAACCAATTTTCAGCTCTACACCGAAACCGGCTATCTCACTACGTCCTAATGGCTAAGTTTGTTCAATTAGGGTTCTAAGGTCAGTTGATGCTTCATGGCACCACGCGGCGGACTCGTATTCTCCTCGATTCACCACAAGGGATAATGGTACCAACCAAAGTGCCACACCAATGTAGCTACTGCTTCAACCGTATCGGTCTATGCCGTATATTTCCCTCACAGTTTATTTCTACTTACCTAAAAGGTATTTCTCAGATCCGGGTTAGGATCTAAAGCAAGCCCAAACAAAAGAACCAAATGTAAAGCATACAAATCAAACAAAGAAGGCAAGTAAATGTGATATAACCCTAAGGTAACCCCACTTTAAAACTTATCCCCAGCAGAGTCGCCAGTTCTGTGATACGGTGGGAGAACTGACTTGGTGTTTTGCGTTTTGATCACATTTGTGCGGATAGCAAGAGTCGCCACCGACTTTTCTTTTATCCAAAAGGAAAGGTAAAAAAGCACAGGAAAGACCTTTTGAGATGTTTTCTCGGGTTCGGGGGGTAGATTATGAAAAGGGAAGGTATTAGCACCCTTTTCATCCATGGTTTTCCATGGGCTCTTAGTTACTCGTTTAGATCACTTGCTTTTATTTGACAGTGTGCTTGTGGTGTGGGCTTTGAAAGTGTTTTGAAAAATCTCTTTGTAATGGTTCTCGTTTCTATAAGAACGCGTACAAAGTTTTTATTTCGAAAAGTGGTTCAAAGATGTGTTTGTGGATTGTGTTTCGGAAAGTGTTTTGAAAAGATGTTTTGCAATGGTTCTCGTCTCTATAAGAACGTATACAAAATGTTTTATCTTTTGAAAACGTTTTGAGATGATAAGTGTTGGTGTAAAAATAATTTTTGTCGTGAGCAAGCGAGTAACTAGGAGAGAATCTACCTACTCGAAAGGTCTTCAATTGTTCTTTTCTTTCTCCTTTTAATGTTGCTATCTTACCATTAATTTGGTAAGAAGCCCCATCGTTGGATGTAAAGGGACGGGCGCGAGTCAATTTTACAGTCATCGAAAGCAACCTATGAGACGCTTTAGCAATTTTTGTAAGGGATGAGATCGCTTTATCGAAGGCAACATCGAGGGTCATCGAGGGACTACGATCTTTTTCTCGAAGGGTCATTGCTAAAACGTCCCATATTCGAGGGGCATGACAGTGTTTCTGAGGCAACAAGCGAGGTTACCCTAGAGGTGCGCGTGTGAAAAAAGTGTGTTTGATTCAAGTTAATTTGATCTTTGAAATTAGGTTAACTAGCGAGTGATTTTTTTTAATCTTTCCATACACGCCTAATTACTATACAGTATAAAGAAAACAGTAAATTGCGGGAATTGAAATTCTACGCTATTACAAAGTTTTCGGGAATGGGGGTACAAGTTTATGAATAGGGATGAATCAATGCGATTAAAAGTCAATCAATACAACCAAATCGAACAAATTAAATAAGACTACAAAAATTTACGAAGTAAAAATTAACAAAGTATAGAAATAAAGCTCTTGGTATTTTGTTTGTGAGGAAAGAATGAAAATAAAAAAAATCTATTCTATCATTATTATTCGAATTTTATTATGTATAAATTAAATATTTTAAAAGAAAGTTTATTAAACCATAAAAAAAATGTTGACAAAAATTAACTACAAAGTCCTAAATTAACTAATTTTGAAATTATATATATCTTTTATTTAATTGAATTTTAAAGTCAAAACTAAATATTAAACTAATTTTGTCATAAGGGTAAATAGTTAGAACCAAAATAAATAAAAGTCTGGGCAAGGTGTTAAACCTGAGTCCTCTTAATTGCAATATACAAGCTTTACCAATTGAACCATACTATTTATCTGCTATTGTTAGGATTTAATTAGCATATAAGATGAAAATTCAAATAATAGAATTGGGCCAAAAGGCCCAGTAGGCCGACCCAGTTCAATAGCAAAAGAAGGGTTTGAAAACCCTAAAAAACAAAGAGAAAGGTGCGGCGCTGTATCGTGTCTTGGGAGAAAGAAAAAATAATTATGGTGTTTTATTGGGAAGGAAATCATTTAATTATTCTTGCTGTTACAGTAAAAGAAAGAAACTAGAAATATCAAAGAAAACAAAGAAAACCTATCATTTCTCTCCTTCTCACGCCTCTTCACCTTTAACCTCACACTTCTCTCTCTGTCAAACCGTTCCCCAATTTGGCTCCATAGATACAGGCTTCTTTGTAAAACAGATCTGATTCCTCTTCCTCTCTCTACTAACTCGATTATTCTCTTTCCCTCTCTGCTAAACAAAATCGATCACTTCTGCTTTCTCCAAACCCAACATATATCATGTTAACGCATGAAGGTGGTGATAGAGGTTGGTATGATTATAACGGTTTATGATCGATGAAAACTCTGATGTTGTTGTTAAAAAGAAGAAACCGAAATGGAGAATAGGGAATGAAGGGTTTTCAGTGAGAGATTGGTTGTTTGCATGAAAAAAAAGGTTGTTTTCGGCGATGTTTCGGTTTTCCGTGTGCTTAAACAGTAACTGGCTTGGTACTTCGGAGAAGAGTGTTCCATATCGTTTTTTCTTAAGAGATGGGTGATTTTACTGCTTTTGCTTATTTTTGGGTAAGTTTTGATTTACAGTAGAACATTACAAGAATTTATTTGCGTATTTTCGTTTTTTAACAGAAAATTCTATGATAGTAAAAAAAACAAGCAAACAAAAGTTTGTGTACATGAGGTCAAGAAGAATGCTTATAGAGATCGTTGCTTATGGTGACTCCACGCCTTTCTTTGACAGGGGAGTTCAACTTCTATGCCCCTTTTGTTGAATTTTCTATAATGTATTTTTTCTGAAGGGTTCTTGTGAGGAAAATGATGAGGGTCGTCGTTTTTTTTATGATGTTGCTGTTTGAAACAAAGAACTCTGATGACTTTGTTTTTTGGTAATGTTTCTGCTGTTGTCTCTCTCTTTCTTTTGATGTTTCTGTCCCTTTTATCATAATAGTGTGATAACATTTTGGGGGGAAATGTTTGGCCAATTTGAACATTTGAGGCATGCTGCTGTTATATCTTTACTGCTGCAGATTTTTGTTGCCTATTTTATGCAACTGTTGGTATGTTTTGTTAGCAGGTTTTTTGGGCAGCAATGCATGACTTTTCTCTTTGCTGTACTTGTGAATCAGAAACATGTTTTATGATATGCAATGAACATATTTATTTGGGCCAATGATAGGACAAATTTGAGGCTTTTGTTGGGCTTAAATCTTTGATTTGTGATGATGCAAATTCTGAATTTTGTATTTGCCTATTGTGATTTCATTACACCACCTCTTTTTTTCTTTTGTGAACCAAGGTTTACCTTTGCGATTTGAAATCGAAAAAGAAAGCCCGTGATTGAAACTAATTTATATGAGGCTTTGAGTTTCAGCACATGATTAAATGACCTCTTAATTTTTCTGATTCCAAACATAACCCTCATGATGAGAAAAATTCGTTCTAAACAAAAGTCTTCTTGAATTTTTCATATGCTCGCTAATTTTCTTTCTTGTTTCATGTATGAGCAGCTTGGGCAATGGGAGAGAATCAGTGAGGAATGACTTGAAGTAGTTGGTCAAGACTTGAAGATGAAAAAGTTCCCTTGTAGCTTAGTATAGGAATTTTAATAATATCGCGAATCTTGAAATTTGAATTACGTGGTTTAGAAACTTGTAAAGCGCATTCCAATTCACTTGTAAATTTAAACGATGAATTCCGCTTTATTTTGTAAAATTCAAATAATGCAGTCTTGTTGTAATCCTTCATTCTTGATTCAATTTGAATTTGTTTCTAAGACTTGCAAAATCTGAATATTCTTTGACATAATTTAAATTATGAGCACGAATTGGATTCTTCTCAGTGGACCATGAACTTAAACAATGCCTCTTGAGAAAAGAATGAGACCTGAATCTTGATGAAATATGAAACCCCTATTTGTGTGATTTGAACATATGTCTTGCTCGGTAACTTGAACCTCAAGAAAATCCAATGCTTTTTTTTGTAATTTGTATTTCAAGTAAAACCAAAGCGCCTTATCTTTCAAACCTTGAATCAAATTCATTCAAAATGACATCGTCTGCCATGCCTGATTAGAATGGAACTTCATTGCAAAACAAACATGTTTTGGAGAATATTTGTCAATCTTGTAGAATTAACCAACTTCAACAAACTGCGGTTAAGAACACTTAGAAATCAACTAAAGTCTTGCGACGATGCAAAAAGTCTTCCAACACCATAAACTCATGTGTGACATCATTTATGACCATAAACAGGAATAATCATCTCAAGGTCTTGTAATTTGAAGAAATTACAATTCTTAGAAATCAGACGAGTGCTACTTAGAATTAGGTCAAACTTCACGATGCGACTTCTAACGCACTCGAATGTTGGTGATCTTCTACGCGTAATTAATTCTTGATTTATGAAGAGAAATTGGAGATATCATCAAGGAGAATCGTACGCAAGAAAAACCACTCAAAAATATTGAATAATGAAGAAGTTTACAAGCACTTGAACTTGTTCTCGCAAAAGGGTTGATTTTGGGGTTGTTGTAGTTGTTTTCAGTTATCTGGACCATTGGTTAAGAAAACTTGTACTGCGAGGTCTGAAAACTGGTTTAAACAACTCTAAGGAGATATGAAGACTTATGGAAATCATTTGAAACCTTGAGGGCTCAATTTTCTTTGAGAAGCGCCAAACCCTAATTGATGATTGTTTGCCTAGGAAGAGAATCTGCTTGATCAACTTTTGAGACAAATTGAGTGTTTGAGGAACCCTGGGATATCATCCTGAATGGAAAATGGGAGGGCAAGTTTTGGGGTACAACACCATGTATTCTTATTCACCACAAACTGTAACAATCTTTCCTTTCACGGGATATTTCAACTTCTGGTGTAAAGTAGAAGTAACAGTGCCTGTCCCATGAAACCAAGGGCGTCCAAGTAAATAGGAATAGGCCAGGTGAATATCCATCACATAGAAGGTATAGTCGAAGACCTGCGAACCTACTGTGATTGGAAGATCCACCTCTCCGTGCACCATCCTCTTTGAACCATTAAAGGCTCTGACCACAATGTCATTGGGTTTCAGCATAACCCATTCACAGTCAAGTTTGTATAGAACACCTTTTGGTAAAACATTCAACGAGGAACCTGTGTCAACTAACACTTGAGCTAAAGTAGTCCCCCTACACTCAATAGAGACATGCAACGCCTTGTTATGGTTTCTTCCTGGAGGAGTCAAATCAGCATCAGAAAATCCTAGCCCATTAACAGTGGTCAGGCTAGCTACATAGTTTTTGAATTGATCAGCAGACATTTCTTGCGGAACGTGGGCAGATTTCAAGAACTTCACCAAAGCCTGGGCATGGGATTCGGAGCATAAAAACAGGGATAACATGAATATTGTTGTACCCCAAAATTTGCCTCCTCTTTTTCACAAGAAATCACAGCTTCGGGCTTTTCCTGATTTTTCAGATTGGCTTAAGGAGCGGTCAAACAGACTTTTCTCATCAGTTAGACAAAATTAGGGTTTCCATTGATTTTGAATTAGTTCAAGCAGATTGTTAGGGTTTGGTTGAGTTTGGCTCAGGGTTTGATCAGGCAGAGGTTTCTTTGACAATAAATCAAGAATTAGGGTTTGCGCGCGCATTCTCAGAAGGAATTAATTCTACAGTTCTTTTCAATTGACTCTGGGACATGGGTTGAGGCTTCTGATTGAAGGTTTGAAGTTTAAGTTTGATCAGTGAGATAAAGGACATATGGATGTTTGTTTGATTAACTGTGCAATGCTTTTGGTTATTCGGAACGTCGGACGTTTATTGATTATTTATAATTTCTAAGTTAAAATTATTGGATAATTCCCAGTTATTATAATTCAAGAAATATAAATAATAAATAAACGAATGCAGAAGAATTAAAAAAGATTAACTGACAAAGGACTTTTATTTATTTTTTATTATTGGTACAAGTGTTATTTAAATACAGTAATTTTATTTACAGTATTTATAATAATATTTATTACAAATGATTAAAATAAAATAAAACTATCCTAAATCTCTGGAAATCTTCATCTTCTACTGATTGCATCCTTTGCTCAATTGATATTTATCTGCAAAGCCAGAAAAGAGAAAAGTCAATACAAATTAATTTAAAAAGGCATTCTCAGACAGATAAATAAAGACTCATCATTAAAAGTGTTGGCCGGAATCAGTTTGTTCGCCCTCTCTGCAAATCGCAAGAAGACTCTTGGTTCACAAAGAGGGAAAGAAAATATGTTTGCAAGCATATGAATTAAATACAAGGCAGCATGTTAAACAAATGCACAAAAATGCATAAAATCAAACGAGGCAAACTGAACAGCCAAGTGAAAAATTCAAACAAGCTGCACATGGACAAATGAATATGCCAAACAATTACAAAGTCCAAAATGCCAACTAAACTGTCAAAACTGTCCAAAGAAGCAAACCAAATTGTCAAAGAGGCAAACTAAGTCACAAATACAAAGCTGTCAACAAAACAATGTCAACTAAGTTCTAACTGTCAAAAGCGGTCAACAAGCACACAAAAGCAAGGCAGAAAATCTGGAGGTATGCAGAGGAAAGACAAATGCAAGCAAGCTTGTGAAGAATACATTTTTATCCATCATTTTCCAGGCCAAAGTCTTTTCAGAAGAAAAAAAAGAGAGACATTCTAAGCAAAGATGTGCTTTCTGTGGAGAGAGAAAAAGAAGGAAAAGTAGCAGGCTTATAGTTTTCCAGGCAGGCTTAAAGATAAATATAACAAAATCAGAACACTGTCAGAGAGGGGCAGAAACAACACACAGAAAATATATCACAAAAACCAGATATACCACAAAACTGTAAGGAGATAACCCAAAGCTACCTCAAGCTTGCTCCAAACCTACAAAAGCCAAGCAAAAACATACAACCTGTCTCAAGCTTGCTCCAAACCTACAAAAGCCAAGCAAAAACATACAGCCTGCCTCAAGCTTGCTCCAAACCTGCCCAAAGCCATACAACCTGCATAATACCTCAGAACAAAAAGCCAAAACACAAGCCTGAAACCAGAAAGCCTGTTTCAAACTCATACTAAAAACCTGCTCAAAGCCATACAAGCTTACAAACAAAGCCTGCATAAGCCTTAGCCTGTATCAGTATCAAAGCCTGCATAAGCCCCAGCCTGTATCTGTATCAACCTTCCTCAAAACCCATAAAGAATAAACCTAAAAACTGGTTCATTTTCAAAGCCTGCTCTAACTACCTAGAAGCCTGCTTGTACTGATAAGCCTTTCAAAGCCCAGCAAGCCTAAAGACCAGATATCATCAACCATCATCCAAGATCCCAACAACAAAAATGAGTGCCTCAGAATTGGATTCATCATAGGCTAAACTAACCAAGCAAAAGAGAGGAAGATTGTGAAAGCAACTCAGAAGCACATACTCTCAGAACTAAAAGTTCATCATTGAGGCAAAAGCAACAACAACATCATCAAACTCAGAAACAGGCAAGCAAGCAGAAGAGGAACAAGCATCTCAGATATCATCTTCACAGAGGCAAGCGATCAGAAGAGGAAAAGAAGCAAACAAGCTAGGGTTTTCATAAAGCTATCATCATAAAACCAAATAGAACAAGATACAAATACCAGGGAACCAGCAAGCACATCACCGGTCCCCACGCTTCAGCCACCTGAGACGCGCCGCCGTCCTCCTCCGTCTCCTCTCCAAAGGTAGTAACTCCTCTCTTCTCTCTAACACCTCACACAAACATCAAATAACATAAAAATCAAAAACGTGTCCAAAGTTAATAACATGTAAGAGACAAGAATCCAAAGCCCTAAAACACGAAGACGAAAGAGAAATCAAACCTTTTCTCATCACCGCCTTGCATGACCATGGAGAGAGGGAAGTGGAGGTGGCGCTCTAGCAGCTGAGGCACGGATGTTCGTTCAGAAGCTTGGCTCAAGAAAGATGAAGAGGACAACAAAGAAGAAAGGTGGAGAAGCGGCGCCGCTCACAAAAGCATTGTGAAACCCTTGTTCTGAGACAAAACAATTCCAACCCTAAACAATTGTAACACGTTTTGGGCCTTTGCCCCACAAAAATGCCTAAGCCCAATGATTCTGGCACCTTACCCCTCCTGGCGCGTTACACCCCCCTTATTTTAATCTGCATTGGGCCTGCCATGTACATAATCCCTAAGGCCTATTTTAACCTTTTTATGTATATACAATTAATACTCTTCTTTTTTATTTCTTTTTAACTAATTCCTATTTCCTTTAAAAAAAATAATAATGTATTTTGGGCTTTAAAACTTTTTTAGTAAATCACTTTTATATAAGTTTCTCTTAAAACATTAACAAAAAATAAATAAATAATATTTTTGTTTTGAGTTAAATAATTTTCGTGTATATAAAACATTAACAAAAACACGTAAGCAATAGATTTTCTTTATTAAGTTAAAATATTTTTTCTTTTAAGAACTTCTTGTACATAAAAATATTAACTAAATACATAGATAATAGAATACTTAAATTTAAACAATTTTGTTTTTCTTTTATTAAAACTTTTGTTCATATAACATTAACAAAAAACATAAATAAAAAAATACTTAATAATTGCATTAGGTTAACATATTTTTCTCATTTGTAAATAATCACATACACTTTCACAAATACTTTTATTTCTCTTTGATTCTTATACTTGGCTATACTTTACATTGAGAATGCGATTCGATTTGGTTGTAAATATTATTTGGACACTACTATCCTGATAAGACTCATCCCCATTAGTAAATATTTGTACCCCCATCCCCGGATACTTATTTGTAATAGCTTAGACTTTAAATTCCCGCAATTTATCGCTTTCTATATACTGTATAGTAATTAGGGTTTGTATGCGAAGATTCAAAATCAACTGCTAGATAACCTAATACAAGACAAATGCATGAAAATCAATACACAATTCACACTTGCACCCCTTGGGTTCCTCCACTTGTTGCCTTCAAAAAATGGGCCATGTTGCATGTTGAGTGTCTTTGGCAAAACAAAAACGAATCAAATGATCATAGTCCCTCGATGACGCTTTTGAAGTTGCCTAAACAAAATGATCATAGTCCCTCAAGTAAATTTCCAAAGATACTTGACACTATTGCTTTCATGGTCTAAACGATGACCCGCGCCCGTCCCGTTAACATCCTAACACAAGGTTGTTCACCAAATACAATGGTGAAACAACACTGTTAAAAGGGATAAAACATGAGAAAGATCTTTGAGTAAATTTAGGGGTAGAACTCTTAGTTACTTGATCAAACTTGCAAAACACGCTTGCCTACTTTTCAAAACACACTCCACAACACAACTTTCAAAACAACTTTCAAAAACATTGAAACATCTTTTCAAAAAGACAAACACCTTTGTAAAACATTCGAGTAAAGAATTGTTACAAGGGTTGCCTAGACAAGGCATCTTTTTTAAAAACATTTTCAAAACCACACACACACACCACCATTTCACACAATTGAAAATCAAGGCAAGTGATCTAAAACAAGTAACTAAGAGCCCATGGATAACCATGGATGAAAAGGGTGCTAGCACCTTCCCTTTTCATAATCTACCCCCCGAACCCACGAAAACATCTCAAAGGTTTTTCCTGTGCTTTTTAACCTTTCCTTTAGGATAAAATAAAAAGTCGGTGGCGACTCTTGCTCAACCGAAACATTTCCAAAAACAAAACGCAAAACCCCAAGTCAGTTCTCCCACCGTATCACAGAACTGGCGACTCTGCTGGGGAATAAATTAAAAGTGGGGTTACCTTAGGGTTTAGATCACCCATACATGCTTGCTTTGATTGCTTTACTTTTTGGGTTCCTTGTTTGGGTTTGTTGTAAATCCTACACCCGGATTTGGGGGCACCTTTTTAGGTAAATAGCAATAAAACTGTGAGGGAACTGTGCGGGGTATACCGACATGGTTGAAGCAGTAAGCTATGTTAGTGTGACATATTTGTGAGTACCGGTAACCCTTGAGTTCAATCAAGGAGAGTACGGGGCCGCTGAGTGATGTCATGAAGCACTAACGAACTCTTAGAACCTTACTTGACCATCTTATCCTTTTTAGGGGTAGTGAGATGACCGACTTTGGTGCAGTCCGAAGTTGGTAGATACTCGATACTACACTCATTGAGGATTGTTTTCTTGGAATATTTTGGTCGCCAGTTAAGTGACTAAACCAAAACAATGAACACAGAAAACAATCCAGTGATATTGAGCTCCTTAGAACCTGGTTTCTATTTTAGGACAGGATGAGCCAACTAACTTCAAGAGGGTACTTACCTACGAACCCCATGCAAGCCTAAACCTAAGGACTTGTTTGCTTTGTGTGAATATGATTACCTATATATACACTTACTTGCATGCATGTACATAACATCATAACATCATACCATAGCATTTTCAATAACCATTTCAAGGATCTCGAGGGTCTTTTGATACAGGGTCACGTTGAACCAGGCGTCTACCAAGGAGCAAGAGGTTTTCTCCTCTAAACAAATGCCATCAAAGATCAAGTGCAACAACTTGAACCAGGGGCTATGACCCACTTGACATGGTGAGCTTGATTCTCGTGGAAAGACATCCACAGGTGCAAAGTCCTCCAATCAAAGATCGAAGTTCAACCTCTAACATTCTCTTGTGTTTACCCCAAGAGATATTTGAAAACATGCATCCACATATCATGCATTGCATCATAACAGTTTTTCCTTTTCAGGTTTCCTTATTCTCCTACTGTTTATTTCAGTAAGAGATGGCTCTAGCGAGGACTATCAAGGATATCCAGGACCAAAATGCTCAACTTCAGGAAATGTTCTTGAACCTGTCCCAGGGGCAAGAAGAAGTGAAAGCTCTCCTCACAAGAGGCTTGGTCCAGGGGAATTCAAGCAATGCCAGGAGTGATCAGTTGGAAGAGCTTCAGTATGAGCTGACTGCAATGAGGATCCAAATGATGGGACAACTGGTGGGCTAGATGGCTCTCATCCAGGACTTGGCTCAAAGACAAGAGAAACTCAGAGTTCTCGTCAACCAACTGCTTCGGGACAACCAAGTGGAGCAAACATCTGAGGTTGAAGAGCAAGTCATCATTCAACCCCCTTTGAGACAAGAAGACAAAGGAAAGGCTCCTCAACTTGCTTCAGGGTCACAAGCTCACCAACAACCTCGTCAGCGTCAACGGGGTAATCGGCGTAAGCAAAATACGTCGGGAAGACAGTTCACTGAGACTGACATACCGTCATCTCTAATAATGGAGCGCTTGTTGGAGGTCAATCTGACTGCTTTGAGGGATCCTATTCGGAAGCCCAACACCTATGCTCCTAGCTATCATCCTGACGCATTTTGTGTATACCACTCCTATAGTCCGGGACACGACACCGACGACTGTTGGGCCTTGAAGAACAAGATTCAAGATCTGATTGACATTGGAGTGCTGAGATTCATGCCAGATGGCGAGATGAAAATCTTCCATTAAGGGTTTCTCCACCGGAAGTGAAAAAGCTCAAACTGAGAGACTTTTGTTCCATTTGAATTTTCAAAGTTGTAATTTCTTTTGTGATTCAAACAACTATCTGTTGATGTCAAACTCTGTTTCATTAATGCATTGCATATGTTTATCTTGAATTCATCTATTCGTTTTCACTATTCTTAAACTATGCTTTCTGCTTTCTTTATGACATTTAACTCTTGATAAAAAGCTGCAAGCCTTTAGAGGGAGGATGACGAAACAATACCATATTCTCATACAGTATGCTTTTAAACAGACCTTGCTGATGATGTACAGGCATTTCTTTCAATTCCCAAACACTGGAGTTATAAGGAAGATAATCCCTAGTCAACCCCTTCGAGCCAAAGAAGTAGGAGTTTTTTGTTCTAAACAAATTGAAACCTTTGATTTAAACCTGGGGCAGGGTAGTCTCTCAGTTAATTCAAAAAAGATGCGCATTGAAGTCGCAAACTCTCGGGTCGTAATACAACGAACGACATCAAAAAAGAAAAACATTCCTTTGGAATCAAAAGACAGTGATGGTTCCCTATCACATAGGCAGTCAATCTCTCAAAAGAGAAAAGCCCACTGAGCCAAAAGAAAGCTGGGGCATCCCGCTGACTGTAATCTCGAAAACAGGAACAGTCAGGAAAAAGTTAGGGATAACAAATCGAAAGAACGAGGTCACTACAAATCCTCAACAACATGAAAAATGTTGCAAAAAAAGGGAGAAAATGACTGCCTTCCCACAAAATTCAACTTGTGTGAACCATCACCAAAAAGTCGTTCCAAACTCGAATAGAGTTTGACGCACAATTAACTGAGTCTAGGAATGAAGGACATCGCGAAGAGCGGGTGGGTACAAATATACTTTGAGCCTTTATCCTTTGTTTCTTAAACCGTGAACCAAGCCACGTTACAACCCTTCAAAAGTCCTAACTGAAGCATGGGTTAGTTCGAAAGCATACTGTTACCAAAAGGTATCCTGACTCCTGTAAGGCTTTGCTCTAAATCTTGTGTTGAATTTGTCTTATAAAAAGTTTTCTGCTAAAAAATGCATTTTTCAAAACTTTGAGACAGACATAAACTTTGCATTATTTGAATATCGTTGTTTGCACATGGTTATTTGTTTGACAGCGGAGAAATTCACACAACGAATATCCGATGAACGAAAGCTCTCTCAGTGAACCAAATCAATTCAAAGGGGATGAAACTTCCCTTAACAAATCTCCTATCAACAAGGGTCGTGACATGTCACTATCCAGCACACCTGGGGCAGTCCAGTCAAGGTTTTAACAAATCTTTCAAAATCCATTTAACCTGGGGCAGTCCAGTCAAGATTTCAACGAATCTCTCAATTACAGATTAACTTGGGGCAAGTCTCCGTCACCATCACTTGGGGAATTCGAATGTCAATCTCAAGAGCGTTCAAAATTTCCTTCCGGAAGTTGCGGTCATCATCAAAATTCCTTCATCACCTGCTGGAATTCAAGGTCGTTCAGAATTTCCTTCATCACCTGCTGAAAGTTACAACCACCAACAGAATAACGGACAATTGAAGCTTCTAAAAATCTGTTTCTCTCAAGAATGAAGACTCTCATCCTTAAAACCTCAGAAGATTGGTATACTCCCAGTTTCTGACCGTTAACAGAATGAAGATTCTCATCACCTCAGAAGATTGGTATACTCCCAGTTTCTGATCGTTAACAGAATGAAGATTCTCATCACCTCAGAAGATTGGTATACTCCCAGTTTCTGACCGTTAACAGAATGAAGATTCTCATCACCTTAGAAGATTGGTATACTCCCAATTTTCGACCCTTAACAAAATCAAGATCAACATCTTCCGAGATTTCCTTCTAGAAATAGTTCAGTTGTGACCCAGATTTGGCGACATTCCGATACTTATTCCAGATTTCCTTCTAGAGATAGTTCAGATGTGACCCAGATTTGGCGACATTCCGATACTTATTCCAGATTTCCTTCTAGAGATAGTTCAGATGTGACCCAGATTTGGCGACATTCCGATACTTATTCCAGACTTCCTTCTAGAGATAGTTCAAGATGTGACCCAGATTTGGCGACATTCCGATACTTATCCCAGATCAATACCTGCAGCAATCAAAAGATTCTTGCAATCCCCAGCAGAGCTAAAACTCCCAACTATCAATCCCCAAGCAGAATGAAGACTCTCATTCTCAGTTCCTCACAGAGTATTCAAATATTCTCCAGTGAAGATCCCCTCAAGACAGGAATCCCCAGTAGATTGGCATACAACCCAAGCTCCTGATCCCCCAACAATGGTTCCAGGACTTCTCATTTTCAACGATTAAAAGATTCTTGCAATCCCCTGCAGCAGTCAAGGATTCGCTTTCCCCGACAGCAGTTAAAGATTGCATTACCCAGGATTCATCTTCCTCGGCAAGACAGCTACTCAACTTGCATGTGCATCCATTCATATCATAAACATTGATGAAGTACAGTTCATTACATCATGACATTGCATACAACTAACTCTTTACCTTTTCAGGAAAAATCAATCAACAGACAAAGATCATCATCTTCCGAGATTCATTCAGAGATAGTTCAGATGTGACCCAAACATGGCGACATTCTGATACTTATTCCAGATTCCTTCCAGGGATAGTTCAGATATGACCCAGACATGGCGACATTCTGATACTTATTCCAGATTCATTCAGAGATAGTTCAGATGTGACCCAGGCATGGCGACATTCTGATACTTATTCCAGATTCCTTCCAGAGACAGTTCAGATGTGACCCAGATATGGCGACATTCTAATACTTATTCCAGATTCATTTAAATACAGTCCGGATACGATCCAGATTCAGATGTAATTCTGTCACTCATCCAAGAGCAATCCAACAATCATTTCCAGATGGCATCTCTAAGCCCATCCTCCTACCAGCAATTTCCAGATGGCATCTCTAAGCCCATCCCCCTGTCACGTCTCCAGATGGCATCTTTAAGCCCATCACCAAATGTCATCTTTAAGCCCATTCCCTCAAACTACGCTTGGACGAGTGCAAATTTTTTGGGCACTCTAGTGTCCAATCTCCTTTTACCTTCGAGTCGCGAACGACAAACTTGCCAATCTAACTCTTCAGGTTCAAGAAGATTGAACAGGGGCAACTGTTGTACCCCAAAATTTGCCTCCTCTTTTTCACAAGAAATCACAGCTTCGGGCTTTTCCTGATTTTTCAGATTGGCTTAAGAATCGATCAAACAGACTTTTCTCATCAGTCAGACAAAATTAGGGTTTCCATTGATTTTAAATCAGTTCAAGCAGATTGTTAGGGTTTGGTTGAGTTTGGCTCAGGGTTTGATCAGGCAGACGTTTCTTTGACAATAAATCAAGAATTAGGGTTTGCGCGCGCATTCTCAGAAGGAATTAATTCTACAGTTCTTTTCAATTGACTCTGGGACATGGGTTGAGGCTTCTGATTGAAGGTTTGAAGTTTAAGTTTGATCAGTGAGATAAAGGACATATGGACGTTTGTTTGATTAACTGTGCAATGCTTTTGGTTATTCGAAACACCGGACGTTTATTGATTATTTATAATTTCTAAGTTAAAATTATTGGATAATTCCCAGTTATTATAATTCAAGAAATATAAATAATTAAATAAACGAATGCAGAAGAATTAAAAAAGATTAACTGACAAAGGACTTTTATTTATTTTTTATTATTGGTACAAGTGTTATTTAAATACAGTAATTTTATTTACAGTATTTATAATAATATTTATTACAAATGATTAAAATAAAATAAAACTATCCTAAATCTCTGGAAATCTTCATCTTCTACTGATTGCATCCTTTGCTCAATTGATATTTATCTGCAAAGCCAGAAAAGAGAAAAGTCAATACAAATTAATTTAAAAAGGCATTCTCAGACAGATAAATAAAGACTCATCATTAAAAGTGTTGGCCGGAATCAGTTTGTTCGCCCTCTCTGCAAATCGCAAGAAGACTCTTGGTTCACAAAGAGGGAAAGAAAATATGTTTGCAAGCATATGAATTAAATACAAGGCAGCATGTTAAACAAATGCACAAAAATGCATAAAATCAAACGAGGCAAACTGAACAGCCAAGTGAAAAATTCAAACAAGCTGCACATGGACAAATGAATATGCCAAACAATTACAAAGTCCAAAATGCCAACTAAACTGTCAAAACTGTCCAAAGAAGCAAACCAAATTGTCAAAGAGGCAAACTAAGTCACAAATACAAAGCTGTCAACAAAACAATGTCAACTAAGTTCTAACTGTCAAAAGCGGTCAACAAGCACACAAAAGCAAGGCAGAAAATCTGGAGGTATGCAGAGGAAAGACAAATGCAAGCAAGCTTGTGAAGAATACATTTTTATCCATCATTTTCCAGGCCAAAGTCTTTTCAGAAAAAAAAAAGAGAGATATTCTAAGCAAAGATGTGCTTTCTGTGGAGAGAGAAAAAGAAGGAAAAGTAGCAGGCTTACAGTTTTCCAGGCAGGCTTAAAGATAAATATAACAAAATCAGAACACTGTCAGAGAGGGGCAGAAACAACACACAGAAAATATATCACAAAAACCAGATATACCACAAAACTATAAGGAGATAACCCAAAGCTACCTCAAGCTTGCTCCAAACCTAGAAAAGCCAAGCAAAAACATACAGCCTGCCTCAAGCTTGCTCCAAACCTACAAAAGCCAAGCAAAAACATACAACCTGCCTCAAGCTTGCTCCAAACCTACCCAAAGCCATACAACCTGCATAATACCTCAGATCAAAAAGCCAAAACACAAGCCTGAAAACAGAAAGCCTATTTCAAACTCATACCAAAAACCTGCTCAAAGCCATACAAGCTTACAAACAAAGCCTGCATAAGCCCCAGCCTGTATCAGTATCAAAGCCTGCATAAGCCCTAGCCTGTATCTGTATCAACCTGCCTCAAAACCCCTAAAGAATAAACCTAAAAACTAGTTCATTTTCAAAGCCTGCTCTAACTACCTAGAAGCCTGCCTGTACTGATAAGCCTTTCAAAGCCCAGCAAGCCTAAAGACCAGATATCATCAACCATCATCCAAGATCCAAACAACAAAAATGAGTGCCTCAGAATTGGATTCATCATAGGCTAAACTAACCAAGCAAAAGAGAGGAAGATTGTGAAAGCAACTCAGAAGCACATACTCTCAGAACTAAAAGTTCATCATTGAGGCAAAAGCAACAACAACATCATCAAACTCAGAAACAGGCAAGCAAGCAGAAGAGGAACAAGCATCTCAGATATCATCTTCATAGAGGCAAGCGATCAGAAGAGGAAAAGAAGCAAACAAGCTAGGGTTTTCAGAAAGCTATCATCATAAAACCAAACAAAACAAGATACAAATACCAGGGAACCAGCAAGCACATCACCGGTCCCCACGCTTCAGCCACCTGAGACGCGCCGCCGTCCTCCTCCGTCTCCTCTCCAAAGGTAGTAACTCCTCTCTTCTCTCTAACACCTCACACAAACATCAAATAACATAAAAATCAAAAACGTGTCAAAAGTTAATAACATGTAAGAGACAAGAATCCAAAGCCCTAAAACACGAAGACGAAAGAGAAATCAAACCTTTTCTCATCACCGCCTTGCATGACCATGGAGAGAGGGAAGTGGAGGTGGCGCTCTAGCAACTGAGGCACGGATGTTCATTCAGAAGCTTGGCTCAAGAAAGATGAAGAGGACAACAAAGAAGAAAGGTAGAGAAGCGGCGCCGCTCACAAAATCACTGTGAAACCCTTGTTCTGAGACAAAACAATTCCAACCCTAAACAATTGTAACACGTTTTGGGCCTTTGCCCCACAAAAACGCCTAAGCCCAATGATTCTGGCACCTTACCCCTCCTGGCGCGTTACACCCCCCTTATTTTAATCTGCATTGGGCCTGCCATGTACATAATCCCTAAGGCCCATTTTAACCTTTTTATGTATATACAATTAATACTCTTCTTTTTTATTTCTTTTTAACTAATTCCTATTTCCTTTAAAAAAATAATAATGTATTTTGGGCTTTAAAACTTTTTTAGTAAATCACTTTTATATAAGTTTCTCTTAAAACATTAACAAAAAATACATAAATAATATTTTTGTTTTGAGTTAAATAATTTTCGTGTATATAAAACATTAACAAAAATACGTAAGCAATAGATTTTCTTTATTAAGTTAAAATATTTTTTCTTTTAAGAACTTCTTGTACATAAAAACATTAACTAAATACATAGATAATAGAATACTTAAATTTAAACAATTTTCTTTTTCTTTTATTAAAACTTTTGTTCATATAACATTAACAAAAAACATAAATAAAAAAATACTTAATAATTGCATTAGGTTAACATATTTTTCTCATTTGTAAATAATCACATACACTTTCACAAATACTTTTATTTCTCTTTGATTCTTATACTTGGATATACTTTACATTGAGAATGTGATTCGATTTGGTTGTAAATATTATTTGGACACTACTATCCTGATAAGACTCATCCCCATTTGTAAATATTTGTACCCCCATCCCCGGATACTTATTTGTAATAGCTTAGACTTTAAATTCCCGCAATTTATCGCTTTCTATATACTGTATAGTAATTAGGGTTTGTATGCGAAGATTCAAAATCAACCGCTAGATAACCTAATACAAGACAAATGCATGAAAATCAATACACAATTCACACTTGCACCCCTAGGGTTCCTCCACTTGTTGCCTTCAAAAAATGGGCCATGTTGCATGTTGAGTGTCTTTGGCAAAACAAAAACGAATCAAATGATCATAGTCCCTCGATGACGCTTTCGAAGTTGCATAAACAAAATGATCATAGTCCCTTAAGCAAATTGCCAAAGATACTTGACATTATTGCTTTCATGGTCTAAACGATGACCCGCGCCCGTCCTGTTAACATCCTAACACAAGGTTGTTCACCAAATACAATGGTGAAACAACACTGTTAAAAGGGTTAAAACATGAGAAAGATCTTTGAGTAAATTTAGGGGTAGAACTCTTAGTTACTTGATCAAACTTGCAAAACACGCTTTCCTACTTTTCAAAACACACTCCACAACACAAATTTCAAAACAACTTTCAAAAACATTGAAACATCTTTTCAAAAAGACAAACACCTTTGTAAAACATTCGAGTAAAGAATTGTTACAAGGGTTGCCTAGACAGGGCATCTTTTTTAAAACATTTTCAAAACCACACACACACACCACCATTTCACACTGTTGTACCCCAAAATTTGCCCTCCCATTTCCTCAACATTTTCTCACCACAAGACCCTTGGAGTTCAAGATCCAGCTAGGGTTTCCTCTGCTCAGGACTCCCCCTTTTACTATTTACCCAAATTAGGGTTTGTGTTTGCACAAAGATGTTTTGACCTAAGATGCCTAATATGACTTTAATGATTCATGTTGGACTCCCAAGTTTAGCCATACCAAGTTTCAAGTCTTGATTCCAAACTTTGCCTAGTCAATTGGACAGTTGACCTAAAAATCAGCTGTATTGGGGAAAAAGTCAACTGTGGTCAATTGACAGTCAAACCTCATGATTTTTGACCCACATCAACATATTGAACTCATATAAACCATTTGATCAAGTTTGGATCACAATTCCACAAGAAATTTGATCAGATCACCAAAAGGGCAAAATGGTCATTTTTAGGGTTTTGACTGCACAAAGGCAATTTTTGACTGTTTGACCTAGCCAATGGCAAACCAAACTCATATATGGACTCAAGGCCCCCATGGAATTGTTTTGACATGTTCAACAAGTTCAAAAGACCCCAATTGCACAAGCTTGACAGATGAATTTTCCAGTCAATTGATCAATTTTTGACTGTATACTAAAAAGTCAAACTTTGACTTTTTGGTCAAAATCAAGTGTCAAGATTCATTTTTCATTAAAACATGCCAAATTATGAAACTTGTTCATCAAGAAATCAAGAATTGCAAATTAGGGTTTGAAATGAAGAATTTTCATAACTTAGAATTTTTCTAAGTTATGAAAATCCCTAATTTTTTCCTAATTTTGCCCCACTTTTTCACCATGATGAATTTGGATTCAAACAAAAGTCAAAACATGAAAGTTGTAGTCCATGGCAAAATCTACAACTTTGATTCACAAAGTTTCCTCAAAAGAAGCTTATATCTGAAGTTATGATTTTTGGAACAAAGGTGCAAAACGATCTTAACTTAGAAAATTTTTGACCTATTTTAGGCAGGATTTTTGCCTAACTTCATGGCTACTTTTCACATGCTTCCACTTGGAATTTCAATTTGAATTACAAATATGGATTGTATTACACATTCCAAGCTTTCCAAAATGTCCAAGAACTCATCAAACAACCTTGTGGTTAGGGAGATTTGAATTTGGCAATATGGGCAAAACTCACTTTGTTCATGGCCAATTTACATGTTCATAACTTTGCATTTTTGAGCTCAGCATGTTCTAAGCTAGATTACAGGTCCTTTATCTCATTCACACTCATAAATTTAATGTAAACCTCTTGTGTTCAAGCCTTATCTTATGTGTTTAAGCATTGCATACAAGATTGAGCCATAATTAGAAAAAGCAATATATCCATTTTGATAAAGTTGCACTTTATGTCAAATTTGCAATCCAAGTGGTACAATGAAGATCTTTGGACACAAGATTCATGGAGATATCACACTGATCAAGGCTCAAGTGTGCAGCATACTTGAGGGGCCTGTACAACTCTAGAGAACCAACTGGCCATTTCTTGCTTAAGTTAGAAGTAACTTGGCATAACTTAAACCAACTCTCATTTCTGCCAACCTAAGCTAAGGCACGAGCAAAAAACCCTCCAAACATCATCAAACCTCAAAACACCCTCCTACTGCAGAAAACAGAGTCACCTCTGCAGTTGGCCTTCCATAACTCAGTCCACTCGTGCATTCTTGCTAAGACCTGTTCATACATATTCCATACCACATATACAAGCTATCCCAAGCATTGGACATGACCTGTAACACCTCTAACCAACTTCACCATTTTCATTTTTTCTATTTTGCAGGTTGATTGCCATAGCTTGATTCAGTTCGTTTCAAAGCAAGTTAAAGGTTAGAATAGCATCCCTGAACTTCAAGCAAGCTGTACAAATCCTCACCTTGCCTTGAAAGTGCCTCCATTGCCAGACACGATCCAAGCTGAACAGGTAAGTTCATGGATTTCTATCTCTCAATATAGGAAGAGTTAGCTCTAGGTTTATGAATGAAAAATGTTCTACTCATGGCCCTGAAGCTATACATATCTTCATTTTCCATTTATATTGCATATGCTGAGAGTATTTTGAATCTGAATATTGATAAAAACTTAGGTTAAGAATTAGGGATGGAGAAATTCTCTCTCATTTCTGAGAGTTAAGTTGAGTTTTTTATATGTATGGAATCGTGGCTTGATGCTTAACATCTTTCATGTTATAAGTTTGTGCTAAAAGTCCAGGAATCAGGAGATGGCAGGGATCACGTATTACTCTGTTTTGTTGTTCGGAGGTTGAAGACAACCTTTCATGGGCTGGGCCTGTGATATTTTTACTTTTTACACCATGATTTCACATTTGCACCTCCTTGGCCCATTGCATTTTATTTTCATTATTTTTGACTTTTGATTTTTGTTTCTGACTTATTTATTTTTGACAAAGCATAAAAAATATTAAAATTATTTTTCCCATATTTTTTGCATTTATTTTGATATTTATTTGGCTTTATTTAGTTTTGTACATAAATAAACATTTATATACTTTTATTTAAAATAACCAAAAAATAATATAAACACTTTTATTTTCTGATTTTTATTTTATTTTACCTTTGAAAACATTTTACATAAAATATACTTTTTTAATAATATTAAATATTTTATTTTTGTACATATAATATATATTTAATAAATAATGTAAATACATATATATTTATTAATATATTTAGGGAAAATATAAAGAATTAATACATTTTATTTTTATTAATATTTTGACCTCAAAAATACTTTTTTTTTACAATATACCTTCTTTTATTTATTTTTTGTACATAATTAATAAATATTGCATATGTTATATAATAAATACCTTTTATTTATATAATTGGGGTTTTACCCTAAATACATAAAAATACCAAAAATACCAAAATTAATTCATTTTTATTTTTGTTTATTTGACACATGATAAACACTTTTTTACATACTTATGAAAACCATTTTTGCATTTTGCATATTTATTTTATTTTATTTAATTATTGTGCAATTAATTAATTTGTATAATTCAATTTGGATGTAATAGTTAGATTTATTTTCTTGTCAAAATACCCCCATTTGAACATTTGTATCCCCCATCCCATATATTGTGTTGTAATAACTTAAGACCTTTTATTTTTCGCATTTAAAAGCTTTCTAATTATGCCATGTTAGAATTAGGGTTTGTATGCAAAAATTAACCAAAAATAGTTTGACCTAAATTCAAGATAAACAAGCATGAAAATGGACAACACTAATCACACTTGCACCCCTAGGGTACTCCACTTGTTGCCTTCAATAATGGGCCATATTGCATGTTAGGTATCTTTGGCAAAAACAAAACAATTCAAATGATCATAGTCCCTCGATGACGCTTTCAAAAGTTGCCTAAAAATGATCATAGTCCCTTAAAGAAAAATTGCCCAAAGATACTTGGCACCATTGCAATTATGGTCTAAAACGATGACCCGCTCCCGTCCCGTTCACATCCTAAGACAAGATTGTCCACCAAATACAATGGTGGAACAAAACTGTTAAAAGGGTTAAAACATAGCAATGATCTTTGAGAAATTTAGGGTAGATAGCTCTTAATTACTTGCCAACTTGCAAAACAAAAACACTTGCCTATTTTCAAAACACACATCACAACACACTTTCAAAAACATTGAAAACCTTTTCAAAAGACATACACTTTTGTATACATCCCAACATGGATCATTACAAAGGTTGCCACCACATTGGCCTCTTTTCAAAACATTTTCAAAACCACACACACAAAGCACCATTTCAAACAATTGAAAATCAAGGCAAGTTGATCTAAGCAAGTAACTAAGAGCCCATGGATAACCATGGATAGAAAGGGTGCTAATACCTTCCCTTTCTATAATCTACTCCCCGAACCCAAGAAAACATCTCAAAGGTTTTTTGCTGTGCTTTTTAACCTTTCCTTAGGATAAAATAAAAAGTCGGTGGCGACTCTTGCTCAACCGAAACATTTGCGAAAACAAACGCAAAACCTCAAGTCAGTTCTCCCACTGTATCACAGAACTGGCGACTCTGCTGGGGAATTCTTTAAAGTGGAGTAACCTTAGGGCTTAGATCACCCTCTTGCATGACTAATTGTTTGTTTTGATTTCTTTATATCTTGGCTCTCTTGTTTGGGTTTGCAATCCTACACCCGGATTTGGGGAAACATTCAATGATAGCAATACGTTGTGGAAATTGTGTGGGGTATACCCGTAACCCTTGAGTTCAATCAAGGAGAGTACGGGGCCGCTGAGTGATGTCACTAAGCACTAATGACCTAGAACCTTACTTGACCATATTGGCCTTTCATTAGGGGTAGTGAGATGACCGGCTTTGGTGCAGTCCGAAGTTGGTAGATACTCGATACTACACTCATTGAGGGTTGTTTTCTTGGACTATTTTGGTCGCTAGTTAAGTGGCTAAACCAAAACAATGAACAATGAAAACAATCCAATGATATTGAGCACCTTAGAACCCGGTTACTATTTATAGGACAGGTTTTTAAGCCAACTACACTCAAGAGGGTACTTACCTATGAAACCCCATGCAAGCCTAAAACTAGGGTTTGGTGTGAATTGCTTGTACATATGTTTTGTGCATACATCATGAACATCATAAAGCATCATATGCATTCACTAACCATTTCAAGGGTTTAGATTTTCATCTTTGTTTTTGTTTTGTAGGTCATGGAAATTCCTCGCAGAAAAACTATCCAAGTCAACCTTGTGAGGATCCCTCCTCAACTCAAGGAGCTCGCATCAAGAATTCCGGAAAGCTCTCCCTTCAGTGAAAGACATGGTAGACTGCTCAGCCTAGTCAACACCAACATTGAAGAGGACATGATGAAGGTGCTGTTTCAGTTCTTTGACCCTCTTCACCACTGTTTCACTTTCCCCGACTACCAGTTGGTGCCCACTTTGGAGGAATTTTCTCAACTCCTGAGAATTCCTATCCTTAATCAACTACCTTTCAACGGTACGGAAAAGGAACCAAAGCCTGAAGATGTTGCTCGAGCACTACATCTACAACCATCTGACATCAAGGGGAATTGGGAAACTAGAAGCGGTGTCAAAGGCTTCTTAGCAAAATTCTTGTTTGAGAAGGCACAAGAGTGTTGGAATTCATTGGACCTACAAGCCTTTGAAGAAATTGTGGCCCTCCTTATCTATGGGTTGGTCTTGTTCCCAAATCCTGACCAGCTTGTAGATGTCAACGCTGTCAAGATCTTCTTATCTAGAAATCTAATACCAACATTTCTTGGGGACATTCTTCACTCATTTTACACTCGAACAATGAGAAAGAGGGGTGTTCTCATGTGCTGTACTCCTCTCCTTGCAAGGTGGTTTATTTCGCACCTTCCACAATCTGTCTTGAAGAATGACCAAGGATTAAGGTGGTCACAACGGTTGATGACCCTTACTCACTCTGATGTACATTGGTGTTCTCGGTCCAGAGAAAATGTCATCATCGTCGATCATTGTGGAGAGTTCCCTAATGTTCCATTACTTGGCATTAGGGGAGGCATTACTTACAACTCTTGTCTAGCCTTGAGACAATTTGGATATGCACGAAGAGATGGCCCTCACGACATGTTGATTCCTGACCTAGTTTTTGACTTCGACAACGATGCGCAAGGACTTTTCCAAAGATTCATCAGAGCTTGGAGGATGCCTAACAAGGTTGACAGCAAGACACTGGGGCACAAGAACTCCATCCCTCTTGAGCCTTACCTCAAGTGGGTACGAGCCTGAGCCCAGTCTAATGATGCCTTATCCTCATGTTCTCTCTGTGATTAAAGAGCCCGTCAAGGAAGGAGAGGTTCCCTACACCATCCTATATCCTGACATGCCTACATCATGGGAGGAGATGCAGAAGAGTTGGATCCAACTTAAGGAGGAACGGAACACTTTTGAAGCCAGCTTCTACGCCAGCGAGAAGAAGGTTCTAGAGCTGACCCGCCGACTCCATGAGGAAGAGACCCTCAACACCTACATCACACCAAAGAGGATACACAATGTCTTTTTACCTTGAGAAGTTTTTGTAATATTTGGCCCATGGGGCATTTATGTACTGACAAATTTCTTCTTATTAATATGACGTGCGTTCTTTTTTGTTTGCAACAATTTTGAATGTTCTAAATCCTTGAATGCATTGCATACATAAGCATACCATTCATCATGTGCATAAGCAGCTCTCCACACCAAGTTTCCTTATCTTTCTGCTGTTTATTTCAGTAAGATGGATCTCGAACAAACGGTCAAGGACTTGCAGTCTCAAAATGCACAGTTTCAACAACTCCTGATGACCTTGGCTAAGGGTCAGGAAGATCTAAAAGCCCTGCTGGGGAATAAAGACCAAGTGAAAAAGAAGAAGAAGAGAATCGGGGTGGCTACCCTAGGAAGAAGGTTTGAGGGTGAAGCCGGAAGAGTGTTTGAATTTCCCCCTACATCTGAAGAAGGAACCAGTAAAGGGAATGCGGCTGCGGTACCTTCCGAATCCGAGGTTGAAGAAGAGGAGGCTGAAGAAGACGAAGACTACTCTGATCAACAATACCCGCCCGCTGATGATAAGTACAAAAGCTTGGAAGACAGGTTGGCAGCTATGGAGTTGCAGAGAGTTCCCGGCTTAGATTTCGAAGACTTGGGATTAGTTGCTGGAATTGTGATCCCCCCGAAGTTCAAAGTGCCAGTTTTTGTAAGGTATGACGGGTTGTCCTGCCCAAAAATGCATCTCAGATCATATGTAAGGAAGATCCAACCTTACACTGCAGACAAGAACCTTTGGATCCATTTCTTTCAGGATAGCCTTTCTGGGGCTCAACTCGAGTGGTTCTATCAGCTGGATAGAGCCAGTATCCGAAACTGGGAAGACTTGGCTACCGCATTTTATAAACAATATCAGTACAATTCTGACCTCGCTCCTACGCGTACTCAACTTCAGGGTATGTCGCTCGGGACGGGCGAAGGATTCAAGGAGTATGCGCAAAAATGGAGAGATCTGGATGGCAGGGTGCAACCACCTTTGACTGACCGTGAACTTGTTGAAATGTTCTTAGGGACCTTGTCTGGTCCGTTCTTTAACCATCTGATTGGTAATTCTTCTGCTGGGTTTACAGATTTGATTTTGACTGGTGAGAGGATAGAAGCTGGTATCAAGTCGGGAAAGATACAGAAAGGTGCCGCTGCGAGTACTGAGAAGAAGCCTTTCAAGAAGGAAGCTAGTGCTGTTTACGGCCCTAGAAGACAAGTTAAGCCGGAACGCCGCCAAGTTGTCAATGCATTGGTAATTTCAAAGCCTGTTGCTGCTCCTCAGCAGTATAATCAACAAAGGGGCGAGAGACCCAAAAGACAGTACACTCGGCTCAGTATGACCCTGTCTCAGATATTGCCGCAACTACTGTCAACCAATCTGGTGACTGTCAAAGAAGCTCCGAAGGTAGTGAACACAGCTTCACCGAAGTACAACCCCAATGCCCGTTGCGCTTATCACTCTGATAGCCCCGGGCACACTACGGACGATTGCTGGGCTCTGAGGAATAAGGTTCAAGACCTTATTGATGCTAAAGAAATACAGTTTGAGGCGCTCGAAAGGCCCAATGTTGTGACTGCTCCCATGCCCCAGCATGGAGTGAGTGATGTGGAAGAAGACCAATATGTAGCCTCTATGGAAGAGATTGCTACTCTGTTATCGACTGTTAAAAGGAATCTGTTGCTAGCCGGTTTATTTCCGGGATGTGGTGAAGATTGCCTTCTATGTGCTGTTTCGCCTTTTGGTTGTCCTTTACTGAAATCAGGTATCCAAAGCCTGATGGATAGCAAGGAAATCTTGTTCGAGAAGATTGTTGTTCCTGCTGTCCCCGCCGAAGAAGTTGCTATTATCACTATTTTCAACAAACCTCCCAAGGCTCCTTCAAAGAAGCCTGTCAAAATCATGCCCACTCAAAAGATTGCTCCTATCATCATTACAGTTCCGGGGCCCCTCCCCTATACATCCGACAAAGCTGTCCCATGGCACTATGGGGCAGATGTTTATGTTCTTGGAGTGAAGCAAAAGTTTGATACAAGTACCGGTGTCAGTAACATCACCGGGCCCGCCAAAATTACTCGCAGTGGTAGGCTGTTTTCACCAGATATTTCGCCACCAGTTATTCAGAAACCTCTCATCATCACACCCGCAAGTGTGCATGTTTCACTCCCTAATCAAGTTCCTGTTTCTACCCCTGCTGCCGAGTCCTCTAACGCTCGGGGCAAAGGGATTGCTACTGATTTGCCTTCCCTGACGGAGGCGCCGAAGACAACCACTGTTGAAGCCTCCCAGCAAGAGATGGAGGAGATCCTCAAGATTATCAAGAAAAGTGATTTCAATGTTGTTGAGCAGCTGGGGCACACCCCATCAAAAATTTCTATGCTATCATTGTTGTTGTGTTCAGAGGCCCACGCCAAGGCCCTGATCTCCTTCCTGAAAACAGCCCATGTGCCGCAAGAAACATCTGCTGATCAATTTACTGATTGTGTGGCCAACTTGACTGCTGATAATGGTCTGGGCTTTTCTGACGCCGATCTGACTGCAAAAGGAAAGAACCATAATGATGCCCTGCATGTCTCTATTGAATGCAGGGGCACTACTCTTGCCCATGTGTTGGTAGACACCGGTTCTTCATTGAATGTATTGCCCAAGAAAGCCTTAGACAGGTTAGGTTGCGAGGGTTTGGAGCTCAAGCCTAGTAACATTGTTGTCCGAGCCTTTGACGGTTCGAAGAGGATGGTACATGGCGAGGTTGACATTCCAATCCGGGTTGGTTCTCAGGTGTTTGATTCTACTTTCTATGTGATGGACATCCGTCCATCCTACTCTTGTTTGCTGGGCCGTCCGTGGATCCACAAGGCTGGAGCTGTGACCTCCACACTACATCAGAAGCTTAAATACCCGGTTAGAGGAAAGATTATTACAGTCCAAGGGGAAGAGGAGTATATGGTCAGCCACTTAAACTCGTTCCGATACATAGAAATGGATGGGGAATTCATTGAAACCCCCTTTCAACACTTTGAAGAGGTGCCTCAGACATTGGCATCAGCTGAAACTGTGATTGAAGACCCTCCTTTGAAGATGGCTTCATTAAAGGATGTCGGGGATGTGATTGAGAAAGGCGAGTGTGCAAACTGGGGCCGACTTCCTGACTTTACTCCAAAGACCGACAAGTTTGGCTTAGGTTTCACTGCAGAGGCTCAAAGGGTTGTTCGCAAAGCAAGAATCGGAAGACCTCCTGTGTTCATCACCAACCCGGGAGTGAATGCTATTGAAGACGACATGGAGGAATCAGAATTCGACAGCTGGATCTACCCAACAACTGACAATGAACCAAGCAACTGGACTGCCAAAGACTTCACCCCTATTACTTTTGTCACTCAGTAATGAACTCTTTTGTTTTCAATTTGTAACAAACAATATGTTGAAACTTTTATGGCTCGGTGTCCTACCCGGGGCACCGCGGCTCCATTTGTGAGGGCTTTTGTATGACATTTTCATATATCATTAATCAAAACATTGGACGTTTGTTGCATTTCAAATCTTATGTTCCTTTTCTTTCTTTACTATATATTGCAAAACAGCTATATTTACACACACTCACTTATACAGGTTCCAATCCACTCTGGATCTCACTGGTAACGAATCTGCTACTGCAGGTTATGACTTCGAAAATCCGATCAACTTAGCCGAAGACGAAGGTGAAGATGATTGCGAAGTGCCTGGGGAACTTGCAAGACTGCTACTCCAGGAAGAGAGGGCCATTCAGCCACATGAAGAGCCAGTGGAAACGGTAAATCTGGGTACTGAGACAGATAGAAAGGAAGTCAAGATTGGTGCCAACCTAGAGCTCAGTGTGAAACAACGGTTGATTCAGATGCTGCATGACTACATGGAAATCTTTGCTTGGTCTTATGAAGACATGCCTGGTTTGGATGCCGACATTGTGGTTCATCACCTGCCTACCAAGGAAGACTTCCCTCCGATAAAACAGAAGGTCCGCCGTATGCGTCCAGAGATGTCCGAGAAAATCAAAGCTGAGGTTATGAAACAATTTGATGTCGGGTTTCTAGCAGTAACTTCTTACCCTCAGTGGGTTGCCAACGTGGTTCGGTGCCGAAGAAAGATGGTAAGGTCCGAATGTGTGTTGATTACAGGGATTTGAATAGGGCCAGCCCCAAGGATGATTTCCCTCTGCCTCATATCGATGTTCTGGTTGATAATACGGCTCAGCATAAAGTTTTCTCCTTCATGGACGGCTTCTCCGGTTATAATCAGATCAAAATGGCTCCTGAAGATATGGAGAAAACCACCTTCGTCACTCAGTGGGGCACCTTTTGCTACAAGGTCATGCCATTTGGATTGAAAAACGCTAGGGCAACTTACCAACGTGCCATGGTCGCTTTATTTCATGATATGATCCACCACGAGATAGAAGTGTATGTTGATGATATGATTGCAAGGTCCGAAACTGAGGAGGAACACCTTGACCATCTACGGAAGCTGTTTGACCGTCTGAAGTTGTACAAGCTGAGGTTGAACCCGAACAAGTGCACCTTTGGAGTGAGATCTAGAAAATTGCTAGGCTTCATCGTAAGCGACAAAGGTATTCAAGTAGACCCTGCCAAGGTGAAAGCCATACAAGAGATGCCAGCTCCCAAGACAGAGAAAGAAGTCAGAGGATTTCTAGGACGGCTGAACTACATTGCCCGATTCATCTCACATCTAACTGCTACATGTGAGCCAATCTTCAAACTGCTAAAGAAAGATCAAGTAGTACGTTGGAATGATGAATGTCAGGCCGCTTTCGAAAAGATCAAAGAGTATCTCCAAGAACCACCCATTCTTATGCCGCCGGTTGAAGGGAGACCTCTAATCTTATACTTGACAGTACTTGACAACTCAATGGGGTGTATGCTGGGGCAGCATGACGAGTCTGGCCGAAAAGAGCACGCTATTTATTACCTGAGCAAAAAGTTTACCGACTGTGAGACTCGGTACTCACTGCTCGAGAAAACTTGCTGCGCTCTGGTATGGGCTGCTCGCCGGCTGAGACAGTATATGTTGACTCACACTACTCTGTTGATTTCAAAAATGGATCCAATCAAGTACATATTCGAAAAGCCCGCTCTGTCCGGAAGAATAGCAAGATGGAAAATGATCTTGACGGAATATGACATCCAGTACACGACTCAAAAAGCAATCAAAGGAACTGTATTGGCAGACCATTTGGCACACCAACCGGTGGATGATTACCAGTCGTTGAACTTTGAATTTCCAGACGAGGATATCATGGTAGTAACTGATTGTGAAGTACCTGGACCGGATGAAGGACCTGAGGAGGGATCCCGATGGTCTATGCACTTTGACGGAGCCTCAAACGCTTTGGGTAATGGTATCGGTGCTGTGATCATATCCCCCAAAGGCACTCATACTCCACTCACCGCTCGGTTATGTTTCAACTGCACCAACAACATGGCGGAGTATGAGGCATGTATCATGGGTATTCAAGCTGCAATTGACCTAAGGATCAAGTTTCTGAGTGTCTTCGGAGATTCCGCTCTCGTGATCAATCAGGTCAAAGGCGAGTGGGATACAAAACACCCAAATCTTATTCCTTACAAGGAGTATGTGCTGACATTGCTTCCCCACTTCGAAGAGATAACTTTTGAACACTTCCCAAGAGAAGAGAATCAGTTGGCGGACGCGTTAGCTACGATGTCTTCAATGTTCAAAGTCAAATGGGACAATGAGGCACCCCGGATCATCATTTGGAAGTTGGACGAGCCTGCATATTGCTGTGATCTTGAGGTTGAGGAGGTAATTGAAAAACCCTGGTATCATGAAGTGAAGAGGTACTTGGAAGCTCAAGAATATCCCGAGGGTGCATCCGTTAACGACAAGAAGCTTCTGAGAAGGTTCGCAGAAAAGTTCTTCCTCAGCAACGGCATTCTCTACAAGTGCAACCATGATTCAACCTTACTGCGCTGTGTGGATAAGACTGAAGCAGAAAAGATCATGGCAGAGCTTCATGAAGGTACGTTCGGAACACATTCCAGTGGACATACCATGGCAAAGAAAATCCTTCGGGCAGGATATTTCCAGTCCACAATGGAAGCCGACTGTTACCAACACTCGCGAACTTGTCATAAATGCCAGATTTATGCTGATAAGGTGCACATTCCTCCGGTGCCTCTGAACGTCTTGACATCACCTTGGCCTTTTGCAATGTGGGGCATTAATATGATCGGCGAGATCCGACCGACGGCATCCAACGGGCACCGCTTCATCTTGGTAGCAATTGATTACTTCACAAAATGGGTTGAGGCAGCCTCCTATGCTACTGTAACCAAGAGCGTCGTGGCACGGTTCATTCGGCATAACCTGATCTGTCGATACGGTGTACCTGAGAGGATCATTACGGATAATGGTACCAATCTTAACAACAAAATGATCACTGAACTCTGCGAGCAATTCAAGATACAGCACCACAACTCTTCTCCTTACCGGCCGAAGATGAACGGGGCTATAGAAGCAGCCAATAAGAACATCAAGAAAATTGTGCAGAAGATGACAGTGACCTACAAAGATTGGAACGAAATGTTACCGTTTACTCTTCATGGGTACCGTACCTCAGCACGGACGTCAACAGGGGCAACTCCCTTTTCCTTGGTCTATGGCATGGAGGCAGTCTTGCCTATTGAAGTCCAGATACCCTCTCTCTGGATAATGAAGGATGCAGACTTGAGCGAAAATGACTGGATCCAGACTCGACTTGATCAATTAAACCTAATTGACGAAAAGAGACTCACTGCTATTTGTCATGGTCAGACGTATCAAAAACGGATGATCAGGGCATTTAACAAGAAGGTCAAACGACAAGACTATCAAGTCGGAGACCTGGTAATCAAGCGCATCATTCTCCCTCAAAGTGATCCCAGGGGCAAATGGACCCCTACGTACGAAGGGCCATTTATGGTTAAGCATGTCTTCTCAGGAGGAGCTATGATCCTAACCACCATGGATGGTGACGACCTTCCTCACCCCGCCAATGCAGACATAGTAAAAAGATACTACGCATGAACTAAAGACCCGCTAGGTTGACACACCTAGGCAAAAATAAGGGCCTCCCGACGAACCAAAAGGGTTCGGGCAAAAATAAGGGATGAAATGAAAAAAATCTGTACACCCGGCAAGTCGAAAACCTGAAAAGGCGGCTTGGGCAAAAATGGGTATCCCGGTGGACTGAAAACCCGAAAGGGCGGTCCAGGCAAAAGTTAGGGATAAGTTTAATACTATGTCTCATTGGATCACCTTGCATCCAGAATTCGGCATCAATTATCGGGCTCAGACGGCATCGATCAATCAGCTTCATCTTCAACTAAGCAGCAAAGTGATGAGACGCTTGAAGACATAAAGGCGATAGCAGAGTTGGAACCCAGTGGGATTATGTTTCACATAGCTGTTTTGCTTCCTTTTCGCAAAAATTGTATAAACTCTATTTTACTCGGCGACGTTCTCTTACTAAGACGTCAGCCTCCTGTACATAAAATGCCTATTTACAGGCAAATTTCAAAATCAATACGAGTTCGATTTTTCAGACAAATTATCCATTGTTTTTCCTTTTTCTGTTTTGTTTTGCGAAGAACGTCCAATGTTCATTTTTGATATATGCATTTGACATTGATTGCTAATCATGAATAGTTGCATGTGAAATAAAAAACTAATTACAGATGACATCAGAAACAGGGGCAGTTTAGAATTGCCCAAGCGGTCTAGTTGCTCTGTCCACCAAGGTACCAATGTAGATTCGGCTGAAGAATGTAACCAAGTCACTTCAACTCCCCACAGAGTAAGACAAGGTTCAGCAATACTTTCCCCAAGCAGAGTTGGTTTCCTATCAGCCCTGGAAGGGCACAATATTCCCCTAGCGAGTCAGCAATACTCTCCAAGCGGGATCAGTCTACTGTCAGCCTTAAGGAAGTTGGGTATCCCCAGAAGATCTCAACAATCCCCAGTGAAGTATAGACATTCCTCAACAAGCATCCCTGGCAGTCTTAATCTAAGATTGTTCCCCGGCGGAATACCAACACCCCGGTACAATCTGAAAAGTTTCCCCAGGAAAGTTGAATCATTATCCCCAGCAGGTCTTGGAGCTTATCCCCAGTAGATTCTGGAAGCTTACCCCTGCAGAGTACGGACGTCTCTCCCAGACTTTATTCAAAGTTATTCCTCATAAGAGCTTATAATTGGGTTATCCTTAGCTAATAACCACGGAAAGATCGTCCTCGGAAAAGTTCTGCCTATCCCCAGCGGAGTTCATCAAAGTTCCCCAACATAACTTACCAGCAAAATCCCCAGCGGAGTTTATCGTTGAAATTCCCAACGGAGTTCTCATTAAAACCTCGGCTAAGTATCTCTTCCCACAGAGTAATTCCCCTCAGAGTAATTTCTCTAACAAGTTTATTCCCCAATGGAGTCATCATCTCCTACCGGTTTATTCTTGCAACCATCATCCCCAGCGGAAACGAAGAACTCTACTCTTTAACATCAGCCCAGAATTTGATTCCCTGGCCAGCCGTCAAGGATTTATTTTCCTAGACGAAAATACATTCATAAACATTTCACATTTCATACATCCTGCTTGCATACATGATAAAGTGCATACAACACTATCTCATTTTGAGCATCATGCACATCATGACATTTCATACAACTAATGTTTTGCCTTTTCAGGAAAAGTCAATCCAAGGATGATTACTATCAACTATCACAATTCCAGATTCGATACCTGTATCTAGCCAGGGCACATTTGTGAGTGATTGATTGTAGATTCAATACCTGTATCTAGCCAGGGCATATCTACATGAAGAGTTTGAAGATCAAACACCTGTAACCGGCCATGAAATTATCTTTCATTCTCAGGTCAGAGGTCTACGCCTGTATCCAGCCAGGAAAGCTATCTCTACCAACCTTTTGCAATTCCAGATTCGATACCTGTATCCAGCCAGGGCATATTTGTAGACGACAATTCCAGATTCGATACCTGTATCCATCCAGGGCATATCTGTAGACGACAATTCCAGATTTGATACTTGTATCCAGCCAGGGCATATCTGTAGACAACATTTCCAGATTCGATACCTGTATCTAGCCAGGGCACATCTGTGAGCAACCAATTGTAGATTCGATACCTGTATCTAGCCAGGGCATATCTGCATGAAGAGACTGAAGATCAACACCTGTAACAGGCCAGGAAACCATCTTCCTTTCTCAAAATACACAAGTTCTCGCTAAGGAATCTCTTATGCGATCAATACTTCCAAATGGCATCTATAAGCCCATTCCCGACAAGGTTCTGTCACGTCTCCAGATGGCATCTATAAGCCCATCTCCCTATCCACCATCTCTCCAAATGGCATCTATAAGCCCATTCCTGCCATCGCATTGCTGATACTCTACTATGCAAGTGCAAATTTCCGGGCACTCTAGTGTCCAATCTCCTTTTACCCTCGAGTCACGAAAGGCAAACTTGCCAATCTAACTCTTCAGGTTCAAGAAGATTGAACAGGGGCAACTGTTGTACCCCAAAATTTTCCCTCCCATTTCCTCAACATTTTCTCACCACAAGACCCTTGGAGTTCAAGATCCAGCTAGGGTTTCCTCTGCTCAGGACTCCCCCTTTTACTATTTACCCAAATTAGGGTTTGTGTTTGCACAAAGATGTTTTGACCTAAGATGCCTAAGATGACTTTCATGCTTCATGTTGGACTCCCAAGTTTATCCATACCAAGTTTCAAGTCTTGATTCCAAACTTTGCCCAGTCAATTAGACAGTTGACCTAGAAATCAACTGTATTGGGGAAAAAGTCAACTGTGGTCAATTGACAGTCAAACCTCATGATTTTTGACCCACATCAACATATTGAACTCATGTAAACCATTTGATCAAGTTTGGATCACAATTCCACAAGAAATTTGATCAGATCACCAAAAGGGCAAAATGGTCATTTTTAGGGTTTTGACTGCACAAAGGCAATTTTTGACTGTTTGACCTAGCCAATGGCAAACCAAACTCATATATGGACTCAAGGCCCCAATGGAATTGTTTGGACATGTTCAACAAGTTCAAAAGACCCCAATTGCACAAGCTTGGCAGATGAATTTTCCAGTCAATTGATCAATTTTTGACTGTATACTGAAAAGTCAAACTTTGACTTTTTGGTCAAAATCAAGTGTCAAGATTCATTTTTCATTAAAACATGCCAAATTATGAAACTTGTTCATCAAGAAATCAAGAATTGCAAATTAGGGTTTGAAATGAAGAGTCACCTCCAAACATCATCAAACCTCAAAACACCCTCCTACTGCAGAAAACAGAGTCACCTCTGCAGTTGGACTTCCATAACTCAGTCCACTCGTGCATTCTTGCTAAGACCTGTTCATACACATTCCATACCACATATACAAGCTATCCCAAGCATTGGACACGACCTGTAACACCTCTAACCAACTTCACCATTTTCATTTTTTCTGTTTTGCAGGTTGATTGCCATAGCTTGATTCAGTTGGTTTCAAAGCAAGTTAAAGGTTAGAATAGCATCCCTGAACTTCAAGCAAGCTGTACCAATCCTCACCTTGCCTTGAAAGTGCCTCCATTGCCAGACACGATCCAAGCTGAACAGGTAAGTTCATGGATTTCTATCTCTCAATATAGGAAGAGTTAGCTCTAGGTTTATGAATGAAAAATGTTCTACTCATGGCCCTGAAGCTATACATATCTTCATTTTCCATTTATATTGCATATGCTGAGAGTATTTTGAATCTGAATATTGACAAAAACTTAGGTTAAGAATTAGGGATGGAGAAATTCTCTCTCATTTCTGAGAGTTAAGTTGAGTTTTTTATATGTATGGAATCGTGGCTTGATGCTTAACATCTTTCATGTTATAAGTTTGTGCTAAAAGTCCAGGAATCAGGAGATGGCAGGGATCACGTATTACTCTGTTTTGTTGTTCATAGGTTGAAGACAACCTTTCATGGGCTGGGCCTGTGATATTTTTACTTTTTACACCATGATTTCACATTAGCACCTCCTTGGCCCATTGCATTTTATTTTCATTATTTTTGACTTTTGATTTTTATTTCTGACTTATTTATTTTTGACAAAGCATAAAAAATATTAAAATTATTTTTCCCATATTTTTTGCATTTATTTTGATATTTATTTGGCTTTATTTAGTTTTGTACATAAATAAACATTTATATACTTTTATTTAAAATAACCAAAAAATAATATAAACACTTTTATTTTCTGATTTTTATTTTATTTTACCTTTGAAAACATTTTACATAAAATATACTTTTTTAATAATATTAAATATTTTATTTTTGTACATATAATATATATTTAATAAATAATGTAAATACATATATATTTATTAATATATTTAGGGAAAATACAAAGAATTAATACATTTTATTTTTATTAATATTTTTACCTCAAAAATACTTTTTTTTTACAATATACCTTCTTTTATTTATTTTTTGTACATAATTAATAAATATTGCATATGTTATATAATAAATACCTTTTATTTATAAAATTGGGGTTTTACCCTAAATACATAAAAATACCAAAAATACAAAAATTAATTCATTTTTATTTTTGTTTATTTGACACATGATAAACACTTTTTTACATACTTATGAAAACCATTTTTGCATTTTGCATATTTATTTTATTTTATTTTATTATTGTGCAATTAATTAATTTGTATAATTCAATTTGGATGTAATAGTTAGATTTATTTTCTTGTCAAAATACCCCCATTTGAACATTTGTATCCCCCATCCCATATATTGTGTTGTAATAACTTAGGACCTTTTATTTTTCGCATTTAAAAGCTTTCTAATTATGCCATGTTAGAATTAGGGTTTGTATGCAAAAATTAACCAAAAATAGTTTGACCTAAATTCAAGATAAACAAGCATGAAAATGGACAACACTAATCACACTTGCACCCCTAGGGTACTCCACTTGTTGCCTTCAATAATGGGCCATATTGCATGTTAGGTATCTTTGGCAAAAACAAAACAATTCAAATGATCATAGTCCCTCGATGACGCTTTCAAAAGTTGCCTAAAAATGATCATAGTCCCTTAAAGAAAAATTGCCCAAAGATACTTGGCACCATTGCAATTATGGTCTAAAACGATGACCCGTGCCCGTCCCGTTCACATCCTAAGACAAGATTGTCCACCAAATACAATGGTGGAACAAAACTGTTAAAAGGGTTAAAACATAGCAATAATCTTTGAGAAATTTAGGGTAGATAGCTCTTAATTACTTGCCAACTTGCAAAACAAAAACACTTGCCTATTTTCAAAACACACATCACAACACACTTTCAAAAACATTGAAAACCTTTTCAAAAGACATACACTTTTGTATACATCCCAACATGGATCATTACAAAGGTTGCCACCACATTGGCCTCTTTTCAAAACATTTTCAAAACCACACACACAAAGCACCATTTCAAACAATTGAAAATCAAGGCAAGTTGATCTAAGCAAGTAACTAAGAGCCCATGGATAACCATGGATAGAAAAGGTGCTAATACCTTCCCTTTCTATAATCTACTCCCCGAACCCAAGAAAACATCTCAAAGGTTTTTTGCTGTGCTTTTTAACCTTTCCTTAGGATAAAATAAAAAGTCGGTGGCGACTCTTGCTCAACCGAAACATTTGCGAAAACAAACGCAAAACCTCAAGTCAGTTCTCCCACCATATCACACACACAATTGAAAATCAAGGCAAGTGATCTAAAACAAGTAACTAAGAGCCCATGGATAACCATGGATGAAAAGGGTGCTAGCACCTTCCCTTTTCATAATCTACCCCCCGAACCCACGGAAACATCTCAAAGGTTTTTCCTGTGCTTTTTAACCTTTCCTTTAGGATAAAATAAAAAGTCGGTGGCGACTCTTGCTCAACCAAAACATTTGCGAAAACAAAACGCAAAACCCCAAGTCAGTTCTCCCACCGTATCACAAATATCTTAGAGGGAGTCTGCCCCATCTGTTCAACAATATTGTAGTCACTTTTAGGGATAATTTTCAGTACTTCCTCCATCTCCTGCTTGGAGGTATCTTTAGCGGTAACCTCTCTAGGTGCCCGAGCCTGGTCAGACTCAATGATCTGTTCTTTGCCACAAGTCTCAATAGTTGACTCGGTAGCAGCAACACGAACTGGTATACAAACAGTCTTTGGAGAGATCTCTGGAGAGAAAACCTTCCACTTCTAGTAATTTTACTGGTCCCAACAATATTGTCAATGTTGGGATTGATAACTTCAATATCTTCACTTTTGACAACTAGTGGTTCTTGCTTGACACCATGGTAGTAAACATCATCTCCATAATTCCTGGGGATAGCCTTGTTAGAGGAATATGGGATTGGTCCTGGTGTGGTGATGATAAGAGGAGTAACCCTAGGTTCGAGAATAATTTTCACAGGCCCCTTGGAAGTGATCCTTGCAGAATTTCCAGAAATTACAGACACGTCTTCAAGCCCCAAGTATTGAAACAAATTCCCCACAGAAGGAATCTTCTCAACTAGAATTATATGGTTATTCGTCATACGCTGAATACCTTCTCTCAGCATTTTGCAACCATTGGATTAGGCTGCACAACGGTAGCACCTTTCAGTGCAACCCAGAAATAAAACCAGCTTGCAACAGATTCTTTTTAATAATTATCAGGGGAGTAATCAAGTCACTTATAGAAGAAACATAAGAAACATCTTCGATAGTATTAATGCCCTTGCCGTGCTTAGGTATAGGTGTAGTGATCACATTGGGAGTCTCGGGAGGATCAAAATCAATCTCCTTAGCGTCAATCATGTCTTGAACCTTGTTTTTCATAGCCCAACAACCATTTGTGTCATGCCCGAGACTATTGGAATGATAGGTTCACCTTACATTAGGATTGTACCGAGGAGAGGAAGTGTTGGGATTCTGAGGAGGATCTCTCAATGTAATCAGCTCTGCTTTCAACAAGTGTTGTAATTCTTGAGACAATGGAATGTTGATCTTGGTAAATTGTCTCCTGGGTGCATCTGACCTACGTTGATTGCCTTGTTGATGTTGTTGCACTGGCGTAAGATTTGAAATTAGTACTTCCTCCACATATTGGTTACGGTCACCTCTACCATGACCCTTCTGGCCATACACAACATTAGCTCTTTTTTTCCTGTTGAATATCTTCTTCACAATACTTGAAGACGCAACCACCTAAATTTTTCCACTTCTGATTCCACCTTCAACAAGTTCCCGTGTTAATATCAACTTGGTGAATCCGGTTGAAGAGCTTCCGATCAGATGATTAAAGAAAGGACCTGTCAAAGTTCCCATAAACATGTCAACCATCTCCCTATCAGATAAAGGAGGTTGAACTCTTCCTGTTAGATCTCTCCATTTTTGGGCATACTCTTTGAAGCACTCGTTAGAGCCCATGGTCATACTCTGTAATTGCACACGGGTTGGTGCAAGATCAGCATTGTATTGGTATTATTTGTAGAAAGTAGCATCTAAATCTTCCCAAGTACGGATATTGGTTCCTTCCAGTTGATAGAACCATTCCAATTGTGTCCCAGATATGCTCTCTTGAAATAAATGCACCCATAACTTCCTGTCAGCAGTGTGTGATTGAATCTTCCAAACATAAGACCTCAAATTAAGCTTAAGGCAAGAAACACTGTTATACTTTGCAAAAGTAGGGACCTTGAATTTGTGAAGAATAACAACTCTTGAGACTAAACCCATGTCTTCAAAACCTAACCCATGCACTCTATGGATCTCCATGGCCTTTAAACGATCTTCCAGTTGTTTTTTTCATCAGTAGGAGGATATTATTCATCCGAAAAGTCTTCTTCATCTTCATCAAAATATTGGCCAGAACCAAGTGGCTTCCTTTATCAGCCTTCACACTCTTACCATCTTCACCCTGGTTGTCACCTTGAAATGCTTCAGAAGTTTTCTAAGTGTATGGCTATGAATTCTTATTGAATCACCCTCTTTCCACCTTTGTATCTTTTGATTCAAGACTCAAATGAATTTGATTCCTTCTACAAAAATGTAGTGGGAAGTTTTCTCTACAGCTTGAACATAAGTTTGCTTAATTTGATCCAAAAATGAAGTAGATACAACCTCACTTAGTTATGAAGAAATTCCTGAAATTCCTATACTCAGTAAAATTCTCAAAAATCCCTAATTTAAGATTTTTCTTGATTTTCTTGATTTTCTAGATTTTCTTGATTTTCTTGACTTTTGCTTGACCAATCATCTTGATTTTGAGAAGACTGATGAAAAATACTCATGTTGACCATAATTTCATCATTTGACTGTACTTTGACTTTTGTTGACTTTTCAGTCAACTGTGTCAATTCTCAATCATCTACCAATTGCAATGCCATGAGCCAACTTGAATGGGTCAATGGGGGTATATAAGGACATCTTGGATCATGTCATGCACCATGAAGCCAAGATTTGGTCAAAAAGTCAACCTCAGGTTGACTTTGACTAAAAACCCTAATTTGGTAGACCAGATAGATGGAAGCTTGTGATCTAACTTCAACCAATACATTGTGATCTCTTGATGATCTTTGAGCAATTTGAAATAGAGATAAGACCCTGTGTCTTGGGAGATTACTCATGATGATTGATATCTCCAACTTGCATTGATTTATCCTTGTATCTCTTTCTTGATAGGATAAAACCCTAATCCACAAACTACTTTGATCTTACATGATAAGGACCAAATGCTATGAACATGTGAATGGTAATGAAGACATAAGCATATTAGGGTTAGATGTAAGAGGGAAAATTTTATGGTGAAACATTGTGTTGCCTTCAACCTCAAATAATCCTTATACTCGTCGACAACAAAATGTTTTCGAGTTCACTCTTTGACTCAAGGTTTATGGAGGTTTGAGCAACATTAGCAGTTTTGTTTGGAAAGCCATGTAAATTAAAGCACCAATCTTGAGTGTGTCCATCTTTCCTATAATAAATACAATAGAATTTACCTTTATCCCCTCTACCATGACAGTGTCCACCACGTCCTCCACTACTAAATTTAGAAACAAAAACAGAGGATTCAGGAGCAGTATGAGTGTCATCACTTGGTAAAGATATCCGAGAAAGACGATCTATTAACTCTTCTATCGTATGGATGTTAGTATTTGTTAATGCATGGTCTTTAACCGAACTATATTCTTTAGGGAGACCATGAAGAACAAACACCATGAACATATTGTCAAGCTTGCCCAATACCTTCGTAATATCATAACTAACCAACATAAGTTTGAAACCATCAATAGTAGACTGAGCACGAGTCAAATATTTTGATAAGTCTTGATCTTTCATTTGAAGAGTAGGAAAAGTTGCAGAGTGACTCATACAATCTTTGAATATCGTTAGCATAAAGGTTTTTAGACTTTTACCAAACCTCATAACATGTCCTATACGGACGAAAGTGTGCCATAAACTTTGGCTAAATAGAATTCCACAACAATGATACAATTTGATAATCAGTGCATTTCCAATCACCTTTTATTGCTGCATAAATTTCTAAAACCTTCTTAGTAAGATGGTCTGACAGACATTGACCCAAAACCATAATTCAATTGAAGAATGCCAATTCAAATAGTTCTTATTAACATTCAATTTTTCTTTGGTAATATTGGGTGTTCCTTGAAACACAAACGAAAGTAGACTCTTTTTAGGATGATTCTCCTTAACAACATCCTCCTTTGGCTAGGAATTTCCAGTCATGATGCTTCAGTCGAGTAACAAATTCTCAACAACGCCAAATAATATCGAACAAATACGCCGTATGTAAAGAACTGGACGAAACTCACCTTACATGTGAGACCCGTACACTGAGAGTGGTCGCAATAGAACCAGGTTGAAAAACCGAGCATGTGGCAACAATCTTCGCAGGAAACATATGACCAGAGGGTGACACGTGGCCTTCACGCGCCAATGCGTGGGCGAGAATAAGAGCACAAGATGGATGTTGATGGGAGCGCATGGCTGGTCGGTAGGCGGCACAACTTTATCAAGTGGTAGATCGGCGACTTCCAACCATTGTAGAAGGTTAAGTTACACTTTTACCTGCAGCGACATATTTGAATAAATAGACTTGAACAACCAAGAGAAAAAACAAATAAATTAGGATTTTAAACCATGCTCTAAATACCAACTTAAATATGAATTTCTCATATTATTATATGGAAATAATACAAATATTTATATGTTTATGCCTCCTACTCAACCTCACTAATTAAGAAGAAGATATATTAAGAGAGGAAATATTTGATACAATAATATTGTAAATATAAATAATATACTAATTGATACTACTAATAAAAGCAATAGATATTGAATAATAATAAAACAATATCTCAACAGGACCCACCTTAATAAATGCTCCATCAAGATTGTCTTTTTTAGCAAAAACATAAATGATTAAAGAATAAATAGGGCCCACCCATGAAGATTGAGCACTCTTATGTGATTTTTGAGTACTCTTTTGTGAGTTTTTATCCATGATGTACTAACTTTTTCAAGACACGAAAACAAAATATCAAAAAGGAGGATACCACTAAATGAGAAAATGATTCAAAGAAATGCTATGTTGACTCTTCAAGAATCATACTCTAGTATACACAAGATAATATATTCTATCAAACGTGTCAAATCACTCGCGTGTAATACTAGAGTATTTTAGTTCTCAAGAGTCATAATGATGGTACCTTCGAAAAGACGTTTGATGTATGGAGACTAAAGATAAAAATCCCCAAAGAAATTGAAAAATTCTCTTTTGCTCTTCTGATGATAATTGAGAGAACGGCCGACAACCAAGGCTAATACGACAAACTCCTACCTTGCTATGCATAAACAAAAGCTTGAGGAACAATTATTCTGAGTCGACCATAATAATCCCGAGCAACCACTATGAAGGAGTTACAATACTACTAAAAATTCTCTTAGCGCACTATTCTACTGAAGTTAAGAAAAATTGATTTTGTAGTTAAGAAAATTGATATTTTATAGAATTAATTTTGTGATTAAAAGTAAAGTGAAGGTAAAAACAATTATATTTAAGTTGTGTTTGGATTGATGAAACATAACAGAGTAGAGTGGAATGGAACATGACAAAGTGGAAAGGAACGCTCTGAAATGAAATATATATTCCACTCTATTGTTTGGTTATTTTATTTAAAATATCTCATTTCATCACTTACACCCCAAATTAGATGGAACAAAAAATGAGATATTAGATAGAATGAGATAGAATGAATTTCATGGTATTCCTTTCTATTCCATCCATTATTTGTTAATCCAAACAATGAAATCTAATTAATTACCACTTTATTTCATTTTATTCCATTCCATTTCATTCTATTACATACCACCAATCCAAACCTTAGATAAATTAAATAGTAAACTTTAATTTAAAAATTATATTAGATTAAAAAATTACAATTTCTAACTTGAACCTTTTTGAACGAAGCCGCGTTTGGCACGGTGAGTTGTGCGGAGTTTTAAGTCTCCACCCTGCATCTCCGACAGCGTAGCCGCCGTTACCACCACCGCGAGTGACAACTCCGCCACCGCAATAATTCCACAGAATTTACCCATGCCATCGAATGCTCAACTCTCTCGCCACTCTGCGCCGCCACTACTCAAACCTCCTCTCTTCTCTACACCACATCACCGCCAAAACAACAACCACTCCTTCCCTTTCAAACAACTCACACCTTAATCCTTCTCTCAAACCCCACCTTCTTCAACTTTCCACCGTTATCCCCGAAATCACGCGCCAATTTTGGAGGGTTCCAATTTTGAAACCACAACACGTCCTCCAAATTATACTCGGTTTTCAATCTGAGTGTACAAACATTGGTGTTCCTGTTGAAAAGGTTAGGTCTTTATACGAAATTTTCAAATGGGGTATTGAGAAAAATAACACCCATTTCTTACAATCTTATGAGGTTATGTCATTGCTTCTTGTTCATGCTGGGTTGTTTACAGAAGCTGAGAATTTGATTACTTCATTAGAGGGTAAAGGAGTTTCTTTAGGAGCAATCGGTAGTGAGATTTTTGATAAACTAATTGAAGGGTATGTTAGTGAGAAGGAATTGGAAAAAGCGGTTTTTGTGTATGAGGGAATGAAGGAACGAAGAATGATTCCGTCGAGGTTGTGTTATCAGGTTCTGCTTGATTACTTGGTGAAGATGAAGAGAACACAGACTGCATTTCGTGTGGCGTTTGATTTGGTGGAATTGGGTGAATCTTTGTGTGGTGATCAGATGAGAAATGTAGAGGATGTTATGGTTTTGCTTTGCATCGACGGGAAGATTCAACAAGCAAGAAGCTTGATTCGAAAGGTGTTGTGTTTGAAAAACTACGAGGTTAGTAGCTTGGTCTTTGATGAAATTGCATTTGGGTATTGTGAGAAGAAGGACTTTAAAGATTTGATTAGTTTCTTCGTTGAAGTAAATTGTGTTCCTAGTGTAATAGCTGGTAATAGGGTTATGAATTCGATGTGCCAAAGCTATGATGTAGAAAGAGCAGGTTTGTTTTTGAAGGAACTAGAAAGTGTAGGTTTTCGTCCTAATGAAGTAACCTATGGGATATTAATTGGTTGGAGTTGTTATGAAGGGAAAATGAAAAATGCGTTGAGTTATTTATCGATTATGCTGTCGAAAAGCTTTGTGCCGTGTTTATGTACTTATAATGCTCTTATAAGTGGATTATTTAAAGTAGGTGCGTTAGAGAATGCTAAGGATATTCTTGATGAGATGATTGATAGGGGAATGATACCTGATATTTCGACTTTTAGGGTTCTTATAGCAGGGTATTGTAAGTCAAGACGGTTTGATAAAGTGAGAAGTTTGGTTGGTGAGATGGAGAGCCGTGGGTTGGTTAACCTTTCTTCGACGGAGAGTCCACTTTCCAAGGCGTTTCAGATTTTGGGCTTGAACCCTTTGATTGTGAGGTTGAAACGAGACAATAACAAGAAGCTTTTCAAAGCAGAGTTCTTCGACGAAATGGGGAATGGACTTTATTTAGATACAGATGTTGATGAATTTGAGAATCATGTTGCTTCGGTTCTTGAAGAATCTGTTTTACCGAACTTCAATTCATCTGTTAGCAAGGAATGCCGCAGCAATAACGTGAAAAATGCGTTGGTTTTGGTTGAAGAGATGCTTTGTTGGGGCCAAGAATTGCTTTTGCCTGAATACTCAAAATTAGTGAGACAACTTTGTTCATCTCGCTCACAAATCACGTCAGTGATCAAGCTTTTGGAGAAAAAGCCACGGTCTGCATGCAAACTTGATCACAAAACCCTCAATTTGGTTGTACAGGCATACACCAAGAAGGGTTTACTTTGCCGAGCAAAAACTATACTCGATGAAATGCTTCACAGCAACTTTTATATCGAGAACTCGACGTATACCTCCTTACTCGTACCTTTATGTAAAAAAGGAAACACGAAGGACTTTAATTATTACTGGAACGTTGCTTGTAGAAATAAATGGGTACCAAAATTGGAGGAGTTTAATCATCTTCTTGGTCATATATGCCATCGGAAAATGCTTCCAGAAGCATTACAGTTTCTCGAAATCATGCTTTTAGCATACCCACTCCAAAGGTTAAATATATATCATATATTTCTAGAAGTACTTTCTTCTAAGGGTCTTACGGATACCGCACTTGTAATTTTAAAACAACTACAATTTTATTCATTCTTCGATCATACTGGTTATAATAATCTTATAAGGGGCTTATGCAACGAGGGTAAATTCTCTCTAGCTTTTACGATATTGGATGATATGCTACAGAGAAATTTTGCACCTTGTTTGGATGTTTCACTCATGTTAATCCCTCAACTGTGCAAGGCTCGTAGATATGACAAAGCTATTGCATTAAAAGATATCATTTTGAACGAACAACCTTCGATTTCTCGTTCTGCTGATTGTGCTTTGATATGCGGATTTTGTTATTCGGGTAACATTGAGAAAGCAGACTCTCTGTTCCGAGATATGTTATCTAAAGGACTAGTTTTAGATGATGAGCTTTGTAACATGCTCATCCAGGGCCACTGCAAAACTAATGACTCGAGAGTAGTGGGAGAGCTACTCGGTGTTGCGATAAGAAAGAGCTGGGAGCTGTCTCTCTCAAGTTACAGAAATTTGGTGCAATCGATGTGTATAAAGGGCAGAGTCCCATTCGCACTGAGCTTAAAGAACCTTATGCTTGCACGATGTTCACTTGATGACGTTATCGTATATAATATTCTTATTTTCTATCTTCTGTCTAGTGGAAACTGTTCGGTTGTTAGTAAGATACTAACTGAAATGGAAGAGAAGAAGGTTACACTCGATGAAGTTGGTCAAAATTATTTTGTTTATGGTTTTTTGCAATGTAAAGATTTATCCAGTTCTTTGCATTATCTCACTACCATGATTTCGACGGGACTCAAACCGAGTAGCCGCACCTTAAGGAAGGTGATAAGCAGTTTGTGCGATGTCGGAGAGATGCAAAAAGCTGTGGAATTGAGTAGAGAAATGGGATTAAGAGGATGGATACATGATTCTATCATCCAAACAAGAATTGTGGAAAGCCTTCTTTCTCATGGTTTGGTAAAAGAAGCAGAAAGTTTTTTGGACAGAATGGAAGAGGAATCTCTAACTCCTGACAATATCAATTACAATTACTTGATTAAGCGTTTCTGCCAGTACGGAAGATTGAAGAAAGCAGTTCATCTTCTGAACAGAATGCTAAAGAAATCCAACATTCCGATTTCCACCAGCTATGATTTTCTCATTCATGGATTCTGTGCACAGAATGAATTAGACACGGCTTCAAATTTTTATTCTGAGATGCGAAACTGGAATCTCAAACCAAGAATCGACACAGTGGAAACGCTCGTGTTTAGCTTCTGCAAACATGGGAGGACAGAACAAGCAGAACAGTTCTTAGTGGACATGACTCGCGGAGGCGAAACACCAACGAGAAAAATGTATTGCGCCGTGATTAAAAATTATCACGCAGAAAAGAATCTTAAAAAGGCGTCGGAGCTCGTGCAAGCCATGCAGGAAAAGGGCTACCAGCCTGACTTTGACATACATTGGTCTCTCATAAGCAACTTGAGCAATGCCAAAGAAAAGGATACTGGTAATGGTAAGAAGGGATTTTTATCAAGGCTTCTTTCTAAAACTGATTTTCTTCAAAAGAGATGATTCAAATCCAAATGGATCTTTTTGTTAGTTGATTGTATTACATTGTTGTTCTTGCAAATTCATTGAGTAAGTAGATGATACGTATTTATATTTAACAATGATCATAAATTTTATATGTAGTTTTTATTTTATTGGCTCGGCTAAATAAGTTGATAGTTTTAGTGCAACAATGAGGTTATAAGTTAAATGGTAAGAGTTTAATTTCAAAATATATAGCTCAATTTTTTTTAGGATAGTTGTAGAATGGTTATAAATTTTAATTTAAATATTTTTTTTTTTCATTTTCAATCTTCTTTTTTTAAAACAAATTATAAAGTTATTTACAACATTTTGTATATTGTTGTATATATATTAGTCAACCATGGCCAAGGAAATATCAAAATAAAAATAAAATAACCTTCAAAGGACCATATCCCCTCTGATTGAAACACTAAGGGGTGTGCACCACTCAACTCAATTCGGAAATCCGTTCTAATCTAATGATTTTGGGTTATTCTCATCTTTGTCTCGTTCTCAGATCGGACGAGTTCACGTTGATTCTTAAGTTACCCGAACTCGAATTTGTTTGGATTATCAAAATTATTCGATCAAAATTTAACATATATATTTAAGACTGTTAATAATCTCTTGTATTTGTTAATTTTATTGGGCCATAAAAGATAACCTATGGCAAAAGTAAACGAAAGGCAACAATGTTGTGCGAGCGTCAAAGAGGGTCTGGTCGCCCAATTAGGTTTAAGTCATCTCACTCTAATCGGTATCAATTAACCATTCCATTTTTTAGACCCACCCATGAGTTTTTCAAGAAGCAATGATTTAGACGTATCAAAAAGAGAAAAACCCGTCTTTCCCACGATATCTTGCCCTAGTCACATGTTGTTGATAAGGAAGTTGGGGAATCATTTCTACTGGGATTTTTTCCAAGGATCTTATATAAATAAGCATAATATCATAATTGAGGAGGGATCAATCACGTAAAGTCTATAGTGATTCCTGCATGAACAAACTTTTTCTTACTATTGAACTTTTAACAAGTATATTTGGTGTTCATTGTGGGGCCTTGGTAAAAATAACACAAGCCATAACTACACTCACATCACAAACTTCTTCAATATCCATCCTTAAGATGGTGGCAACATAAAGTTTCACGTTAGGCTACGTAGTTTTGGAAATGTCCGCTAGACCATAATGGAGATGTGAGCTGCTATGGAAGAACTGCACTGCCACAATTAAGCTTTGAAAGACAACATCGTTAACCTTCAAGAGCGACAACATGAGGTTGAACCTCAGAATAAAACAACGTCTTGGATCCTCAATCGGTTTTTAACGAAATTTGGGGGCTTCAAATGCAGAAAAATGTCAAACCTCGTCACTAATGAAGTTTAACAGAACGAGCGACCCTTAGGAACACGTCGCCTCCATAAGTACCCATATAACTAGCATTGATGTCAGTGAATCCTTGAAAGGAAATATACTCTCTAGTAGAAATATAAACGATGCATTAAGGTGGTAAATGAACTTACCACGTCTGTCTGTTACTAGTTACCAGGATTTGGTGAAAAAATTAATCCACCAGTTATCGGTGAGCAAGCACAATAAGGTATAAACCACAAGCCTGTTGAATGCACGCTAAAGTTCTTATAAGTCGTTGAGGTATTATGTCATCATTTTAACGAGGAGACTATCAAATTCATACACCTAAACCAATAGACGTTCGAAGGGGCATTCCATAACGGTTTGAGGTTTAGGCACTTCAACAAGCCCCTCACCCAGAATCGAGCTGCTTCCATGGAAGAAATCATGGCACAATCTGAATTCTATATAAAAAGTGATGAGAGTAATGCATAGAAAAATCTAGAGACACCAATGAACTAACATATGAGACTCTTGATACACCGAGGAAGTCACTATACTGAAGGTTCAATGAAACACAAGAAATGGGGTGTTTGAATTGGTTTCAAGAATTTCAAATCTTTTCGAACATCCAAAGATCAAACAATACTCAGGCGCAAAAAGTAAACAACAATAAAATACATGTGAATTTATCCTGGTTCACCGTTAACTAGGTTAGTCCAGTCCACCCATCCAGGATGATTTTGTCTTATCAATAAAGACGTAATCCACTAATCAAATAAGCTTTTGATTACAACCTCAATGAAAGTCTGTCATTGACATCTCAAGAATTATGACCCAACTGGTCTCTTGAGGAAAACAATCTCAATGACAAACTATCATTGATATCTCATGAGTTTTGACCCAACTTGTCTCTTGAGGAAAATAACCTCAATGGCAAACCGTCATTGACATCTCAAGAATTATGATCCAACTGGTCTCTTGAAGAAAACAACTAAACTTGGTTAACATATGTGTGTTTAAGTGAGCTTCTTAGTTAAGTATATACACAAATTTACATTTTTATTTACACAATCAAAATAAATAAAGATTGTATATTTTTAAGGACTTCTTCCGTCATGTTGGCTTTTGTATAATTTTTCTTCTGAATTTTGCTTTTTCCCATCTTGCCCTTTAGTGATTATTGATTTGCTTTCTTGTCTTTGATCACTTTGATGAAGGCTAAAGATTTAAGTTGATAATCATTCTTAATGTAGAGCCTTATCTTTTGTTTTCATCTTCAATAGCTACTTTTGATTGATTATGATCTTCTATGCGTATGAACATCAAATATCTTGTACTAATTCTCTAGGTCAGCCTTTCTGCATCACAATATGTCTTTATTGAATTTTGTCGTTCATCTTGTACGTGGATAATGTGAAAAAAAGACTTTGCAGCAACTTTGATAATTTGATAACTTTGATATTTTTTTGATATATCGACAATTTCAATCTTCTCCTTCAATGAACAAATTAGTAGAATATAAAAATTTAAATGCTCCAAAAAAATTCACATATGATTTGAAAATTATGCATAAAAAGTTTTTATGTCAAAATATTTATTGATACTTAAAACAAACAAAATCATTCATGAAGAAGATGATTTTGAATTTGAAAAATCTTTCTATTTATAATGAACCAAGTGCTCTTATAAAATCATAAATAATACTTGGAAAATACTCATGATCAATTGCAATGTTATGAAAATGTTTTATGATCATTAGAGATGAAGAGGTGTTGCATTTGTTCAATATTTTTCTAAAACAAATAGAGGTAAATTGATTTACCAAATGAGGGAAACCGATTTCCATGCTTGCAACGTACAAAAATATTGAAATTTTAAACTAGGTAAATCGGTTTACCAAATGAGGAAACTGATTTCCCTTCTTAGTTTCCTCAAAAAAATTGTTTGGCAGAAAGGAAGGAAACACCCATATAGGGAAATCAATTTTACCTAATCAAAATCACCAAAAATTGAATAAGTTAAAATCCATTTGAAAGTGAATCATGAAACCATGTTTTGGAAAACTAGAATGTTTGAGATGAAAGTTTGTGAGCACTTAGAGCTTATAAATCATGAATTGCACATTGTAAATTGGTCTATGATCCAAATCCATTGAAATCTAAAACTTATGCAAATTTGATACTCTTATTCCAATCTTTTTCTTCTTTGATCTTTCTTCTAAGATAGCCTTTTGTCTTCATAAAAACCAATATATGATTGATGATGAACATCTTCTTCATGATCTCCTCCTTTTTAATTATGATAAAATATATTGATGGGAAGTTTTTTCTTGACACTTGATTACTCCTCCTATCTTGTATATCTCCCCCTATCTTGCATATCCCCTTTTATTTTGTGCCTTTGTCGTTGGTATCCTAAAAAAATACAAAAACAACTATCTATTTTCTCCCCATTTTTGGCATTATCAAAAAGAAAAAAAAGAGTAAAATCTAAAGGAGTATTATAATATAAGCGAAATGATATAAAAATATAAAAATTCTTATATTCTTCACAATACTATCATATGAAGTCAAATTTGATATCAATGTTGATGCATTTACGGAACATATTTCATTCAATGTGTTCCATTATGGAACCAGAAATATGTGGAATTACAGAAGCTGCGGCAAAGGAGAGCTTCCGACACGACAGGATGGAAGGCGTACCTGCAAGTTTAGAAGTTCAACGCTCTAGTCAATATGTGAATGGTGATAAAGTATTCAAATTGTATTTGGAACTTGTTACCTGAAATGGTGCCATCCGTATATAGGGGAGCAAAATAACTAACTTGCTAACTTCCCAACGTAGAATAAGGAGGACCGTTGGATGCGTTGGAGGGATGGATATCATATTTCTATATTACTTAAGATTTGGTGGTCAAGAGAATGTTCCAAAAGTTTTAGTGAATACTTGAGTTGAATCCAGGGTGTTACACCTTGTGGTGACTGGCTCAGAAAAGGAATATGCATGGATTGGATCAATCCAGATAGTTATTTTCTTATGATAGAAGGATCTATAAAGGTTAGGCCAAACATACTTTATTTGCTTCAACTACCCTGTAGCTTCAAATTCCTTTGGAAGAGAGATTATGATCTTTCTAGGGAATTGAAATACTCAAGTATTACGTGCCAGAGAAATGAATGTTCGATAAGACAAACACCTTTTTGTTTTGTAAGGCAAATTCATAAATATGGGAAGAACTAGAGCCACTTATTTATTATATGTTTTTCTTGCCCTTACTTCCGAACTGTTTTTATCTTCTTATCCTATGAAATATTTCTTTCTTTTTCTTGAATTTTCTATCTTGATATGGCAAAAAGACCTCGAAAAATTATGAAAAAGAATATGGTGAAACCATCTTCTCTGTGAGAAGGTTTTGTATTTTCTTCATCCCTCTCAATCTTCACCAAAGAGGGGAACTTGGATAGGGCCCTTTCCGACATTGGCGAACAAGTCACTTCGGGGCTTACCATTCCTAGTGATGAAGATAGAATTTATAATGAGTATGGCAATTGTAAGATTCCATTGTACGAGTATCATTTTTCCTCTCTGGGAATTTGTTTGCGTTTTACCAATTTCAAAGTGGATTTTCTTAACTATTTTATAGAGTATCCATCTCAACTTTATTCCACCAGTGTTGGGTGAGAATATGGTGTAAGAAAATAGTTTATAAGGGGGTGATGAATAAACTTTTTAAAAATAACTTCAACCAATTTTTCAAATACAAATTATTAGAGGTTTTAAGAGTATGCACACAAAAGTTTTTAGAGAGAAATAAAGTGAATTATAATGAATTTAACTTAAATCATGTAAGTGTTGAAATACTTTTAGAGAGTAAATATTTTCTTTATCATATCCACAGGGATTTGATGATATTACCGCTGTTCTACAGTCAAAATTGTTTTAAGCATGGGTTTATCAAAGGTTTTAGTTTTGGAAAGTTTCGATTTCATAAAAGTTTTCAAGCATCGGTAAAAGAGAGTTTTGGTTTTAAATGATTGGTAAAATCATGTCAAGATTAGGGCTCGATAATCTATTTCGTACGTATTTTCTTAATAAATTTCATCTCAATAAGTTTCATCTCTAAAACAAATTGTGAGTTTTATTATATTGATTCGTAGATGATCTCTCTACCTAACTATCAATATGATAACTTTAAAAGCTTGATATAGGTGAATAGCAACTCACAAAACTATGTCTAGAAATTATTTGTTGATAAATGAAAACCTACGTCAAGAGTTGAACATATTTTTCAATAATGATTCAAATCAAACATAAACCATAAAACAAGAATTTTCATCAAGTTGTTCACATAAAAAAATTAAGAGAAATACATACAAAAGTGGAGATTATCTACCTCTAATCTTGACACAAAGAGTGGTTTAGCTATCCATAATTATGGTAGCTTGATCAACAAGTAAACAACAAAGCTTTATGAACATCAAACTTGAAGTCTCAAAAATTGATGTTTGAAAGCTTTGATTTTGAGTAGAAATAAAGAAAATAAGTTTTTCTCTCACACAATGTTGTTTCTAGGTTACAAGAAGGTAAGAAAATGAAAGAAGTGACCACAAATATCTAAAAAGTGGCTTATAAACATGGCATGTCCGCTCTGCCTCGCCCGATGCTACACAAGCTTTGTCAGGCGAGCCCTAATAAACATGCCCATATGACAACAACAGTGCATGCAGGCATCTGAAAATATCTCGCCTCACTAGGCGAGCCAATAGCATCGTCGGGCGAGTCCTTCTCGCTAGGTCTTTGTTGGGCGCTCCAACAGGCGAAGCAAAGTCAATAGCTATTAACTTCTAAAGCATCTCTCGCTCCTGGCCCGTGCCTCCCTCGCCGGGAGGAGCTGCTGATTCTCGCCTCCCCTTTGCTGGACGAGGCTTCCCAAACACTAACGCCGAGCTTTCTTTGTTTCTTCATCTCTGAGCTTGCTTTAAGCTGCAACATCTGATCATAAAGTTCTTAAAAACTAACAAATAAATTAAATTTTCCAAGATTATATACATCAATGCAAGAATCACTTAAAGTAAGTCATTTTCAAAATCAAAAGCATAGAAAAGAGCTTAAAAATGTCAATATATATGATATGGAAAAAAAACCTAAAATTGACACTTAACAATAAGTACTTAATCATTGTACAAATATTAAAAATTGAATTAATGATGATACACAAGGTATTCAATTAATACCACTAGTATAATTCATGAGAAGTGATTATATAATGATTTAATTTGCGAATTATAAACTCAACAAGTTTCTCAAATTTTAATCACCACTAAAGCTCAATTAGGTCCAAATTTCAAGAAAACCTAATCTTAAGAAATAAGTTGCTATCAATGCAATAAATGATGAAATACTCTAAGAATTGAAAAACCTAGGCATGCAATATACTATGAAACTTAAATGCAAGAGTAAAAGGTAGAGAGATGAAGTCATGATTTATAGTGCTTCGACTATGTCGACCTTACGTAAGTCTACATGCACTTTTTAATGATCTCCCATCAAAACATACATAATTCCATTATATTTTGATAAATATTCCAAGTTTTCATACAATCAAGCATCCACAATAAATCTGAAGAAAATAAAACATCAATTATGGATATCGACATGTATAAAGCTTCACTCCAAACTCTTATGTGCAATCTTTACTCTATCAATACTCCAAGAATCTTCTAATATCACAATTATGCTTTAATCATTCACATGTAGCAAGCAACCCTTTTATCCTACTGATTCCTTAAGCGGTGAGTTGACCAAATATTTGAGAATAACTCTGCCTTATTCGTAGTCTTCCACATAGTCACTACTAAGACAATATGGAGAGAAGAATATCCTTCTTTTGACACTGGAATTTGTTAGCACCAATGACAACTCCTCAATCTTGCAAGAACTTGAAAATATTTAACCAATCTCTAAGAATGGTTAGTTTCAAGATAGCATTCCCCCCAATAAATCATAGATCTCTCGTTATCAAGATCTAAAAATAAAAATTGAGGTTGAAGAAGAAAGAAATTTCAATGCAAGCATTTTGAACTTTTCAAAGTGAGAGAGAGAGAGAGAAAGAAAGTTGATTTCATAGAAAATAAAAAATGATTATAAAATGAAAAAGTGTTTATAAAAGGTTTTATATGTACTTGAGATTAAGTACAAAAATGAGTGGTAAAAGTTAGGTAGATTTGAATCAAGAACAATGCATGGTTCGAATCAAATGTTCAAGTGAATGGAATAAAAACAATTTGGATATTTGACCCATTTCTTGCTTGATTTGAATCAAGTCCAAAGTGTGATTTGAATCAAAGACCCAGTGATTCGAATAATGTACAAATTGTAATTCAAATTAACTACACCGGGCCCTTAAGAAAAATGCTGAAAACAGTGTGATTCGAATCATGTGCAAAGTGTGATTGGAATCAAATTGAGTAAAGGTGACCAGTAAAATGCATGACTCGAATCATGTATAAAACCTGATTTGAATCAATTTGTTTAGAAAGTTTTGGCCGTCCCCTGTTGGATTTGATTCGAATCAGAATGTGTCTTAAATTTGATTGATTTGAATCAAACACACAAAATCTCAAATTTTCATGTTTTAAAAGTATTTTGAGATTTTTCTTTGCACCTAACTTGAATTAAACACATATAGTTTTTATTCCACAAACTCATGCAATTGACTAAAATAATCTTCATTAAGTTCAAACATAACCATTTTTTTATGCATCCTAAAATAATAATGAATCCATTTCAAACATGATTCAAAAGATGTGCAATCATGAGGGAGACTCAATAAACGATAATAAATGAAAGCAATAAGACAAGCAACAAAATAACCTTATCGGCGATGCTCCCTCTACATATGATAGATAAATGCAACAACCCCTAGTAATATGCAACTTAATTCTACCTCTTTTTGATGATTTGCATGCTTTCACTTGTAATTGAGTTGACTTTGAGCTAAAAGAAAAAATGAATGTGCTCCCCCTGAAACATTGCATACAATACAACATAAAATGCCTAAAGCAATTCTAGAATCATTACAAATTTCTCCCAATTTGACAACATCAAAAAGAGATACCAATTGTTATGGATCTAGAAACCAAACAACCAAACACAATAAATAATTTAATATGAACATATGAGCTAAATAGATAAGAAGATTATACAACAATGAACATCAGATACAAAATAAGAAGATAACATGCTACATGCAGCAAAATGCAAAATAAACATGCAACACAAATATTCAACAACATACAATAAATGATCAACACTATCATGTAATAGAATGAATTAACAACTTAAATAATTCATGAACAAGTATATAAATGATCAAATGAACATAATTAATAAAACACATTTAAAAGACTTAAATGCCAACTAGAATAACCAAAACATGCTAGATACAAACGAGTAAAGTAAAAAATGGTAGTAAGCAAACTAATGAACATATCTAGAGCATACACACACACAAAATGATACAGATAGGAGAATAAAGTTATAGAGAAATACCAATATAGTGGGTAAGAGAATGATTTTCTATAAAATAGTGTTAGTGAAAACATAATGTACATAGCAAGTGAAAAAAAAAACATAATTCTTATTCTGTTTAAAACAGGAGGAATCCAAGATTCTCAAATCCCTACATATATCTTGTGAAAAGGGTATGATGACAATGGTTTTTTAAAGATGTCAGAAAGATGACTTTTATTATCAATGTATTCAAAAACAACATCCCCTTTTTTCAACATACTCTCTAAGAAAATGGTGTCGAATCTCAATGTATTTAGTTCGTCAATGAAGTACTGAATTCTGAGTGAGACTAATCACACAAGTACTATCTCACTTAATCAGAATTCATCCAAGTTTTAAATCATAGTATAGAAATTGTTGCTTTAGCCATAAGACTCGTGCACAACAACTACCGGCTGCTACGTATTCATCCTCGACCGTAGAAGGTGCAACACTATGTTGCTTCTTACTATGCCAAGAAACTAAACAACTTCCAAATAAGTGACAGACACAACTAGTACTTTTTTTATAAGACTTACACCCCATGAAATTAGAATAAGAATAACCTACTATTCTATAAGAATCACCTTTAGGATACCAAAGACCGTGTCGTGAGGTTCTATTAAGATATCTCAAAATATGTTTTACGATCTTAAAATGGGACTCCTTAGGTGATGCTTGATATCTAGCACACACGCACACGCTAGACAATATATCTGGCCTACTCGAAGTTTAATAGAGTAAGGATCCAATTATACCTCTATACCTGGTAATGTCGAAGTTCACTTATCTTTCTTCTTTGTCAATAAGCATATTAGATGCCATAGGTGTTAAGATACTTTTATATTCTTTCGTGTCGAACTTCTTGAGAAGCTTTAAGCAGTATTCGGTTTAACTTATGAAAGTTCCTTTTTTGGCTTTCTTGATTTTCAATCCCAAGAAATATACCAGCTCTCCTATAAGAAATATCTCAAATTCTCCCAGCATAAAGCTTGAAAACTCTCGACAAAGAGATTCATCAATAGGAACGAATATGATATCATCTACATATATTTAAGCTAAAATAATAGGATTTGCTTTACGTCTAATAAACAAAGTTGTGTCGACTTTTCCACGATTGAATCATTGATAAAAAAATCCACTCAATCTCTCATACCATGCTATTGGAGCTTGTTTGAGACCATAAAGGACTCTTTTAAGTTTAAAAACATAATCAAGATTATCCTGATCTTCAAAACTCGGGGTTGTGAGACACACACCTCTTTGTTTATATGACCGTTAAAAAAAGAAGATTTAACATCCAATTTATAAAGTTTAAAATCCAGGCAGCAAGCAAATTCCAAAAGGAGTCTAATAGCTTCTAGACGAGCTACATGAGCATAAGTCACCTTGTAGTTTATTCCTTCCGCTTGACTATATCCTTTAGCCACTAACCTTGCTTTATTTCTCGTAATTACGTCATTTTCATCCATCTTGTTCCTAAATACCCATTGAGTGCCTTATCAACTAGACATGGAACAAGGCCCCAAACGTTATTTTATTTAAATTGAATTAGTTCTTCTACCATAGGAAGTAACAATCCCTTGTCAAGTAAGGCATAAGATATTGATTTAGGTCCAATATGAGAAATGAAAGCAGAGTACTTATAAAAATTATTAACCCATGATCTAGTACTTACACATCTTTTGATATCTCCCAAAATTTGATCTAATGGATGATCTTTAGTGATTGTCCAATATTGAGGCAGCTGGTTCAGGTCTCATGTTTTTCATCCTCATGTAAGCTTTCCTCTTTATCTTAATTAATGTGCTCATCCTTTTTTTAAGGAGTAGGAACCTTTTTGGAACTTTCATCATTGATCAACTTTTCCATTATCTCACATGAAACATAAAAAAATACCTTCCCCGTCTTTTGGGGTGATGACTCATCAAATGCAGCATGAATATATTCTTCTACAAAATCTGTTATAAACTCTATAAGTCTTACTCGTAGATGAGTACCCTAAGAATATCCCTTCATCAGATATACCATCAAATTTATTAAGATTTTCCTTTCTGTTATTTAAAATGAAACATTTGCAACCGAAAATGTGAAAATAAGAAATATTTGGCTTTCTACTTTTAAGTAACTCATATGGTGTCTTCTCTAGGATAGGACGAATAATTAACATATTTAAGACATGGCATGCAGTATTAATCACATCTGTGCAGTATTAATCACATCCGCCCAACAGTACTTAGGAAGGATCATTTCACTTATCATGGCCCGAGCTAGTTCTTTCAAAACACGATTTTTACGCTCAATAACACCATTTTGTTATGGCATTCTCGGGCATGAAAAGTTATGAGCAATTTTATTTTTAATACAAAAGTTTTGAAATTTATGGTTAACAAGTTCACCAACATGATCTGTTATTTCTCTAATTTTGTGGTTGGCATTATGTTTGGTAAAACGAACTTAGCAGAAACATGTTGAATGAAGATGTTCCATCATTTGGAGCAACATGTTGAATATGATGTACCGCTAAACTATAAGGAGTATTCTTAGTTTATAATTATAGAGATAATTTAGGAAACTAATTATTGATGTCCTATCTTTGAGGATATAATTCTGCAGCGCCTCTATCATATCCAGCTGTGTTCGAGAAGCCCAAATCCAGTATATTGAAGATTATAAAAAGAAGGCTTCAAGCTTAGTATGTGGAACTTACTGTGTATTTTTATTAAGGTTTGTATATTTATTGTAAGACTCTCGATTATCATATTGATGAAAGAGTAGGATTGTGCTTTTAAGTTGTAATTTCTGTCAATTATTCCAAAGCTTTGAAGCAGATCATGGTTGTGTGTCTTTGAAGTGTGACTTCTATTTTTGTTCTAAGTGTTTAGAATTGTTCAGTCACTATGTTATGATTGGAAGGGAATTTAGAAGGGTCTCATACCTAGGTGAGTCTTAGGTAGAAGTTAAACACGAGTAGTGATTAAGTGAGTAGATTGTAAACTAGGTGAAAGTTTACTGTGGGTATACGAATTGATACTATCTAGTTAACTCGGTCCCTGGCTTGGTAGCCCCCAGAGTAGGTGTGTTGATTCATTGGACTGGGTTAACAATTCTGTGTGTTTATTATTTTTCTACACCATGTTTATCATTTACCTTGTCATTGTGTGCAATCTCAGAGAAAGGTGTCTCAACATCTCTTAGGACATATGTGGTATGAATACCAGAATTTCAATTGGTATCAGAGCAGACATCCTACTCTGACTCTGGGTGAGATTCAGGGAAGTTAGTTTCTGGTATAATGAACAAGGAAGGAGGATTCGGAAACAGACCACCAGTTCTTTATGGAACAAACTATGATTATTGGAGAGCTCGTATGGTGGCTTTCATCAAGTCCATGGATAAAAAGGCTTGGAAAGTTGTAGTCAAAGGATGAGATCCACCAATGGTTGTAGGTTTGGACGGGAAAGAGGTTTTGAAGGCCGAGGAAAACTAGAATGATACTGATGAAAAATCACCAGAGGTAAACTCCAGAGCATTGAATGCCCTATTCAATGGAGTGGGCAATAACATCTTCAAACTGATAAGAAACTGTATTGTTTCCAAAGAAGCTTGGGAGATTTTGAAGACTGCTCATGAAGGAACCTCTAAGGTGAAGACATCAAGAATCTAAATTCTTACCACTCGGCTTAAGAACTTAAGAATGAAGGAAGATGAGAGTATTCATGACTTCCACATGAATATCATCGAGATACCCAATGCATTTGGTGTCCTAGGAGAAAAGATGTTAGAAGCCAAGTTGGTAAGGAAGATTCTCATATCTCTTCCAACGAGGTTTTACATGAAGGTGACTACCATTGAAGAAGCCTAATATGTAAACAACATGAAGGTTGATGAGCTCACAGGATCTCTGCAAACCTTTGAATTAGGGATCAGTGAAAAATATGAAAAGAAGAAGAGCATTGCATTTGCCTCTAGTGTTGAAGACTCAAAAGAGGAGTGTGACCTTGATAGAGACGAAGGAATGTCCAATGCTATTGTGTTGCTTGGAAAAAAATCCAACTAAGTGTTGAAGAAAGTGGAAGGGAAGTCAATATCAAATTTCTGGAACAGGCGTTTTGACAAGTCCTTCGACATCAACAAAAGTCAGGATTTTGGAAGAAGGGACAAACCTGAAGAGAAGATCAATTAAGGAAGAGGAGTTAAATGTCATGAGTGTGAATTCTTTGGAAACATAAGAGTCAAATGTTCCACCTATCTCAAGAGAAAGGATAAAGGTCTGTATGTGTCATGGTCAGACGAAGACTCTGAAAGTGATCATGAAGAAGAAAGTGCCAAACAGGTCACATCCTTGACTGGGACTTATGACTCAAATAAGGATTCAGTTTGTAAAGAGATATCCTTTGATGAGCTTGATGATTCTTACAAGGAATTGCGCCTCAGAAGTTAAGAGATGATCCGATTGGAAGAAAAGCGAGCGAAAATTATTTCTCAACTGGAAGCAGAAAAAGTAGAGCATGTGTCTACCATATCTAATATGAAGGATAAAGTTCGTGTTCTAAATTCACAACTTGATAGTATGACCAAGTCTATAAGAATGCTTAATAGTAGTTTTGATGTACTTGATAAGATTATCAAGTATGGGAAGAGTGTTGAAAATGTTTAAGGAGTCGGGTATGTCAACCAATCTGTGAAGAACAAGGGTAAAGGGGATGAAGTGATTTTTTCCCCAAGGAAAGTAGTGGATTAAAAGATGTCAAATAAAATGTTCTAACACGAGCATAAACAACAGATAATTACTTCATAAATAAGTATCAACAAAGGATGTACTATTATTGTGGTAGGTTTGGTCATATACAATCCGTCAGTTAAAGGTTATATGGTTATCCCAAATATGAAGTACAATTCAGAAGATAACAAGTGGTTACTAAATCAAAGAAGAAGTAGAGCTCAAGAAAGGGAATGTATGGACTCATAGCTCATACACCTCTCATAGATTCAACAAAAAAGGGTTGGTATTTTGGTAGTGGTTGTTCTAGGCACATGATTGGTTTCAAGAATTTTTTGGTGAATGTTAAATCATGTCCCACTAATAATGTCACCTTTGGAGATGGATCAAAATGTAAAATAAAGGGTGTTGGAAAGATAGAATATTCAGGACATCCTAATCTTGATGATGTGTTATTTGTTAAGGGGATGATTGCAAATTTGATTAGTATTAGTCAATTGTGTGACCAAGGTCTCAAATTTAACTTTATTGAATCTAACTGTTTGGTAACAAATGGTAACAGTGAGGTCATCATGAGAGACACCAAATCTAAAGACAACTTCTATCTATGGTCTTCTCAAGAAACAAATGTCCATCCATAAGCTTAATGACAAAAGAAGTTGAAGTGAAGTTATTTCATCCAAAACTTATCCATATGCATTTGAGAGGTATAAAGAAAGTTCTATCGGAAAAAGTAGTCAGAATTACCTCCTAGTTGAAAATTGAGAATGGAAAAACCTATGATGGAGGTCGAATAGGAAAGCAAACCAAGATTTCGATTCCAAAGTAGCATCACCAAATTACTTCTAAGAGAGTAGAAACCTATCATATGGAGTCAATGGAACCTGTGCAGATTGACAAAGTTGGTAAAAAGGGAATTGTTGATACAATTGCTAAGGATTTTTCAAAATCTGCTCGGATTAACACTATGAAAGAAAAATCAAATGGTGTTGAAGGTCTTAGGTATGTATAGAAATTACATAAGGGAAAGAGTGCAACAAATTCTCCATCCTTCCTCCAAGTTGTTGTGGTTAGAACTGCAAAAGGGTGGAACAATAGGTCTCTGCAAAGGAACGAGTGGATGAAGAATTTTTCTGAGGTGGTGACAATTGAAGTCTATGATGCCACTTCTAAAACTTGTGACAGACTCAAGGAGTGCAGAAGGATATTTGACAGGGGCAAGGGGTGGAGGATGATCTGAAGACAATCATGATTGTTTTGTTCCCATGGATATAATATGCCTCTACTACTATTGTTGATGGATGTTTTTGTGTGTGAAAGATGTCCTATCAAATGCTACGACATCTTTTTTGATGTATGAACTTGAGAAGTTCATATTGTTTTTTTTATTCTGGATTTTTTCTCTTGAAGAAAGAATGATAGATCACTAGTGTTAAGACTACATCTTCTAAAAATGGTTCATCATGAAATGTTTTGGTCATCCATGTCTGTTAGGGGTTTATGGATGGAATTCTCATACTGGTCTTGAGACATCATCTAGCATCTTAAGGCTTCAGAAACAAGGATGAGCTTTATCTGAGAACTCTCTAGTCATGACTACTATCATCAGAGAATACACCAAAGTCTGACATAAAGGTAAATGTTTAAACAAAACAAAAAAATTACAAATGAAAATTCGAATGAACAAAAATTCCAGTTGACCATCTTGTGCGAATTCCAACGCTCCTTCATAGATCAGGTCTTGAATTTTATATTTCAACGTGCAACAGTTATCAGTATTGTGATACAGTGGTAGAACCGACTGTTATACTAGTTTGCATTTTGTATTCACAAATGTGCGGTAAGCAAGAGTCACCACCGAATTTTATTTCATCCAACAAAGGAAAAGGAAAAAGAACAGAAAAAACCTTTTTTCGAGATGTTTCTGAGTACGGGGGGTAGATTATAGAAAGGGAAGGTGTTAGCACCCTTTCCATCTGTGGTTTTCCACGGGCTCTTAGGTACTTGCTCATTTTCTAAAATTTCTTGCGTGTGCTTGTTTTGAAAAAAGTTTTGTTTACTTCGTGATAACCCTTGTATTTGTCTTCAAGGATGTGACAAAGTTGTTTTGAAAACTATTTTGAAATGTGTTTGTGTGAAAAGATTTTGAGCAAGTACTTAAGATTTTTCTACCTACTCGAAAAAAGTCTGTTCGTTTTTGTTTCCTTTAGACAGTGTTATCCTACTATTAGGGAGTAGGTAGCCCTATTGCTGGATTTTTAAAGGGATGTTCGAAGGGAAGAAATGGTCTCTGAAGGCAACAATTAAAGATACCTTAGAATTTCGAAGGGACTATCTTCATAAGATCAATTCATAGGTAACTCGAGGGACAAATAAGGACTATGGAATTTATGACGATTTTGAATCGCGGGTCATTCCTAAGGTATGCCTACGTTCAAGGGACACAACCATTATTTTCCGAGGCAACCAAGTGAGGCAAAACCCTAGGAGTGAGTATGTGCAAGTGTTTTGATTTCAGTTTCATTTATCTTACGCATTTAGGGTTTTCTACTGTTTTGAATTGATTTATCTTTCGCATACAATCCTAATATCCATACATCTAGCAGTTTAATAGTTGCGGAAATTAAAAGCGAGAAATTTAAAACCCTAGCTATTACAAGGCTTTGGGGAGGGGATTACATAATCAAAAACTGGGCAAAAATGATAAATGTGGAATAGTAAACCTAATTAACTATTACAAACTTGGAACAATTACAATAATTAATAAAAATAATGAAAGTAAAGACGCGCGCGACGAATTAGATAAGGGGAATTAATGTCAAGTTGTGAAAATAATAATTTACGAATAAATAAAAATATTTTTGATTGTTTTGTGAAAAATAATTAATTTTACAAATCAACCTAATTTCTATTAAATTTTAATTACAAAAAGATTTAAGTTGACCTAATTAAGCTAGTTAGTGCAAATAAATATTTTTTATGAGGAAAGACTAAATCTAAATTTTTTTTTTGTAATTTTCTGTTTTTTCTGATTTAATAAAAAAAAATGATTTTTTTCTTTGTAAAATAATTGAGACAAATGATTAATTAAAAAAATGAAAGAAATTAAAAAAAAGAATTGAAACTGGGCCTGGTATGATGAGTAACTTGGGGGGTATGTTGCCAATTTAGTGTTAGGCCCAAAGCTGGCCCAGAGTCTGGTGCGTGATCCAGTGAGGTCATCTCCTAAGAACTCATGGTGGACCCTCAAGGCTGGGGAATGAGATCTACATGGTGATGGATCTCAAGGATGAGATCAAGGGCGTATGATGATCTCCTAAAGGTGAGATGCATGGGACCTGCAAGGAAACTGGAAGAAAAATAATAAATGTTGGAGGCAAGGGTCGAACCCCTGACCTCTCGTATGCAACGCCTTACCTACCTTCCTGCACACCACTGGGCCATTTGGCCTCTTGTTAATATAAATCAACAAAAATTATATAATGCAAAAGCGCACTATGCCCAGAATAAAACGTGCTAACATTTAAATGGTCCAACAGGACATTGCCACACGGTCTTCTTCTTCCCTGGTACTGTCGTTTTAGATGGAGACCTTTACCTACGGTTTCATGTGTGTAACTACAACCCTTAAAATCTCAAAAATTAATACCAAGCATGATAAATCCATTCCAAGCATACAGATCAACTCGTTTTGATCTCACGAGTATGATGGTATCCTTCTTTTGCCCTGATTTTGCCTGCATCACAAAGCCCTAAAATACGACCTCAAACCCTAACAATGGAAACTATCAGTACATGCGCTAAAACTCTTAATTAACCATACCAATATGTTCTAAATGATGATATAAACAAGAAAACATGCTTAGAAACTATCTAGGATGCATAAATTTGCAGAACCAAATTCAAAAGATATGATAAACCGTGAGGTTGCTAGCGTGCGTTTCTTGATGCTTCAGGCCTTGATAATGCTTGTTATCGCCCCAATGGACGTCCAGGAATATGTTTTGACCTTTAGAACACTTTGAATTGGCCTCTGGAGGAAGATCCGGTCTGCACTTTTTAAAAAAATTGAGTTTCGTTTATTGCTTTGGAGGCAGGCTGTGCACGAAAAATCTCTCCCTTAGGGTTCTCCAAGCTTCAGTATATGTATTGAATCCAATTAGGTTAATATTTTTGGCAAGAATCCAAAGAATAATGGTCTTGAAGTTTTGATTCCAATCTTTCCAAAATTGGATATTTCTTCTTCTTTATGGCTTGATACAATTTTTTTGAGGTTATACAGCTTGCATGATCTACAATTCAATGCAAAACAAATCTCATTCCATAAGTTTGATTTAATTTGATTTAATTTGAATTTATTTGATTTTAAAATGAATAAAAATCAAAATAAATTAAATAAATGAGTGAATAATGCATGAGGGGTCCCATAGGTCGTGGACCATGCTAGGATTGAGATTCAATCTTGAAAAGATTGGCCCATGTGGAAAAAAATGCAATTTTGAGCATTGTTGACTTTGGGAAAATTTCCAAAAATGGCCAACTTTGACAATGCATATCTCTCTCAATTTTGACCCTAAGAGGATGTTCTTAGAATTTTTAGAAAGCTTAGGACGTACCTTAAGCAACCTCTTTAATTTTATCTCAATTGGATCTTCCATGTTCATGTAAGGATCTTTGACCCAGAAGGTGTTTTTGTTGACTTTTTGGAATGACCTATAATGTCTGAATTCATATCTTTCCATGAGTGCATTTATTGAACTTGAGGGTTGAAGATGAGTTGTAGGGAATTGGATTCTCTTCAAAATGAGCCTTGGATGAGAAATTTTTGATAAAGTATGAGAGAGTCATGCCTGGTCAAAGTTTGGTTAACTTTTCTTAAGAAACCCTAATTTAGCAGCTTTTGAGTTTTGATGTATTAGGAGCCTTCCTTGGGGAATCATGATCAACCCTTGATAAAATTATGGATATTACTTCAAAATGTTGATGTAGACCAAAAATCTTGAAGTTTGACTGTATGTGGGCCCCATTTGACTTTTAACCTGGTACAATTGATTTTCAAACATCTGAACAGTTGACTGGGCAAACTTCTTGTGCAAGGCGTGAAACTTAGCATGAATGGTCTTGAGAACATATTAGGACTATGGGGAGCATATGAGGCCTTCGGGACTCACCCATCTTGATGAAAATGGAAACCTTAGTTGGAGGTTCATTGCTTTAGGAGAGAATGGAAGGGCAAATTTTGGGGTACAACAGCTGCCCCTGTTCAATCTTCTTAAGCCTGAGGATGTAGATTGGCTGGTCTGCCTTTCGTGATCTGAAGGTGGAAGATGATTGAACACTAGAGTGCCCATAAATTTACAGTCGCATGGAGTAACACTGATCGATGATATCGGGAACATGCTTGCAGATGCCATTTGGGAGTCGTCAGAGATGGGCTTAAAGATGCCATCTAGAAAAGATATCAGTTGTATAAGAGATTTCTTTGCGAGAATTCTGGTACCTGCTGTTGAGGAGAACTTCGTCGGGGGATGTTGATTTATGTCCTGGGAAATGGAGTATAGGAGCTTCAGTTGTCCATTACTCTACCAGGGAATTAACTCCTGATTGAGGTGGTGGAAGTAAACTGCCTATCTGGTCAGGGTCCAGGCTGCACAACGATTTACTGGGGAAATGTGAAACTGTCCGTGTCTGGTCGGGTCCAGGTCTTACAGTGTTGTAAACTGTTGTCTGGAGATAAGGGAGAAGGAACCTGGATAATAGGGTTACTTCAAAATGAAAGCCTGGATAGTAGGGCTATGAGAAGGAACCTGGGTCGTAGGGTTACTTAGGGATGAAAGCCTGGATAGTAGGGCTATGAGAAGGAACCGGGATAGTAGGGTTACTTCGGGATGAAAGCCTGAATAATAGGTCTATGAGAAGGGACCTGGATAGTAAGGTTACTTCGAAATGTTATATTGGATAGTAGGGATATGAGAAGGAACCTGGATCATAGGGTTACTTCGGGATGAAAGCCTGGATAGTAGGGCTATGAGAAGGAACCAGGATAGTAGGGTTACTTCGAAATGAAAGCCTGGATAGTAGGTGTTGTACCCCAAAATTTGCCCTCCCATATTGTTTACCGTGGGAATTGGTAAACAACCGCTGATCTTCCAAAAGTTTACTTATTTGGTTACTCGCAGGATCGATCAGATTGATCCTAAGACATGGTTGATTTTGGGGCTTTGATTAAGTTTGATAATGGTTAAATGACAAGGAAATAAAGAAGCTTTATGTAAATTGCATGAAGAAGAGAACTTGATAAAATAAAGGAAGGCTTGAAATAAAGGCTTTCGACTGGAAAAGTAAAGGAGAAAGCAAGTAAAGTTTCTGGAAAATAAATGACTTTGATTAATAAAAGTGGTGTTTCACACATACATTCTCAACAATTCTTTCTCACACGCTGGGTACTCGAATCTATATGAGTGAGTTGTATATAATTGTGAACACACGCGAAAAACTGCGTGAACTACTAATATTTATACTAAACATCCCAAGTAACCGTCGGGCAGTTACACTGCTTCGAGATGACTCCACTTGGCACGTTCTCAGCGTTCGATGCTCCAGATCTTTGCACGTTGCACTTGGTAACCGCTGGGAACCGCTTTCCCTCCAAACGTTTGAATTTCAAACTGTTCCACTCTGAACAATCAAACACCTTCGTCGAGAAGCATCTTCGACGAGAAACAACTTCGACGTCGAAGGCAACCAAATCCTCCCTTGGAAGAAATTCTCTAAGTACATTGCCATCTTCTGATGAGCATTTCGACAGACCCAGCTGGTCGAAACCATCCTTCAACTTTAATGGCTGATATATTAATAAAAACAAGGGTGTCGAATTTAGGAGCCAACAAATTGCCCCCCAAGAATGCCTTATTTCGACTCTGAAAAGAAAAAGGCATTCTTTGAAATTCCATTCGACACCTGTCTTTTCATTCTACCAACCACTGACAATCCCAAGAAAAACCATCATTTCATCCGTACCTAAGACGTCACCTCAGTACGGCGTGCAGCGCCAAATGTCTTTTCACAAATTGTCATCATGACAATTTCCCAAAAACGAGGGTGCACGCTGCACCCTTCCATTTCTACAGAACGGCTATGTCAACAGGGGGACGCCACGTGCCCCACTACCTTCTGCAACATTAAATGGCATTAAATGGCCTCGAATTTGGGGATTTCCCAATTACTATAAATAGCGCCAAGTACCCATTGTGGGACTTTTTCATGCTATCTTGCCTTCAAACTTCCTTGAACACAAACTCTCTGCAAACTTTGCAAACAACTTGTTCTTCACTTCATCTTCAACCTTAACACCAACAATGGCCTCAGGTTCTTCTACCGCTCCTAGTTCTAACATCCCCTCCAGAAATGCTAAACCCAAGATCTTCTCCATTGCTCCCGTAGTTACTCCTACAGGCCAACGAAGGGTTCCTGAACCCCTAGACATTGCTGAACGTGAAGCCTATTCACACCAACTCATGATTCCGGTTGGATACTCCAACCAAATCTTCGCCATGTCTGGCCCGCTAAACCCAAGCATCGCTGAAGCCATGAAGATCAAAAGCTTCTTTCCAGTGCTTGAAAAGCTCAAACCTGTTGGATGCTCTAAAAAAGATGCAGAGGATAATGAAGAGCCCGCTAAGGAGAAAATTGATCTTCGCTTCTTCAATAGGGGTGTTAGGGCTTTCAGGTCTAGCCCTAGCCTCACTCCTGACTACAATGCTTGGCTGGAAAAAATGGAAAAAAGCCAGACTTCGATCTGGAAGGATCTGGGGATATTCGACCTAGTTATGTTGTCGAAGATGGGTCTCAACTACTCCCCATAGATGTTGATAGCTTCCTTACTCTTCTGGGATTACACTCATTTCACCTTCCACCTTCCCTGTGGAATGCTAACACCCACGCTGTTCGACGTGGCTGCCATCACTGGCCTTCGACCCACTGGGGATTATTTCGACCCAGAGGAAATGTCGGAGGATCAGATTGGATTCTCAGCGACGAAACCCACCTACACCACATATATCAATCATTACCATGATAAGTCGACAGCCACTGTGTCGGATGTAGAGCATATCGCGTTTCTAGCCTTATGGCTGTCACGCTTTGTGTTCTGCACAAAGTCTTTACAAGTGACAAAGAAGATGGTCACCCTCGCCACTCAACTCCACCATGGCCAAAATATTTGTTTGGAAGAATTGATCTTGGCGAATCTGTACGAGTCAATTAGTAGCGGAGCGACTCTGTTGAAGATCATCGAGAATAGAGCTAGTCTGCTGCTTGCAGGACCTTTTTGGCTACTTCAGCTGTGGCTCAATGCCACTTTCGAGTCTTTCTTACCCCAGAAGGCTCAAATAAATGAACAAGCTCCGGAGATAGCAAATAGGCGCATCGAAGGAACCAGATTAGCCCTACTAACCACGACTGAAGATGGGTTAGAACTTCAACAAACTTTTGTAAACTTCGTCTTGATGTTTGCACGAAGAAAAGAATTTGTTTCGACCATGGCTCCCTTTGCTCGACGAAAGGTTGGTCCAAAATGGTTCACGAGGCCCCATCCTAAGTCGTCAAGTGGCCCTCAGGTCGATGAACATACAACAGTGTGGGAAGCATTTCTCACACCAAGAATAATGCCCCTGCGATTCAAGAGCTCCAAGACTCACTTGAGCCTGATCGCGTATCAACCAAACTTGGTCTCTCGCCAGTTTGGTATCATTCAAACACTTCCTTCTCCTATTTTTCCCAGGGAGAAGTCTATGTTATATTTTTGCAACGACTACACTGAAGACGCTGCCACCAAGCATATCGGCAGGTATGCTGGTCGAACAGTCCTTTCGTTGTTCGACTATCATCTTAACTTTCTCTGCTCACCATCCTTCGAAGAGTGGTGGAAGAGTTACTACGCTGAAGAGTTCTTCGACGAGAAGGACTTCGTGGACGAACTTCAGAAGTCTTTTGTTCTAGTCTTGGACAAAATAAAGAAATGTAAGTTCATTCTTCCAAATTATTTTGTCTTTCCCTTTCGACTGGTAGCCTGTTAATTATAACTTGTCTTCTTTCAGTTGTTCGAAATCCTGCAGCCAAGAAAGCTGCAGAGGGCCATCAGGGAGGAGGTCCCTTGATAAAACCTCCACCACCGGCGAAGACTACAACAAGCCATCAGGGGGAAGGTCCTTCGAAAAAGCCTTCTGCACCGGTAACCAGACTTTTATTTTCTTCTGGCTTTAACATTCTGACTTTCGATGTAGCTTCTAAATCGAACTCCAATTGGTTTTTAGGCACCTTCACCCAAGAAACGACCTGCTCTGACGGTCGAATCTGGGAGTGACGAAGAAGATGACTCTCCCCCCGCCCCTCTAAAAAGGTGAAAACTGAAGAAGGATGTTCCTTCTCCTGAGACTCGAACTATCAGAATAAAGGTTGCTGGGAGAAAACCCAGGCCACCGCCAGTAATTATTGAAGAGCCAACGGAGGAGGAACTAAATGTTCTTCTCAATAAACCTGTCGAAAGCGGCAATTCCAGCCCTGGGGATGAAGTTCCTCTGCAGGTAATTTCTTTGACCCTTTTTAAATCAGGTGTCGATACCCACGTTCGATTATGTCTCGCTCTAACCTAGAAGATTCTTCTTCTTCTTTTTTCCAGGAAACCACTGAAAGCTCAGCGCCAAAGACTTCTGAAACGTTAGATTCTGCTGAACTCAGTAGGCCACAAGAAAAAGATTTGGCGAATGATGAAGCCAATGCTGAAACAGATGAAGCCAATGCTGAGACAGAAGAACAACAAACAGAAGATCCACAAACAGAAGAGCAACAACCAAAAGAGATTCAAGTGGTTGATCTGTCGGAGGAACAACATGACGAAGGAGGTCATGCTGATGCTGGTACTGCTGATCTTCAGGTCGAAGAAAGTCAAGTCGAGGCAAATGCTACTCAACAGCCTTAACCCCAAGGCAATGCTGCTGCAAAGGTTACCATCTCAACAAAGCATAGGTCAAAAGAAGACTTAGCACTCTTGAAGCAAACTGATCTAGTTGGCTATCTGAACGCCATTATCGAGAGCAAGGGAAGTTCGTCTGATATTAGTCAGGAGGCTTCTACTCAGTCGGGGAAATCCACTGAGACTTCTCCTCTCGATGAGGCTTTGACGAAGGTCAAGGCCCAGTTCTTCAAGAAAGACTTGATGAAAGCTTTGGAGGGGGACCCTACTGCTCCATCGTATTTGGGAGCTGCTTTGAATGCCGTAGACTTGCTAGCTGTGACTCCGGAGGTTTCAAGCTTTATCATGGAGTTACACTCCATTATTGATCAAGTCTCAGCAGACTATCGGCGACAAAGGGGCTTCAACAGCCAGCTTGAAGCGTTATATGGCAAAAGTTCTTCTGCATGGACTGCTGTAGCAGAGACGACCTCTCGAATTGCAGAGTTGTCGAAGCAAAAGGCATCTAAGCAGGAAGAAATTGATGCCATAGATCGAGAGAATGCTTCCATAAAGGCGCAAATCGAAGAGCTAGAGGCCAAGATGAATGCCAATACTAAGCGCAAGGAGGAACTTCTCTCGACTGTTCCAGACACTGAGAGTCAAGCTGAAATCACACAAGGCCTAGAGTTTGCTGAGAAAGCCCAAGCCTTCGACGACCAAATTGCCAAGCTTGCCCAGGCGAATGCCTTGTGCAACAAAAGACTGGAGCTGCAGCAGGCGAAATACCTTCGACTCAAAGATTCCACCCCCTTCTGATCGACTCAGCCTTTTAACCATATATTGTAATGTGTATTTGACAATATTGCCATTTTGGCTAATTTATAAAATTTTCCATTTTGGCTTATTTATGGTTAATTTAGTCATTACTTGATATTTATTTTTATCTCTTGGAGCATAGGTCTATACTTTTTCAAATATTTGCCATTTACTCTCAAGAGCCTCTTATCTTCACCTAACTCCTCGACTTCATAAGCTCCACCATAAAAAGTCTGGATGATTCTAAATGGTCCTTCCCATTTGGGTGACCATTTTCCCATGCTTCAATCCCTTCGATCCATGGGAAGAATCACCTTCCAAACTAATTCTCCAGGCGAGAATGCCTTAGGTTTCACTTTTTTATTGTAAGAGTTTTCTACTCTTTTCTTCTGAAGCCTTAGTAGGTCAAGAGCGCGTAGTCTTTCTTCGTCTAAATCTACTAGTTCGTCTAACATCATATCCCAATAAACTTCAGAGGGAATATCATGGTGTCTCTGAACCTTTGCAGATTGAAGACAAATTTCTGCTGGCAACACTGCGTCATGACCAAAAGTTAGCCTATATGGTGTTGTACCTATGGCTTCTTTTGGGGACGTTCGACAGGCCCACAACATGATTTTTGGCTTCTTCCCAACAATGATTTTTTATCAAGCCAATCACTACTTTATTTGCTGCTTCGACTTGACCGTTTGCCTGTGCGTAATAAGGCGTTGATGTTAGGAGTTTAAAGCCTGTTTCCTGAGCGAATTCCTGCATCTTTCGACCGGTGAAAACTGATCCTTGATCAGTAGTTATAGTCTCAGGGATTCCATATCTAAAGATAATGTTCTTTTGAATAAATTCAATGACATTTTCTTGGTCTACATTGACTAAAGGAATAGCTTCGATCCACTTAGTAAAATAATCAATGCCTACCAATATATACTTCTGGCTCTTTGATGATGCTGGTCGAATCTCTCCAATAAGGTCCAACGCCCATCCTCTAAAGGGCCAAGGTTTCACTATCGAGTGAAGTTCGCTTGCTGGTACATGTTGGATGCCTGTATGGACTTGACATTCTTGACAACCCTTGGCTAACTCGACACAATCTTTCAACATGGTGGGCCAGTATAGTCCTTGTCGAAACAACAACCATTTCATCTTATGGCCTACTTGGTGAGCCCCACATGCTCCAGCGTGCATAGTCGAAAGGGCTATGTATGCTTCAGTTTCACTTAAGCACTTCAGCAATACCCCTTCAGGCGTCTTTTTAAATAACTCATTACCCATGAGTACATAACTCAACGCCCTATATTTCGTTTTTCGTTCTGTCGAAGCTGCTGGATTTTGAAGATAATCCACAATGGGTTTCCTCCAATCTTGCTCTGACAAATTGTCTATGAACGAAATCTCGAAGTTACTTTGATCAGCATGCCCTAGTCTTGTCGATTCCAAGTCTGTTGGTGACAAACAAGTTGCTTTTATCTTTTCTCGAACTTCGATTGCTCTTTGTAATCTCGTTTTTGAAATTTTGTACCCAGATGCAATTTGTGCCAAATCATTGGCTATTTGATTTTCCAATCTGGGTATGTGTCGAATATTGACCATTTCAAAATTTTTCAACAAACGATTTGCTATCACAAAGTACATAATGCGATTTTCTCTTATGCATTTATATTCTTTTGTGACTTGCTTAATGACTAACTCTGAGTCTCCCATTATTTCAACTCGAGTTGCCCCCAATTCCAACAATATCTCAAGGCCAGTAATTAGAGCTTCATACTCAGCCTCATTGTTCGAACAAGAACCTGATATCTTGTACTTGAATGTTGTTGGAATTTTTTCTGGAGAAATAATCAAGACTCCTACTCCTGTTCCATCTTTATGGCTGGAACCATCGAAGTAGAATTTCCAAGGTTCTATCTCCACATAATTAATACTCTCAACTTGAATTGAGTGGTCGACTATAAAGTCTGCCACCACTTGTCCTTTTACTGCCTTAAGAGGCATAAAGGTCAAGGAGTATTCAGTTAATGCTAGTGCCCACTTGCCAATTCAACTGTGCAAGATGGGTTTCGACAACATGTACTTGAAAACATCAAAATGAGTCGAAACATACACATCAACTGGTTTTATATATTGCTTGAGTTTTGTACAAGAGAAATACAGACATAGACACAATTTTTCAACTTCACTATATCTAGTTTCTGCATCGTTCAAAACTCTACTAAGATAGTAAATGGGTCTTTCGACTCCATTTTCATCTTCTTGGGCTAACATGCTTCCCAAAGTTTTGTCGGACGCAGCTATGTACAATCTCATTCTCCTGTTGCTATAAGGAGGCACCAAAATAGGTGGCTTTGTGAGGTACCCTTTGATTTTGTCGAAGGCTTCTTGTTGCTCTTGCCCCCATTCGAATCCTTCTTTGTTCAGTCGAAGCAAGGGTGAAAAGGCTTGAGCTTTCCCACTTAGGTTAGATATGAATCTCCTTAAGAAATTTATCTTGCCTAACAGAGATTGCAGTTCCTTTTTATTCGATGGCGCTTTCGCTTCCAGAATTGCCTTCGTCTTGTTCTGGTTGATTTCGATTCCTTTCTTGTGGACAACGAAGCCCAAGAAATCTCAAGCTTTCACACAGAATGCACACTTCAAAGGGTTCATCTTGAGACCATGTTCTCTCATTCTTTCGAATGATTGTCGAAGGTGGTCTATATGGTTCTTCCTGGAAACAGATTTTATAACAATGTCATCAATATATACTTGCATAAAAGTGTTAATAAAATCATGGAAGATAGAATTCATTGCTCGCTGGTATGTTGCCCCAGCGTTCTTTAGGCCAAAAGGCATCACTACTGTAGGTGTTTAGGTATTGGCTTGCATTTTTGGTAAATCCCAAGTGTATGTGTGAATGTCATGACTGATGTCATAACATTCTAGTTCAGTATGTACTGACTCATTAGGTACCTTTGCAGAAAAATATTGTAATTCAAATACTGATGTTTATAAGTGTGTATCTGAGCATTTTGCAAAATGATCACATTTTGCTAAATCAGTAGACAGGTTTTCTCAGATGTCATAACAGATGTTATGACATCCTGTTCTGAACTAACAGGATTGCAGGAGTGGATAAGTCTGAGTTTTTTCAGGAAATAACTCAGTCCTTCCTGAACAGAATCCTACGTTTTCTGAGGGGTAACCTAGCTCAACCCTAACCTGGTTAATAAAGTCCTGTGACCTGGTCTTTAGGTCAAACGAAATTAATCCTAGGTTTTTGGAAACCCTAACTGAAGTTGCAGCTGCTATATATTCAACAGAGCTGCTGTTTTTCAAGGATCGCTCTTTATTGATTAGAAGATCATTTGTAATCTGTATAGATTTGATTATTGTACTCCAAGCAATTATCATTGTGATAAGTGCCTTGGAATAGGTTTCTAATTGTAAGGGTTGTGTAGCACTCAAAGCTTTGAAGCAAGAGTGTTTGAATGTTCCTTGACTAAAGCTGTGAAGCAGAGTCAAGTTAGTTGTGTGCATCACTCAAAGCTGTGAAGCACGAGTGATTGTGTTGCTTGATTAAAAAGCTGTGAAGCTTAATCAAGTGTTTGTTTTTGAAGAGTGTCTTCATCAATTCTTAAGTCAAATTGGTTTATGTATCACTGCTGTGATTGAGGGGGAGTGAGTAGGAACTCAGGTTTAAGTTGTACTTAGATTGGAATTGCATTGGGTAGGTCTTAAGTGAAGGAGATAAACTGGTTGGTTTATTCCTGAATTAAAATCTCTTATAGTGAATTTCCTCCCTGGCTTGGTAGCCCCCAGAGTAGGTGTTGTTGCACACTGAACTGGGTAAACAATTGACTGTGTTCTTTATTGCTTTTGTATTTACTGTCATATAGTAAGTCAGATACGGTGTCATAACATTGAACGTGACATTGAGTATCTGCAGCCAGAATTTCAATTGGTATCAGAGCAGGCACCCTGCCTGTATTACTGGGTGAGATCTAGGGATATCACTTTCTGGCACTATGGACAAAGAAGGAGCTTTTGGAAATAGACCACCCATTCTGGACGGAACCAATTATGACTACTGGAAACCTCGTATGATTGCCTTCCTAAAATCTCTGGACAAAAAGGCTTGGAGAGCTGCTGACAAAGGATGGATTCATCCCACCATAACTGAGATAGATGGGACAATCAGTCTGAAGCCCGAGGAAGATTGGAGTAAAGAAGAAGATGAGTTAGCTCTGGGAAATTCAAAAGCTTTAAATGCCTTGTTCAATGGAATTGATAGAAACATTTTCAGACTAGTACATCAATATGAACTGGCCAAGGAAGTTTGGGACACTCTCAAAACTACTCATGAGGGCACTTCCAAAGTAAAAATGTCAAGGCTTCAGATGTTGACTACCAAATTTGAGAATCTAAAAATGATGGAAGATGAAACCATTCATGAGTTTCACATGAATATCTTGGAGATTGCCAACACCTCGGGTGCACTGGGAGAAAAGATGTCAGAAGAAAAACTGGTGAGGAAGATTCTCAGATCCTTGCCTAAAAGATTTGCAATGAAGGTAACTGCCATAGAGGAAGCCCAGGACATTAGCAAGTTGAAAGTGGATGAACTTATTGGGTCTCTTCAGACTTTTGAGATGGGGATCACTGATAATGGTGACAAGAAGAACAAAAGCATAGCACTTGTATCCAACACTGATGTTGAATACAAGGAGGATGAAGAAGAAAACATATCAGAAGCTATTGCCATGCTTGGAAGACAGTTCAACAGGCTCATCAAAAGAATGGACCCAAAGTCAAGGTCTAATGTTCATAACATTCCCTCTGACATTGACAGTTCCAGCAGAAGACCAAGATCAGAAGATAAGGGAAACCAAGGCAGAGGTATTCAATGCCATGGATGTGAAGGATATGGACATATTCGAGCTGAATGTCCTACCTTTCTTAAGAAGCAAAAGAAAGGAATGACTGTTACTTGGTCTGACTATGATTCAGAAAGTAATTTTGAAGAAGAATCTGCCAAACTAGTTACTGCCCTAACTAGTGTTTGTACTTCTGAAAGTGACACCAGTGATGAAGAAGTGACATTTGAAGAACTGGCTGATACCTACAAGAAATTGTGTATCAGAAGTGCTGAAGTCTGTGTGCAGAATGAGAAACAATCAAAACTCATTATAAAGCTGGAGGCTGAAAAAAGGGCAAATCTTGAAACTATAAGTCATCTAGAAGGAGAAGTTCAATTGCTGAACTCACAACTGAATCAAATGACCAAATCTGTCAAGATGTTGACCAATGGAACAGACAAATTGGAAGAGATCCTTCAGGTTGGACAAAATGTGGGAAATAAATCTGGACTAGGATTTATGGAAGCAAAGAAATCTGGTACTGGTAAGCAAATGTCAAAACGGATGTCTCAACACAACTATCAACATCAGGAACATAGACATATGAAGAAAAGGTACCAAAGATGGAAATGTCATCATTGTGGGAGATATGGTCACATAAAGCCCTTCTGCTTCAGACTACATGGATATCCTAATCAGAACTCAGGTGTCAAACCTAAGTCTAAAAAGGTACCTCATGCTCCTAAATGGAAGAAAAAGGCTACTGCACTGATAGCTCACACTTCCCTGAGGGTCTCTGCAAAGGAAGATTGGTACTTTGACAGTGGATGTTCCAGACACATGACTGGATTCAAAAATCTCCTCAATAATGTTATGCCTCACACCACCAGTTTTGTGACCTTTGGAGATGGTGCTAAAGGTGAAGTCAAAGGAGTTGGTAATTTGGACTGCCCTGGAGTTCCAAGTCTGAATAAAGTACTGCTGGTAAAAGGGTTGACTGCTAATCTCATTAGTATCAGTCAATTATGTGATCTAGGATTCAAGGTCAACTTCTCAAGATCTGAATGTCTAGTAATTAATGAAAAACTAGAAGTTGTAATGAGAGGAATCAAATCCAAAGATAACTGTTACGTGTGGCAGCCTGAGAACACTGATATCTCCACTATGTGTCAAATCATCAAAGAAGAAAAAGAGATGAAACTGTGGCAGCATAAGCTTGGTCTCCTTCATCTAAGAAGAATGAAAAGAGCTATTTCTATGGAAGCTGTCAGAAGAACTCCAAAACTACAGGTTGATAATATCTGTGATGTGGCAAATAAACTTGAAGAAGAATGTGTTGTCAGAACCTTAAGTCATCTTGCCAAGGATGTTGGAAATGACAAGTCTAATAAATTCTGTTCTCAAAACATCTGGTCAAAACAGATGCTCCCTGAGTACAATGTTACACAAGATGTTGTGACATTGTGTTGTGACAATCTGAAAACAATCAACATTTCCTTGAACCCTATTGACTTTGAAGAGAAGAAGTCATTTAAACTGGAACATAGTTTCTCTAAGCTTCAGCTGACTGATTCTTCTACCAAGGCTCTTGTTGGAAATAAACTTGAAAATTTGAGGGGCAGGTTGGGTATTCACCAACATGAGAAATTATAGCAATTAATTTTGCTTAAAACAAGGGTTGAAGGGATTAATTTTATTAAGTCTATATTTAGTGGGTTAATCATATTCTTTCACAATTCCTTCAAAAGCTTTAAGAAGTTGAAGAGACTCCCTTTTACCCCCTACCTCTCTCATCCTTGCAACCTGTTTCCTCCTCCCAATCAAAGATTTTTCTCAAACTGCTACCATTACTCAAAGTCAATCAAAATGTCTCAGACATCGTCTTCAACCATGGCGACTTCGTCTTCCTCATCATCGTCATCATCTGACCAAGATTCTAGGGCAATCACTACATGCATAGAATCTGAAGTTCTTGAGGTCACTCCTCTCAGGGAGATGGCAACTGACCCAGCCAGAGTCAAAAAGCTCAGAACCAGACATGCAGGAAGAGCTCAAGCTACAGCCTCTGGTAATTCTTCTCATCCTTCGTCTTCTGTACCTAATAGATAAGGATCAGTTCAAGTTCACCAAGCTATTGCTAGGCTGGTTACTAGTATACTGAGTGGCAACCAATCTGTACCGGGGATTTCTATCCCTTTAAATCAATCAGAAAGTCCAAATGTGGAAGTTTCTGAAAATGTAGATGTCACTGAGAATGTTGTGACACCAAAAGACAACATTCAGAACCCCTCTGAAAAGGCTGCTGATCCACCTATCATTGATGTGGATGAAGATTACTCAGATAATGAACTGATTGCTAATGTGAACCCTAGCATAGCTAGGAGATTGATGAAAAGAAAGAGTAGTCAGAATGATAAACCTGATGCTAAGAAATCCAAGGCTGAAGGCATGGCTGAGAAAAGTATTCAGACAAAAGGGAAGAAGGCCCAGGTGCATACTGCTAGACAACCAATCTCTAAGAAAAGTAAAGAACCTGAAACTTCTGATTCTGATGAGGAATCAGAATTTGAGATTGATATTGAAGAAACTCCCATCAGAAGGAAGCTCCCCTCCAGCAAGATTGCTAGAGTGCCTGAAGTGCCAACAGACAACATCTCTTTTCATCATCCTGACAATGCAAACAGATGGAAGTATGTTTGCTTAAAGAGAATAGCCTTAGAGAGAGAACTCAACAATGATGCCCTGGAGTGCAAAGACATCATGGACCTGATCAAGAATGCTGGGCTAATGAAGACAGTGATAAAGTTTAACAAATGTTATGAAAATCTGGTCAAGGAGTTTGTAGTGAACTTGTCAAATGATTGTGCTGATGGAAGGTCAGCTGACTTTGAAAGTGTTTTTGTTAGAGGAAGAAGGGTCAAGTTCTCTCCATCAGAAATCAACAAGTTTCTTGGAAGAACAAATGAGGACTGTCCTGATCTAGAGGCAACTGACAATGAAGTTTGTCTAACCATCACAGCCAGGCAAGTAAAGTGCTGGCCCTTGAAAGGGAAGCTGAATGCTAGTAAACTCAGCATGAAATTTGCCATCTTGCATAAAATAGGTGCAGCCAACTGGGTGCCTACAAATCACAAATCAACTATCTCCACAGGATTGGGGAGATTTATCTATGCTGTGGGAACCAAGACTGCTTTTGACTATGGGAGGTACATCTTTGAACAAACTTTAAAGCATGCTGGAAGTTATGCTGTCAAAGGACCAATTGCCTTTCCCTCCCTCCTTTATGGAATCATCCTTGCACAATACCCTGATATCCTTGTGGCAAGAGATACAGTCTACAAAAGAGCTCCTGCCCTTGGCCTGCACTACAAACTGTTTCAGGGATCTCATGCTCCAGACATTGTCATAACATCAGCTGAGACATCGTCTGTAAAGACCCAGTCCAAGACATCAGATGTCATAGCTGTTTTAAAAGAAACTTGCAAAGAGCTGGATGCTAGAAAAAGGACCCTAGAAATTCTAATTGCCAGGCTAGAAAAGGAGGAAGCTGAAGAAAACAGAAGGGAAGAAGGTGTAGAAGCTGAAGGACATCTCAACATTGAAGAAACTAGCTCCTCTGAGTCTGATGACAGTGCTTGAAGATTGATTGCTGTTTGGTGGTGTTGGTTGGTGCTGATATCTGGTGGAGTTTGGAAGTGTATTCAGTTGTTTTCTGCTGCTGCTCTTATTATTTTGTTTTGGATAACTGTATAATTTTATGAACATGTATCTTTGGCCCATTTGTGGCTAAAGAGGGGGAGAATATTTTGGTACTTACTTAATCAGTACTTGACATTCTATTTTTCTGCTGCTATCTATCTCTGATTGTTTAGGGTCTTTAGCCAAAAATCTGCCAAAGGGGGAGTTTGTAGGTGTTTAGGTATTGGCTTGCATTTTTGGTAAATCCCAAGTGTATGTGTGAATGTCATGACTGATGTCATAACATTCTAGTTCAGTATGTACTGACTCATTAGGTACCTTTGCAGAAAAATATTGTAATTCAAATACTGATGTTTATAAGTGTGTATCTGAGCATTTTGCAAAATGATCACATTTTGCTAAATCAGTAGACAGGTTTTCTCAGATGTCATAACAGATGTTATGACATCCTGTTCTGAACTAACAGGATTGCAGGAGTGGATAAGTCTGAGTTTTTTCAGGAAATAACTCAGTCCTTCCTGAACAGAATCCTGCGTTTTCTGAGGGGTAACCTAGCTCAACCCTAACCTGGTTAATAAAGTCTTGTGACCTGGTCTTTAGGTCAAACGGAATTAACCCTAGGTTTTTGGAAACCCTAACTGAAGTTGCAGCTGCTATATATTCAACAGAGCTGCTGTTTTTCAAGGATCGCTCTTTATTGATTAGAAGATCATTTGTAATCTGTATAGATTTGATTATTGTACTCCAAGCAATTATCATTGTGATAAGTGCCTTGGAATAGGTTTCTAATTGTAAGGGTTGTGTAGCACTCAAAGCTTTGAAGCAAGAGTGTTTGAATGTTCCTTGACTAAAGCTGTGAAGCAGAGTCAAGTTAGTTGTGTGCATCACTCAAAGCTGTGAAGCACGAGTGATTGTGTTGCTTGATTAAAAAGTTGTGAAGCTTAATCAAGTGTTTGTTTTTGAAGAGTGTCTTCATCAATTCTTAAGTCAAATTGGTTTATGTATCACTGCTGTGATTGAGGGGGAGTGAGTAGGAACTCAGGTTTAAGTTGTACTTAGATTGGAATTGCATTGGGTAGGTCTTAAGTGAAGGAGATAAACTGGTTGGTTTATTCCTGAATTAAAATCTCTTATAGTGAATTTCCTCCCTGGCTTGGTAGCCCCCAGAGTAGGTGTTGTTGCACACTGAACTGGGTAAACAATTGACTGTGTTCTTTATTGCTTTTGTATTTACTGTCATATAGTAAGTCAGATACGGTGTCATAACATTGAACGTGACATTGAGTATCTGCAGCCAGAATTTCAACTACCCATTCGTAAGTGCCTAAAGCCCCAGGGCATCGAAAAGCTGTTTTCGACACATCTTCTTCAGCAATGAATATTTGATTATATCCTGAATAACCATCGAGCATACTCAGATACTCGTAGCCAGCGGCAGAATCGACGAGCATTTCCGCCACAGGCATAGGATATTCATCTTTGGGTGTAGCAGCATTCAAATCTCTGAAATCTATGCACACCCTCAATGTACCATTTTTCTTAATCACTGGCACAATGTTTGCAATCCATTCGACATACCTCGTGACGCGTATGAATTTGCACTTCAGCAGTCTTTCGACTTCCGTTTTGATCTTCGACAGTATTTCTGGAGCGAAGCGTCTTGGACTTTGCTTGATTGGCTTCTTCCCAGGTTTGATTGGCAACTGGAGTTCTACCAATCCTCTGTCGAGACCAGGCATTTCGTCGTAATCCCATGCAAAACAGTCCTTGAACTCTTTCAACAAATGGATTACTTCCAACCTGAGTTCTGGGTCAATTTTTGCGCTAATGTAAGTTGGCTTTTTCTCTGACCCTTCGCCCAAGTTGATTTCTTCTAAAGGATCTTGTGCTAACATTTTGATGTTGTTCGCCAAGGGGTCCTTTTCGAAGCCCAAAGGCTCATCGTCATAGATGGCGTCGAGCCTCTGTTCCTGCATCCCTTCTGGCATGATATCAGGAGGTTCTGGATCGAAGTCCTTTCCAGGACCTGTAGAAGATAACTGTTGATCATTGGCCTGTGTGGCCATGTACTTTACTTCGGCTTCGAGAGCCGTTATCATCTTTGTTTCGGCTACGTAAGCCAAAATTCGCTGCAATGATTGTGACTCAGTCATTATCACTGAATTCACTTCCCCAACCAGTTGGTTGGATATCAGTTAACCCACTGAAGTCTATGTGGGACAAGTCTTCTCTGTCCCATTGAAAACCATGCTCAGGGTGCAAGTATAGGGAAAAAAAAGTATTTGGCGCAGGCGCCAAGTCGAAGTCAGGTGTTGGGCATGGCCCAATATGAGCCAGGTTCTTGTCGAAGTCTGCCAGCCCTAGGTGATTCACTTCGCCCAGGTAATAGCTTTGGTCCGCTTCTATGTTTTCGACCATCCCATCAGGACGCCATAGCAGCAACCTCTGGTGCATTGATGATGGTACAGCTCCAACACCATGAATCCATTCACGGCCCAACAAGAGATTATAGTTACGTTTGGCCGATATGACCATAAACATAGTTGGTCGAAGGATAGATCCCACCTTGATGTCCAGTTGGATCACACCCATAGTGGTCCCTATGCCGCCTTCATAATTCGAAAGGACCATGTTGTGAGGCTTGATATTCTCATCACTTTTGCCTATTTTTCTTAGCATAAAGTGAGGAATAATGTTGATGGTTGCCCCACAATCCACCAAGATTTTATTCACTGTGGTTTCTTCGAGTTTAGCCCTTATAAATAAAGGCTTGAGGTGATTTTTCATCGCCTCTGTAGGTGGTTCGAAGAACCCATTCTGCTCCTCAGTAGTGCCATTATCCATGACGAAATAGCACACTGGCCTATGCTTGGCCATTTCTTGCTCCACTTCCCAATCGCTTGTTTCGACCTCCACCTGGCGGTTGAACTCCCTAGGCAGAACTGAGACTATGTTCACCATGATGTCCAAAGTGTCATCAGACTCAGAACCATCTTCGTTATCGACTTCACCTTGGTTAGGCCAAACTAGCCTATTGGTTACTGGTTCTCTTTCCAGAGGTTTCCTTTGCTTTCTTTGAAGAACATTTGAACTGGTTTCCGCCTTTGGTTCATTAGCAGCCTCCCTCTCAGCTTTTCGTCGCCTCTGGTATCTCCTCCATTGAGATCGAGACATGGGATTTTTCCCTTTGTAGTTGCTTGACACCTGTGTCACTTTAGGGGCAGAAACCTGAGGCTCTTTCTTATGTATTAAAGACGAACCTCTTGGCACTTCGAAGGAGTGACATCTTTCCTCGCTTGGCCTCTTTCGACCAGAGGTTTTGTACCATGTATCTACTGGCACATTAGTTGGAGGCCTGAAAGTCATTGGCCTCTTTTCTTGGTTTGAACCTCTTTGGGGGGCTCTTCTGGGATCATGTCGAAGATCAACACTTTCCCTTTTTTTATTTGCTGCTCTTACACCTTGAATATGTTCAGCAGCTTTTTTGTCGAAGATCGAACTGCATCTGGGACACAACATCACTTCTGACTTCTTTTTCTGGCATCTTTGCAGGAAATCTGCCAGATTTTCATTTTCCCGAGGGAAAGCAGTTTTGTTGGCTTGTTCTTGCCTCATGGCCTCCTCTGATGCTTTTGGTTCAGAGACTTCGACCATGTTGACATTCATGGTATCCTTGGTGGCAAGAGTCAACTGCTTCATTTGAATCTCCAAGTCCTCTGTCTGGCCTTGAACTGCAGCCAAGTGAGAACTGGGTTTTGTTCCAGATTTTTGGGCTCCAACTGTCTCCAGCTTTGGGCTTTCGACCGCCTTCTGAACCGCTTCAATTGTCTTTCTGGATAGATTCCCAGAAAAACTGCCAAATATTGGCATGTTGACATGGTCCTTTGAGACTTCGACCATTGTGATTCCTGGCCTCTTCGACTGGCTTCTGGATGCCTCGATCACGTTCACCTCTGAAGGTTCAGCATAATGGGCTTCAGCCTGCGACGGGTTAGAGTCCACAGTCATGGGGGTCTTGTCAGCAAACTTCAACCTCCCTTCTTCGATAGCGTCTTGCACAAGATTCCTGAAAAGAAAACATTGAGACGTTTTATGGCCCAGAAAATTATGATATTTACAAAAGCCTCTCTTCTTTCTTTGATCAAGAGGAGGCACTTTTACCTTTGGGGGTACTATCATTTGGCCATCTTTTACAAGCAAGTCAAAGATTTCATCACATTTTGTAATATCAAAACTATAAGTCTTTTTGGGGAACCTATCGTTGGTCCTTTCTAGACCAGTGGGATTTTTCCCACTTGAGGGGACTAACAGTTTGCAAGAGTATGGTGGCCCTTGTTTTAGTTCCGCTAAATCGACCTCGCCTTCTTCGACAGTTATAGTTTCGTCGAAGGTTTCTGGATCTTCATCATCCATCTCGACATACGCTATCCTCTCTCTTTTATGAGTTTTCGTTGCCTTGGCTTTCTCAGCTTTAAGGCGTTCTACCTGTCAAACTCTATCGGCCAGTTGGGCCATGTCTCTCAGGTATTGAGTGTCTAACTTCTTCCTAATGGAATAATCTAAACCGCCTGCGGCTATTTCGACTAACTCATGTTCCGGCACTTGTGTAAAACATCTTGCTTTAAGCAGCCTAAACCTATTTAGATATTCGTCTATAGGTTCATTGAAACATCTCTTCACACTGGCCAATTCTTTCAGGCTTATCTTGGTTTGTCCCATGTAGAATTGCTCATGGAACAATCTCTCCAACTGGGTCCAATGATGGATCGAATTGGGGGGAAGAGTTGTAAACCAAGTAAATGCGTTCTTTGTTAAAGAACTTGGGAAGTACTTAATCCTCAGGTTTTCGTTGTTTGAAATATCTCCTGCTTCGATCAAGTATCTCGCCACATGTTCGACAGTAGATTCTGTCGTGTCCCCAGAGAATTTAGTGAACTTAGGGACTTTACATCTAGGAGGTAAGTCTGTTTGTAACACGTACTCGGACAGTGGGGATGTGAAATTGGGCCTACGAAAGCCCATGTTCATCCCATTCTGCGTCATGATCCTTTCGATCATGGCTGCCAGATTATTTTCCAAGCCCATATTCTGGTATTGGATATGCTGAACTACTTCGTCAGCATTTTGGTTTCTGTTAACTAACCTTACCTCTGGGGTTATAACCCTAGGTTCTTCGACAAGCTGATCCAATCGTGCCCTAAGGTTTTCTTCGACAGGCTGCTGGCCTTGGTTGATAGTGGTTTCTTCCTCTAAGAGTATACCTTGGTTTCCCCTTATTTGTGCCCTTTGGGGCTGTCGAATAGGTTGGGGTACTCCAAAGAAATCAGCCAAACGCGTCATTTGTGCTGTCATCTGCTGATTCGATTGGGTGGTATGTTGTATTAGAGGGTTCAACACTGTACTTAAAGTTTGTGCCAACATTTGAACCATATCATGGTTGCTTTCGTCCATTTGTTGCCTCAAGACTGCTGTCGGGGCATTTGTAAGGCCATGTGCTACTTGGGACGTTCCTCCTAAGAGTTGGATCCTATTTCTGTTCGCCATACCTACTCCTGAACCTTGGAGTGGCGAAAAGGCACTCACTAAAGGGTCTGAAAAAGTGGACGCAGCGTTCGTCAGGCTAGCCAAATCAGACGTTGGCATGCCATAGAGTGGTTCTCGATTTTGACCGCCTGTCATAAATCCTGGGGGAACATAAGGCCTTGTGCCTAGATTTCCCCTTGGTGGGGGAGTTCCCAAAGGCACTCTGGGGCCAGTGAACGGAGGTAATGGCCCCGTCGTTGTGACCGTTACTGCCGGTGTTGAACCAGCGGTTATCACTTCATTTACGGTTGGGATAACCGTTGTTCCCACATTCGTTTGTGGGATTTCGTTATTGTTTGGCGGATTCACCATCTCTTCTCTTCTTCTGGCAGTATTGGTATTGTTAGTGTATATTCTACCACTTCTCAATAACATGCAATACTTCTCGAAAAAGATGATATTCTGTGTAAAAAGGTTAAACTTCAAAATCAACACACGGTCCCACCAGGTGTGCCAATTTGTTTACCGTGGGAATTGGTAAACAACCGCTGATCTTCCAAAAGGTTACTTATTTGGTTACTCGCAGGATCGATCAGATTGATCCTAAGACATGGTTGATTTTGGGGTTTTGATTAAGTTTGATAATGGTTAAATGACAAGGAAATAAAGAAGCTTTATGTAAATTGCATGAAGAAGAGAACTTGATAAAATAAAGGAAGGCTTGAAATAAAGGCTTTCGACTGGAAAAGTAAAGGAGAAAGCAAGTAAAGTTTCTGGAAAATAAATGACTTTGATTAATAAAAGTGGTGTTTCACACATACATTCTCAACAATTTTTTCTCACACGCTGGGTACTCGAATCTATATGAGTGACTTGTATATAATTGTGAACACACGCGAAAAACTGCGTGAACTACTAATATTTATACTAAACATCCCAAGTAACCGTCGGGCAGTTACACTGCTTCGAGATGACTCCACTTGGCACGTTCTCAGCGTTCGACGCTCCAGATCTTTGCACGTTGCACTTGGTAACCGCTGGGAACCGCTTTCCCTCCAAACGTTTGAATTTCAAACCGTTCCACTCTGAATAATCGAACACCTTCGTCGAGAAGCATCTTCGACGAGAAACAACTTCGACGTCGAAGGCAACCAAATCCTCCCTTGGAAGAAATTCCCTAAGTACATTGCCATCTTCTGATGAGCATTTCGACAGACCCAGCTGGTCGAAACCATCCTTCAGCTTTAATGGCTGATATATTAATAAAAACAAGGGTGTCGAATTTAGGAGCCAACACATATTCTTCAAAATTTGCGAAGTCAAAGCTTCAAAGTCTCCCCAAGGGTGGCACAGTTCAAAGGCCTCCGAACAGTCAAAAATTAGGGTTTTGGTTCTGACAAAGAAAATGAAGTTTCCAAGGGTCCAATCAAGTCCCACATGCCTACAAATATGGTCAAGCATCCTCATACCAAGTTTCAAGACTTACAGCACAAAATTGCACAGCCAAAAACCCTAACTGCTCAACAGTCAACTGTAGGGGTAAAATGGTCATTTGACAGTCAAAAGTTCAAATTTTTGATCAACATCTCATTTTGAAGCCACAAACATAATTTGATCTATTCTTGATCATGATTTTCAAGGTATGGCTCAAAAAGTCTCAAGATGCAAAAGTTTCCATATTTGGACAGTTGAAAAAGTCAACTGTAACTTGACCAAGGCATAACTTCCACATGGTTTATCAGAAAAATTCCAACCAAATCTCATTTTGAAGAGAAAGACATTTCATACAACTCCTCTTCACACTTCAAGTCCAAGAAATGCTCTCACAAAAAGTTATCAATTTCAACATTATAGGTCATTTTCAAAAGTCAACAAAAAGGGACTTTAAGTCAAAGACCATAACTTGAGATTTGTAAATCAAAATGACATGGGACCAAAGGCATTGGTTAGAGGACTTCAAGACCTTTCCAAAATGTCCAAGAACATGATCAAAGCTTAAACATTGAGCAAGATATGCCTTGTGGAAGTTGGGAAATTTTTGGGAATTTTGAAAAGTCAACTTTGCTTCAAATGCCTTAAAATTGCTAATAGGCCACATTTTCTTCCAAGATTCATCATCCAAAGACCATGCACGACCATTTGGCCCAAAGGGGATTTATTTCATCATTTTTATTTATTTATTTGAATTTTTAATTACTATTAATTCATTTAATAAAATAAAATATGACAAAAATACTAAAACAAGGTTTTTAAATCTTTTTGTGCATAGAATACCTTCAAGATTTCGTGCACTATCTGATATGGAAAGAATCAAGGTAATTTGGTCATGATTTGCATCAAAACACATGGAAAAGATTTGAAGAAATATGCCATTAAAATCCAATATTTGATTCATGATTACAAGGATTTGTGGACTCAAATTTCAACCCTAAATCCATCCCATACATATACTGATCAAAACCTAATGCACAAGGACCGAAAAGCGGCGCCCAATCCTGAGAATCACTTTGGCATTTTTGTGAAGAAAATTGAAAACTGAAAACGAGGTTGCAGAGAGTTTCAAGACAAAAGGACCATCCCAAAAGCTTCCTAAGGCATCACTGAACCTGACTGGATACTTTTCCACGCCCATAGCATCAAGAATCGGTATATGGAGATCAAACTGTGTCAAGCTTTTTGCATATTCGTGTCTCATGATTCATGCGTTGTTTCCAATTTCTAATGATTGATTTGTGTTAATTTATTCATTCTAAAGCTAATCATGTAATTTAATTGAGTTTTAGTGCGTTATACATGAAGTTACCATTGAAGCTTGCTAGGGTTTCATGACTTCAAATTTGGGGTTTCTCTTGTCCAGAAAAATTAGACCATGAGACCAGGACTAGCAGACTCAGAAGCTTCACGCGAATTGAACACACATGTCGCGCTCAATTTATGAGCAACCATGGCGTAATCGCTATTATTCTGTTCTTCAGTTAGTGGGGGTTTAAAACCCCCGCTATCCATTTGTTTTTTTCCAGGCAAAACGCGAACGAGTGGAGAAGAAGATTATGTGGCAAGAGATGTGCGATCGGTGGATCTGGAACTGACTGTTTAACGCTGGTTCGCAAAATGTCGCGGTAAGCAAGAGTCGCCACCGTCTTTTATTTTCTCCAAATGGAAAGGACAAAAGCACAGAAAAATTCCTTAAAGAGATTGCTCTCGGTTCGGGAGGTAGATTATAGAAAGGGAAGGTGTTAGCACCCTTTCTATCCATGGTTATCCATGGGCTCTTAGATACTTGCTCACTTGTGTTTTCAAAAATGGTTTGTTTTCTTTTCAACTGTGGGTTTTAAAAAGTTTCTTTGAAAATTCCAGTTCGACTCTTGTATCAGTCCTCAAGAGTGTTTGAAAAATTGCTTTCGAAAGCTTTTTGAAAATGTGTTGGTGTGAAAAGTATTTTTTATTTGTTTTTGAAATTAGAGCAAGTATCTACGAGAACCTACCTACCCTAAGGAATTCGTCTGTGTAAATGTCCTTTAAAGTAGTGCCATCCCACCATTGAGAGGTAGGTAGCACCACCGTTGGAGGTGTTCGGGTCAATTCGAGGTTCGGGACATGGTGATCACCAGAGCAATGGGAAGACACCTTAGAAGCTACCCTCATGCCAGGTTCCCGGATCATGAGGACTTACTAAGACATCCTCTACTCGACGATCACCTTTCGAGGCAAGGCAACAGTGAGGCGTACCCTAGGGGTGGTGTGTGATTTGTGTGTCATGTTCAGTTATTTTGTCTTATTCATGTCAAGGTGATCTATGCGTTTGTTTTTATTTAGACATTCATTCTTTCATGCTTTTATTTAACAATTAAAATATTTGTGGGAAAGGTAAATTCTAAGCTATTACAAACGGCGCGGGTCCACATCGCCAAAAGTTTCTCGAACCCGATTTGACAGAAAATAAATAAAGTAAAAATAAAAGTGCGAGCAATTATTTACAAGGCTTCGGGAGAGGTACATAAATATTTAAACAAAGTAAAATAAATATGCGAAATTAAATCAAAACGAGGGCGTTGGACCCTTTTGCAAAAATTAAATTACATGGAATTGATTAAAATTAAAAGAAGGAAAGAATTTATTTTTTTGGTATTTTTTAGTGTTTTAGGAATTTAATGAGAAAAAGAATTGCAATTAAACGCTAACCCTAATTCTAATGGCTTTTAAGTTATTAAGAAAAATATTGAAGTTTTTAACCTAAATGAAACCCTAATTAATTTACAAGTTTATTCATGAAAATAAATATTTAGTTATTTAATTATTTATGAAAGAAAAAATAAAAAGGGTGAAAAATTATTAATTAACCTATTTCTACATTTTTTAGATTTTTTTGTTAAAAGTATTAAAATTAACCTAATTTAAAAAACTAAATATAATTACATGCAAATTTAATTATGAAAATATTAAAACAAAAATATTTATTGTGTTTTTCCTTTTTTCTGATTTTTTTGTGATATTTTATATTTTGTGAAAATAATTAATTAATTCAAAACAATAAAGAAAATAAAATAATAATTGAAAATAAAATATAAGGAAAATATAGAGAATTGCAAACCAGGGGGGGTGGTAGTCCCCAAATAGGAGGTTTGATCCAAGAATTCTGGCCCAAAAACCTGGGTCCGTTTGACTTTTTTGAGTAGCATGCTGAAGCGTGGACCAGGGTTTATGATGCGCTTCCAATCTATGCCTTTGATTTGATCTCCAGGGGCACGTGGACGCTTGATTTAGGAAGATGTACGGTGCGCTCCACTTTTGAAACTGCATATGAACATTTATTACAAAATAATATGGAAATAACGTAGACCTGGGGCTCGAACCCAGGTTTTTAGCGTTGCCAATACACACACCTTGCCACTGAAGCGCTTTGTTTATCTGTAAACTAATATAACAAATAAATATTATAAAAGAAAATTGTCAATGGCTTTGGAAACGCGCGCGAGATTTAAACAAGCCAATCGCTCCCTGCCACCTAGTTGTCTTCTTCTTCGTTCCTGAAAATATCAAAACAATGGCCACGGTTTTATACGCGTTCTTTTAGGCACGCTATTAGAAAATAGCGATTAGCCCTCAGTCACTCATAAATTGAGCGCGAGGGTTGGTTCTTGTTCGTCCCAACGCGTTGATTTGAATGATGGTGGTCATAAGTCTCAATTTTTCCTTGGGTGAAAAGCCCCAATTTGGAATCCTGTGAACCCTAGAAATTAACCATGGTGAAATCGCACACAACGCATAATAACACAATTAAATATATTGGTTAGCTTCAGAACTTCACAAGGAATGTAAATCAAGCATTAAAAGTTATAAAGGATGCATGAATCGTGATGTACGATTATGAGTTTTTCTTGATACAGTTGGCACTCGTGTTACCAATTCTTGAAGCTGTGATGAATGTTTGTGATTGGAATATGTCTAGTGATGCTTGAGGAAGCTATTGGAACAAGAATTATGTCTTGAATCGTCCTGGAAGGATGTTTTCAGAATTGACTTTTTTGACAATTTTTTCAAGTTTGTGAATGGCTTTTGGGTGCAGCTCAGTGTGTATGAACATTAGGGTTGTATTCAGGCTTTTGTATTGAGTCCATTAGGTCAAGAAAAATCAATCAAATCCATTGCATTCATTGATTTTGGAAATTTGATTTTCTAAGATTTTTTCAATCTTTTTTTCATGTGTTTTTGGTTCAAATCATCTCCAATCTCTCCAAATCTTTCCTTATCTGCATATACACGAAATCTTGAGGCTAAAACATGTATAAAAAGATTGGTTAGGTTAAGTTAAATATTTTTCACATATTTAATTGATTTAAGTGAATTATTATAAATAAAAATTCAAATAAATAAATAAAAAATGAGAAAATACTTCCCTTTGGGCCAAGTGGTCGTGCACATGCCATGGATGATGAATTATGGAGGAAAAATGGGCCCATTAGCAATTTTAGGTCATTTGAATCAATGTTGACTTTTCAAGATATCCAAAAATTTCCCAACTTCTACAAGGCATAACTTGCTCAATGTTTAAGCTTTTCTCATGTTCTTGGACATTTTGGAAAGGTCTTTGAGTCCTCTAACCAATGCCTTTGGTCCCATGTCATTTTGATTTACCAATCTCAAGTTATGGCCTTTGACTTAAAGTCCCTTTTTGTTGACTTTTGAAAATGACCTATAATGTTGAAATTGATAACTTTTTGTGAGAGCATTTCTTGGACTTGAAGTATGAAGATGAGTTGTAGGAAATGTCTTTCTCTTCAAAATGAGCTTTGGATGGATTTTTCTGATAATCCATGTGAAAGTTATGCCCTGGTCAATTTACAGTTGACTTTTTCAGCTGTCCAAATAAGGAAACTTTTGCATCTTGATGATTTCTGAGCCAAATTTTGAGAATCATGATCAAGCATTGATCAAATGATGTTTGTGGCTTCAAAATGATATGTTGACCAAAAATTTGAACTTCTGACTGTCAAATGACCATTTTGCCCCTACAGTTGCCTGTAGTGCAATTAGGGTTTTTGACTGTGCAATTTTGAGCTGAATGTCTTGAAACTTGATATGAGGATGCTTGACCATATTTGTAGGCATGTGAGACTTGATTGGGCCTTTGAAAACTTCATTTTCTTGATCAGAACACAAACCCTAATTTTGACTGTATAGGAGACCTTTGCACTGTGCAACCCTTGGGGAATTTTGAAGCATGACTTGGAAATTTCTTGAAGAATATGGGAGGGCAAATTTTGGGGTACAACAGTTGCCCCTGTTCAATCTTCTTAGACCTGAGGATGCAGATTGGCTGATGCGCCTTTCGTAGTCCGAGGGTAGAAGATGATTGAACACTAGAGTGCCCAAAAATTTGCGCTCACATAGTAGCCGTGTGGTGATGGGAATGGGCTTATAGATGCCATTTAGAGATTGCTGGATAGGATGATGGGCTTATAGATGCCATCTGAATGTTGATCGCGTAAGAGATTCCTTAGCGAGAACCTGCATACCTGCAAAAGAAGCATGAGTACCTGACACATTGCAGGAGTTGATTTCAGATGCTTGGCATAGATATGTCCTGACTGGTTACAGGAGCTGAGTCTGGAGCTTCACAAGATGATGAATGAACCAGGGATGGTTACTACCTTAGCATGAACGGTAAGAGAACCTTGGGTGACTTTAACTTCAACAACGCTCGTTGAGAAAATCTTGGTGGGAATTACCATCTTCGCAGTATCGGGAAGAGAACCATAGACAATTATAATCTGAAAGGGAATTGTCGCCTCACTCACCGTCGGAGAGGGAACCATAAGAAAAGGAATTATCACCTCACTCACCGTCGGAGAGGGAACCATCTGAAAAGAAATTATCGCCTCACTCACCGTCGGAGAGGGAACCATCTGAAAAGGAATTATCACCTCACTCACCGTCGGAGAGGGAACCATAGGAGATTATCACCTCACTCACCGTCGGAGAGGAACCATCTGAAAAGGAATTATCACCTCACTCACCGTCGGAGAGGGAACCATAGGAGATTATCACCTCACTCACCGTCGGAGAGGGAACCATCTGAAAAGGAATTATCACCTCACTCACCGTCGGAGAGGGAACCATAGGAGATTATCACCTCACTCACCGTCGGAGAGGGAACCATCTGAAAAGGAATTATCACCTCACTCACCGTCGGAGAGGGAACCATAGGAGATTATCACCTCACTCACCGTCGGAGAGGGAACCATCTGAAAAGGAATTATCACCTCACTCACTGTCGGAGAGGGAACCATAAGAGATTATCACCTCACTCACCGTCGGAGAGGGAACCATCTGAAAAGGAATTATCACCTCACTCACCGTCGGAGAGGGAACCATCTGAAAAGGAATTATCACCTCACTCACCGTCGGAGAGGGAACCCATCTGAAAATTATAATCTTAAAGAAAACCCTAAAATGGAAATCTCCTGCACCGTCGGAGAGAGAACCAATAGGAAATTATAATCTGGAATAACTTCTGCTGAGTCTTTATCAGAAAAATCTGTTGGGAGTCGATTTAGCTGGACTAGAGAAGGCCTGGGACTGGATAAGAAATCTTCGAAGTCGATTAACTGAACCGGTCTAGGTCTTGAAATATGATTGAGAATTTCAACTGCATCTTTCCTGAAAGGTAAAGGTCAGTCATATGCAATGTATGATATGGATCAAGCAATGATGTTCTCAACATAAATGAGATTTGTATGATATAATGCGTATATGCATGCTATAATGATGTATGTGATGTTTTATGAATGTGTTTTTCGTCTAAGAAAGTAAACTCTTTGACGGGTGCCGGGAAGTCATTCCTGGGCTGATGTTGGAGAATAGATTTTGCTTCCGCTGGGGACGATAACTGCAAGAATACCGGTAGGAGAAGATGACTCCGTTGCGGAATAAACTTGGCAAATGGAAGATTCTGCGGGGAAAAAAGATACTCTAGCGACCATGCTGGGAAGCAATACTCTGTGGGGAGAGAGAGGCCTTGCTGAGTGTTGATAATAATTTGCTGGGGATACCCTTGTTGTTGGAAGTGTTGATGGACTTCGCTGGGGTAAGAAGACTTCGTCGAGGACGCTCTTTCCGTGGCTTTTGGCTGAGGATAACCCAGTTATCCTGTTAAGGAAATAACTCTTTGAATAAAGCCGGACGACGCGTTCGTGCTCTGCGAGGGGATAAGCTTCCAGAATCTACTGGGGATAAGCTTAGTGCTTGGGGATATGAATTCCATCTTTCCTGGGGAACTGGATTGGACTTTCTTGGGGAGGTTTTGATATGCTGGTGAAAGTGATTCCTATGGATATTTGATATGCCGCCGGGGAACAATCTTTAGACCAAGACTGCCGGGGATGCTTGTTAAGAATATATGCCGCTGGGGAAGTATTGAGATCTATGGGAGGATACTCAATTTCCTTGAGATTTGATAACTCTGCTTGGAGAAGAGTGTATTGGCTGCTGACTCTCTGGGGAATTAAGATGTACTGGTCGTATTCTTTAGCCGAACCTACCTTGGTACCTTGGAGGATAGAACAATTAGACTGCTCAGACAACTCTTTATTGCCCCTGTTTCTAGTGTCACCTGTAATTAATCCTTTGTTTCGTATGCAAATATTTATGAGTTAGCAAATTATTGTCAATGCATATATCACAAATTGAACCTTGGACGTTCTTCGCAAAACAAAACAGAAAAAGAAAAACACTTGGCACATTTAACTGAAAATATATTTGTATTGATTTTTGAATGGTCTGAAAATAGGCGTTTTGTGTACAAGAGGCTGACGTCCTAGTAAGAGAACGCCGCCGAACAAAAGAGTTTATACAAATTTTGTACAAGAGAAGATAAAATAGCTGTGTGAAATATGAATGATCCACTGGGTTTCAACTCTGCTATTGCCTTTATAACTCCGAGCGTCTCATCACTTGATGACCTTGGTTGAAGGTGAAGCTGACTGATCGATGCCGTCTGAACTTGATGTAGATACCGGATTCTGGATGCAAAGTGATCCAATGAGACATAGTATTACGCTTTTATCCCTAATTTTTGCCTGGACCGCCCTTTCGGGTTTTCGGTCCACCGGGATACCCATTTTTGCCCAAGCCGCCTTTTCAGGTTTTCGACTTGCCGGGTGTACAAATTTTTTCATTTCATCCCTTCATTTTGCCCGAACCCTTTTGGTTCGACGGGAAGCCCTAATTTTTGCCTAGGCATGTCAACCTAGCGGGTCTTTTTTCATGCGTAGTATTTTTTTACTATGTCTGCATTGGCGGGGTGAGGAAGGTCGTCACCATCCATGTTGGTCAATATCATTGCTCCTCCTGAGAACACATGCTTAACCACAAATGGCCCTTCGTACGTAGGGGTCCATTTGCCCCTTGGATCACTCTGAGGAAGGATGATTCTCTTGATTACCAGATCCCCAACTTGATATTCCTGTGGTCTGACCTTTTTGTTAAATGCCCTGATCATCCGTTTCTGATACGTCTGACCATGACAGATAGCAGCAAGTCTCTTTTCTTCAATGAGGTTGAGCTGATCAAGTCGTGTCTGGATCCAATCATCTTCGTTCAGATTTGCATCCTTCATTATCCGGAGAGAGGGTATTTGGACTTCGATCGGTAAGACTGCCTCCATACCGTAAACCAGAGAGAAAGGAGTTGCCCCGGTTGACGTCCTAGCTGAGGTACGGTACCCATGTAGAGCGAACGGTAACATCTCGTGCCAATCTTTATAAGTCACTGTCATCTTTTGCACGATTTTCTTGATGTTCTTATTTGCTGCTTCTACAGCCCCATTCATCTTCGGTCTGTAAGGAGAAGAATTGTGGTGCTGTATTTTGAACTGTTCGCAGAGCTCAGCGATCATCTTATTATTCAGATTGGTACCGTTGTCTGTAATTATTCGCTCAGGGACGCCGTACCGACAGATCAGATTGTGCCGAATGAACCGTGCCACAACAGTCTTGGTTACCATAGCATAGGATGCTGCCTCAATCCACTTCGTAAAATAATCAATCGCCACTAGGATGAAGCGATGTCCATTAGATGCCGTAGGTTTAATCTCACCAATCATGTCTATGCCCCACATTGCAAACGGCCAAGGCGCAGTCAGAACATTCAGGGGAACTGGAGGAACATGCACCTTATCTGCGTAAATCTGGCACTTATGACATGTCCTAGAATGTTGGTAGCAATCAACTTCCATGGTGGACCAGTAATATCCTGCCCGTAGGATCTTCTTTGCCATGGTGTGTCCGCTGGAATGTGTACCGAAGGTCCCTTCATGTAGCTATTCCATGATCCTTTCTGCTTCAGTCTTATCCACACAACGCAGTAAGGTTGAATCATGGTTTCGCTTGTACAAGATGCCGTTGCTAAGGAAGAACTTGGCCGCGAACCTTCTCAGGAATTTCTTATCATTGATAGAGGCACCTTCAGGGTATTCCTGAGTTCCAAGTATCTCTTCACCTCATGGTACCAAGGCTTCTCAGTCACCAATTCAGTCTCGAGATCACAACAGTATGCCGGTTCGTCCAGTTTCCAGATGATGATCCGGGGAGCCTCATTGTCCCATTTAACTTTGAACATAGAAGCCATTGTAGCTAACGCGTCCGCCAGCTGATTCTCTTCTCTTGGAAAATGTTCAAAGGTTATCTCCGTGAAGTGGGGAATCAGGGTCAACACACATTCTCTGTAAGGAATCAAGTTTGGATGTTTCATATCCCACTCTCCTTTGATCTGATTGATCACAAGAGTGGAATCTCCGAAGACACTCAGAAACTTGATCCTTAGGTCGATCGCAGCTTGAAGACCCATGATGCACGCCTCATACTCCGTCATGTTGTTGGTACAGTTGAAACATAGCCGGGCAGTTAGTGGGGTATGAGTACCTTGAGGAGATATGATGATGGCGCCGATACCATTTCCCAAAGCGTTGGAGGCTCCGTCAAAGTGCATAGACCATCGGGATCCTGGTTCAGGTCCTTCATCCGGTCCAGGTACTTCACAATCTGTTACTATCATGATGCTTTCATCCGGAAACTCAAAGTTCATTGACTGATAGTCATCTACAGCTTGATGTGCCAAGTGGTCTGCCAATACACTTCCCTTGATGGCTTTCTGGGTTGTGTACTGAATGTCGTATTCCGTCAAGATCATTTGCCATCTTGCAATTCTCCCAGACAGAGCAGGCTTTTCGAATATGTACTTGATAGGATCCATCTTTGAGATCAACAAGGTAGTGTGAGTCAGTATATACTGTCTCAGCCGGCGAGCAGCCCATACCAAAGCGCAACAAGTTTTCTCGAGCAGTGAGTATCGGGTCTCACAGTCGGTAAACTTTTTGCTAAGGTAATAAATGGCATGCTCTTTTCGGCCAGACTCGTCATGCTGCCCCAGCACACACCCCATTGAGTTGTCAAGCACTGTTAGATATAGTATTAGAGGTCTCCCTTCAACCGGTGGCATAAGGATAGGTGGTTCTTGGAGATACTCTTTGATTCTGTCGAAGGCAGCCTGACATTCATCATTCCAACGTACTACCTGATCTTTCTTCAGCAGCTTGAAGATTGGCTCACAAGTAGCAGTCAGATGTGAGATGAAGCGAGCGATGTAATTCAGGCGTCCTAAAAAGCCTCTGACCTCCTTCTCTGTCTTAGGAACTGGCATCTCTTGAATAGCTTTGACCTTAGCAGGGTCCACTTGAATACCTTTATCACTGACCACAAAGCCTAGCAACTTCCCAGATCTTACCCCGAAGGTGCACTTGTTCGGGTTCAATCTCAGCTTGTACAGTTTCAACCGGTCAAACAACTTTTGCAGATGATCTAGATGCTCTTCCTCGGTCTGGGACCTTGCGATCATGTCGTCAACATATACTTCTATCTCGTGATGGATCATGTCATGAAATAGAGCAACCATGGCACGTTGGTAGGTTGCCCCAGCGTTCTTCAACCCGAATGGCATGACCTTGTAGCAGAAGGTGCCCCACTGAGTAACAAAGGTAGTCTTTTCCATGTCTTCAGGTGCCATCTTGATCTGATTGTAACCTGAAAAGCCATCCATGAAAGAGAATACCTTGTGCTGAGCTGTATTATCAACAAGGACATCAATGTGAGGTAAGGGGAAGTCATCTTTGGGGCTGGCCCTGTTCAGATCCCTGTAGTCGACACACATTCTGACCTTTCCGTCCTTCTTAGGTACCGGCACCACATTAGCAACCCACTGAGGGTAAGAAGTCACTGCAAGGAACCCAGCATCAAACTGCTTCATAACCTCGGCCTTAATCTTCTCAGACATCTCTGGACGCATCCGACGGACCTTTTGCTTAACTGGAGGGCAGTCTTCCTAAGTTGGCAAGTGATGGACCACAATATCGGTATCCAACCCTGGCATGTCCTCGTAGGACCAGGCAAATATCTCCATATAATCATGCAGCATTTTAGTCAACCGTTGCTTCACGCTGAGCTCTAGGTTGGCACCAATCTTTACCTCTTTCCTGTCTGTCTCTGTACCCAGGTTTATGGTTTCCACTGGCTCTTCATGGGGTTGAATTGCCCTCTCTTCCTGAAGCAACAGTCTTGCAAGCTCGCCAGGCACCTCGCAATCATCTTCACCTTCGTCTTCGGCTAAGTTGATCGGATTTTCGAAGTCATAATTGGCAGTAGCAGAGTTGTTGTCAGTGAGATCCAGGGTGGATTGAAACCTGTATGAGTGAGTGTGTGTGTAAATACAGCTGTTTTTGAAAATTATGTAAAGGAAAAGAAAGACAGAAAAGGAGCACAATATTTGCAATGCGAAAATACGTCCAAGATTTTCATTCATGATATATGAAATGACAATTTATATGCCCTCACAAATGATACCACGGTGCCTCGGGTAAGACACCGGGCCAAAGAGTTTATTATTGTTTATTACAAAATAACGAAACATAGGAATTCATTACTCAGTAACAAGAGAAACAGGGAGATTGTCTTTTGTGCTCCAATTGTTAGTCCACCGTCGGTTGCCGGGTATATCCAGCTATCAAACTCAGCTTCATCAACTTCCTCTTCGTCCCCAATAGCATTCACTCCATGAGCAGGCAGGGGAGCTGTCACTACATTAGGCTTCTCAGATGCCTCAAACTGTACCTCCTTGGCGTTAATAAGGTCCTGCAGCTTGTTCCTTAATGCCCAACAGTCATCAGTGGCATGCCCCGGTCTATCAGAATGATAAGCACAACGAGCATTCGGGTTGTACTTAGGAGATGCAGTATTGGGGAACTTCGGAGCCTCCCTGACAGTCACCAAATTGGTGGATAGCAACTGTGGCAGGATCTGCGATAGGGTCATGCTTAACCGGGTAAACTCCCTCCGGGGTCTTTCAGCCCTTTGAGGATTGGTCGGCCGGGGAGCGGCAGCAGGCTTAGCAATCATTACCGCACTGACAGATTGGCGGCGCTCAGGTCTCTCTGATCTCTTGGAACCATACACGGCACTAGACTCCTTCTTGAAGGGTTTCTTCTCAGAACCAGATGATGCACCCTTCGCAACCTTACCAGATTTTAACCCAGCCTCAATTCTTTCTCCAGTCAGAATCAAATCAGTGAACCCAGCAGAAGAATTCCCGGTAAGATGGTTGAAAAATGGCCCAGATAGGGTCCCCAAGAACATGTCTACCAGCTCCCGATCAGTCAACGGAGGCTGCACCCTGCCAGCCAGGTCTCTCCACTTCTGAGCGTACTCCTTAAAACCTTCACTTGAACCTAACGACATACCCTGGAGCTGGGTACGTGTAGGGGCAAGGTCGGCATTATATTGATACTGCTTGTAGAAAGCAGTAGCCAACTCCTCCCAGTTACGAACCTTGGTCCCATCCAGCTGATAAAACCATTCAAGATGAGTCCCTGAAAGACTCTCCTGGAAGAAGTGGATCCATAAATTCTTATCCGCAGAGTACGGTTGGATCTTCCGAACATAGGACCTTAAATGCAGCTTGGGACAAGACGCCCCATCATACTTAGAGAAGGATGGTGCTTTGAACTTGTGAGGGATGATCACACCAGTTGACAAACCCAAATCTCCGAAATCCAGCCCAGGTACCTGTTGAACCTCCATAGCTTTCAACCTGTCCTCCAGTTGCTTGTATCTGTCTTCTGCAGGAGGGTACTGCTCTTCATCAAAATCAGTCTCGTTGTCGGAGACTACCGGACTAGGAACCCTTACTTCTGCCTGAGGACTACTCTTTCCAACAGAAGAACCAGCCTCTTCCTGCTGTAGAGTATTGCCAAACCTTCGGCCCGAGTTAAACAGAACATTTCTTCTCTTCTTCTTCTTCTCCTTCTTCAGGAGCATAGCCTTCAGTTCTTCTTGGCCTTGAGCCAGACCCTTGATTAATTCCTGGAATTGTGCATTCTGCACCTGAAGAGCCTTGATTGATGTCTCAGTTGATGCAGAGTCAGGATTCATGATGCTGAAATAAACAGCGAAGAACTGTAAGCAACCTGAAAAAGGAAAAACCTGCTATGCACATGATGAATGATATGTGTTTATGCAATGCATTCAAGGGTTCGAAAGTTCAAATTTGTTGTAGACAAAAAGGAACACACGTTATCATTAAGGAAATCATTGTTTAATACATCAAGGCCTCATGGGCAAAGTAATACAAAAATCAAATCAATCCCAAAATATGCTGCGCATCCTCTTTGGAGCTATGTAGGTGTTGAGATTCCTCTCCTCATGCAACAGGCGGGTGAGCTCCAAGACCTTCTTTTCACTGTCATGCAGACTGGTTTCAAGAGAATTCCGTTCTTCCTTAAGCTGGATCCAGCTCTTCTGCATCTCTTCCCAGGATGTGGGCATATCAGGGTGCTGAATAGTGTAGGACACTTCTCCTTCCAAGACTGGTTCTTTGATTACTGGGAGCATATGAGGATAAGGCATCACTAATTTCTGGGAGCGGGCTCGTACCCACTTGAGATAAGGTTCCAACGGGATGGAGTTCCTGTGCCCCAGTGTCTTGCTGTCTATCCTACTTGGCATCCTCCAGGCTCTGATAAATCTCTGGCGAAGTCCTTGAGTATCGTTGTCGAAGTCAAAAACTATGTCAGGAATTAACATGTCATGAGGACCATCCCTCCGAGCATAACCAAACTGCCTCCAAGCCAGGCATGGGCTGTAAGTAATACCTCCTCTGATTCCAAGTAAAGGAACATTAGGGTACTCCCCGCAATGATCAATGATAGTGACATCTTCTCTGGACCTAGGGCACCAATGTATATCTGCATGTGTAAGAGTCATCAACCGTTGTGACCATCTCAAACCCCGCTCATTCTTCAAGACTGATTGTGGAAGGTGCGAAATAAACCACCTTCCCAGGAGAGGAGTGCAACACATAAGGACACCTCTTTTTCTCATGGTTCGAGTGTAACATGAGTGAAGGATGTCCCCCAGCAACGTAGGTATAGGATTCCTGGACATCAAGATCTGGACAGAACTGATATCAATAAACTGATCTGGGTTAGGGAACAACACCAAACCATAGACAAGGAGGGCCACAACCTGTTCAAAAGCTTGCAAGTCAAGGGAGTTCCAACATTCAAGGGCCTTTTCAAACAGAAACCTGGCTAAGAACCCTTTGATACCACTCCTAACTTCCCAATGTCCCTTGAGGTCAGATGACTGTAGGTGCAAGGCTTTAGCAATCTCTTCAAGCTTAGGTTCCTTTTCTGTACCGTTGAAGGGTAGCTGATCAAGGATAGGGATCTTCAGGAGCCGGGAGAACTCCTCCAATGTAGGTACCAACTGATAGTCCAAGAAGGTGAAACAGTGATGCAGAGGATCAAAGAACTGGAACAGGACCTTTATCATATCTTCCTCAATATTGGTATTGACCAAGCTGATGAGGCTTCCATGTCTTTCACTGAATGATGAGTTCTCGGGAATCCGGGATATAAGCTCCTTAAGCTGAGGAGGGATCCTTACAAGATTGACTTGAATTGTCTTTCTACGAACAGTTTCCATGTCCTACAAAACAAGAACAAAGATGAAAATTCGAACCCCTGAAATGGTTAGTCAATGCATATGATGCTGGATGATGTCATGATGCTATGATTAAACACACCACAGATATTTACAAAGACAAACATGTAAGGCACACAAGGCACACAAGACAAGCCCTTAAGGTTTAAGGCCAGCATGGGGTCTGGGTCGTACCCTCTTGAAGTTGGTGGGTTCAACCTGTCCTAATCAAAGTAACCGGGTTCTAAAGTTCTCAATATCACGGGATTGCTTTCATTTTTCATCGTTTCGATTTAGCCACTGAACTGGCGACCGAAATATTCCAGGAAAGCAACCCTCAATTGAGTGTAGTATCGAGTATCAACCAACCTCGGACTGCACCAAAGTCAGTTATCTCACTACCCTAAAGAGGCCAAGATAGTTCAATTAAGGTTCCTAAGGTCTGTTGATGCTTCACGACACCATGCGGAGGCCCCGTACTCTCCTTGACTGAACTCAAGGGTTACCGGTACACACCAAAGTGCCACATCAACGTAACAGACTGTTTCAACCATGTCGGTATACCCCGCACAGTTCCCTCACAGCCTTGTTGCTACTTTCTAAGAAGGTATCCCCCAGATCCGGGTTTAGGATCTATAGAACTCCCAAGCAACCCACAATTTAAAGCACACAAGGAAAACAATTGAAAACACAGTGATCTTAATCCTAAGGTACACCTCACTTTATAAAGATGTCCCCAGCAGAGTCGCCAGTTCTGCGATCGGTGGATCTGGAACTGACTGTTTAACGCTGGTTCGCGAAATGTCGCGGTAAGCAAGAGTCGCCACCGTCTTTTATTTTCTCCAAATGGAAAGGACAAAAGCACAGAAAAATTCCTTAAAGAGATTGCTCTCGGTTCGGGAGGTAGATTATAGAAAGGGAAGGTGTTAGCACCCTTTCTATCCATGGTTATCCATGGGCTCTTAGATACTTGCTCACTTGTGTTTTCAAAAATGGTTTGTTTTCTTTTCAACTGTGGGTTTTAAAAAGTTTCTTTGAAAATTCCAGTTCGACTCTTGTATCAGTCCTCAAGAGTGTTTGAAAAATTGCTTTCGAAAGCTTTTTGAAAATGTGTTGGTGTGAAAAGTATTTTTTATTTGTTTTTGAAATTAGAGCAAGTATCTACGAGAACCTACCTACCCTAAGGAATTCGTCTGTGTAAATGTCCTTTAAAGTAGTGCCATCCCACCATTGAGAGGTAGGTAGCACCACCGTTGGAGGTGTTCGGGTCAATTCGAGGTTCGGGACATGGTGATCACCAGAGCAATGGGAAGACACCTTAGAAGCTACCCTCATGCCAGGTTCCCGGATCATGAGGACTTACTAAGACATCCTCTACTCGACGATCACCTTTCGAGGCAAGGCAACAGTGAGGCGTACCCTAGGGGTGGTGTGTGATTTGTGTGTCATGTTCAGTTATTTTGTCTTATTCATGTCAAGGTGATCTATGCGTTTGTTTTTATTTAGACATTCATTCTTTCATGCTTTTATTTAACAATTAAAATATTTGTGGGAAAGGTAAATTCTAAGCTATTACAAACGGCGCGGGTCCACATCGCCAAAAGTTTCTCGAACCCGATTTGACAGAAAATAAATAAAGTAAAAATAAAAGTGCGAGCAATTATTTACAAGGCTTCGGGAGAGGTACATAAATATTTAAACAAAGTAAAATAAATATGCGAAATTAAATCAAAACGAGGGCGTTGGACCCTTTTGCAAAAATTAAATTACATGGAATTGATTAAAATTAAAAGAAGGAAAGAATTTATTTTTTTGGTATTTTTTAGTGTTTTAGGAATTTAATGAGAAAAAGAATTGCAATTAAACGCTAACCCTAATTCTAATGGCTTTTAAGTTATTAAGAAAAATATTGAAGTTTTTAACCTAAATGAAACCCTAATTAATTTACAAGTTTATTCATGAAAATAAATATTTAGTTATTTAATTATTTATGAAAGAAAAAATAAAAAGGGTGAAAAATTATTATTTAACCTATTTCTACATTTTTTAGATTTTTTTGTTAAAAGTATTAAAATTAACCTAATTTAAAAAACTAAATATAATTACATGCAAATTTAATTATGAAAATATTAAAACAAAAATATTTATTGTGTTTTTCCTTTTTTCTGATTTTTTTGTGATATTTTATATTTTGTGAAAATAATTAATTAATTCAAAACAATAAAGAAAATAAAATAATAATTGAAAATAAAATATAAGGAAAATATAGAGAATTGCAAACCAGGGGGGGTGGTAGTCCCCAAATAGGAGGTTTGATCCAAGAATTCTGGCCCAAAAACCTGGGTCCGTTTGACTTTTTTGAGTAGCATGCTGAAGCGTGGACCAGGGTTTATGATGCGCTTCCAATCTATGCCTTTGATTTGATCTCCAGGGGCACGTGGACGCTTGATTTAGGAAGATGTACGGTGCGCTCCACTTTTGAAACTGCATATGAACATTTATTACAAAATAATATGGAAATAACGTAGACCTGGGGCTCGAACCCAGGTTTTTAGCGTTGCCAATACACACACCTTGCCACTGAAGCGCTTTGTTTATCTGTAAACTAATATAACAAATAAATATTATAAAAGAAAATTGTCAATGGATTTGGAAACGCACGCGATATTTAAATAAGCCAATCGCTCCCTGCCACCTAGTTGTCTTCTTCTTCGTTCCTGAAAATATCAAAACAATGGCCACGGTTTTATACGCGTTCTTTTAGGCACGCTATTAGAAAATAGCGATTAGCCCTCAGTCACTCATAAATTGAGCGCGAGGGTTGGTTCTTGTTCGTCCCAACGCGTTGATTTGAATGATGGTGGTCATAAGTCTCAATTTTTCCTTGGGTGAAAAGCCCCAATTTGGAATCCTGTGAACCCTAGAAATTAACCATGGTGAAATCGCACACAACGCATAATAACACAATTAAATATATTGGTTAGCTTCAGAACTTCACAAGGAATGTAAATCAAGCATTAAAAGTTATAAAGGATGCATGAATCGTGATGTACGATTATGAGTTTTTCTTGATACAGTTGGCACTCGTGTTACCAATTCTTGAAGCTGTGATGAATGTTTGTGATTGGAATATGTCCAGTGATGCTTGAGGAAGCTATTGGAACAAGAATTATGTCTTGAATCGTCCTGGAAGGATGTTTTCAGAATTGACTTTTTTGACAATTTGTTCAAGTTTGTGAATGGCTTTTGGGCGCAACTCAGTGTGTATGAACATTAGGGTTGTATTCAGGCTTTTGTATTGAGTCCATTAGGTCAAGAAAAATCAATCAAATCCATTGCATTCATTGATTTTGGAAATTTGATTTTCTAAGATTTTTTCAATCTTTTTTTCATGTGTTTTTGGTTCAAATCATCTCCAATCTCTCCAAATCTTTCCTTATCTGCATATACACGAAATCTTGAGGCTAAAACATGTATAAAAAGATTGGTTAGGTTAAGTTAAATATTTTTCACATATTTAATTGATTTAAGTGAATTATTATAAATAAAAATTCAAATAAATAAATAAAAAATGAGAAAATACTTCCCTTTGGGCCAAGTGGTCGTGCACATGCCATGGATGATGAATTATGGAGGAAAAATGGGCCCATTAGCAATTTTAGGTCATTTGAATCAATGTTGACTTTTCAAGATATCCAAAAATTTCCCAACTTCTACAAGGCATAACTTGCTCAATGTTTAAGCTTTTCTCATGTTCTTGGACATTTTCGAAAGGTCTTTGAGTCCTATAACCAATGCCTTTGGTACCATGTCATTTTTATTTACCAATCTCAAGTTATGGCCTTTGACTTAAAGTCCCTTTTTGTTGACTTTTGAAAATGACCTATAATGTTGAAATTGATAACTTTTTGTGAGAGCATTTCTTGGACTTGAAGTATGAAGATGAGTTGTAGGAAATGTCTTTCTCTTCAAAATGAGCTTTGGATGGAATTTTTCTGATAATCCATGTGAAAGTTATGCCCTGGTCAATTTACAGTTGACTTTTTCAGCTGTCCAAATAAGGAAACTTTTGCATCTTGATGATTTCTGAGCCAAATTTTGAGAATCATGATCAAGCATTGATCAAATGATGTTTGTGGCTTCAAAATGATATGTTGACCAAAAATTTGAACTTCTGACTGTCAAATGACCATTTTGCCCCTACAGTTGCCTTTAGTGCAATTAGGGTTTTTGACTGTGCAATTTTGAGCTGAATGTCTTGAAACTTGATATGAGGATGCTTGACCATATTTGTAGGCATGTGAGACTTGATTGGGCCTTTGAAAACTTCATTTTCTTGATCAGAACACAAACCCTAATTTTGACTGTATAGGAGACCTTTGCACTGTGCAACCCTTGGGGAATTTTGAAGCATGACTTGGCAATTTCTTGAAGAATATGGGAGGGCAAATTTTGGGGTACAACAAGATGGTTGGACAATTTGAATTCCAGTGCGCGGATTTTTGTTCTAACGTCACTAACACCAATTTTCTTTTATATTATTTATGTGTTATTCTAGGTACAACGCGCGTTAATGGTTCAGTTGGTGGAGGATAGCATTGGTAAACCTTGGGACCTGGGTTCGAATCCCAGGTCCCCCATACTCTTCAATGTTTTTATTCATAACACGTTCAGGTACAATTCTTGGCCTATGGTCCACCATACACTCAATATCCAAGCATGCCACATGTCCCAGAACGTCCATCCAAGGGCCCTGATCTGATGAACACCATGGGCACCAGTCAATGCACACGCACGTGGCCAGAAAAGTCAACTGAAGGCCTTAATGATTTGGCCTAATTACTGGCCAGATACCTCCAGTTTGGGGTCAACACCCCCTTGGTTTGTCTTCTTTCATTCTTTTATTATTTTTCTTTCTATTTTTATTTATTTATTTAGTTTCAATATAATTCTTTAAATTAATTTGTTTTCCTTAATATAATATAAATAATAAAAAAAATCAGAAAGACAAAAATAAAAATATATTTTATTTAATGTTATTTTTCTAAATAAATGTTATCAATTAATTTAGTTTTATTCTAGGATTAATTTTAACATTTTCTTAATAAACTTAAAAAATTTGTAGAATTAGGTTTTAATCACTTTTATCTTTTTTCTTTTCTTTTACCATTATTAATAATTAATTATTTATTTTTGTAAATAAAATTGTATTAATTAATTAGGTTAATTTTAGATTCAATTTTAACATATTTTTCTTAATAAATTAAAAATAGTTAGAATTAGGTTTAAATTCCATTAATTCTTACTAAAAGTCCATAAATACAAAAAACTCCAAAAAATATTTTCTTTTTATTTTAACTTAATTAATTTGTTAATCGTAATTTAATTTCCTAAAAAAGGGTCCAACGCCCTCGCATTCCCGATTTTATTTATTCTCGCATTTTATTTCTTCTTTTTGTGAATATTCATGTAATTGCCCAAAAGCCGTGTAATAGATCAATTAGGTTATTTATTTTCCGCACTTTATTTTATTTCAAATCGGGTCCTGGATTAAATTTGGCGATGTGGACCGCGCCTTTGTAATAGCGTAGGACTTTTAATTCTCGCAACTTTTAACTGTTAACTATTGCATGAAAGAATGAATGTCAAAAAATAAAAGCAACGCGTAGATCACCAATCCATGAACAAGATAAACATAATCGAAAACAACACACAAATCACACACCACCCCTAGGGTACGCCTCACTGTTGCCTTGTCCCTCGAAAGGTGATCGTCGAGTAGAGGATGTCTTAGTAAGTCCTCATGTCCATGAACATGGCATGAGGGTAGCTTCTAAGGTGTCTTCCTATTGCTCCGGTGATCACCATGTCCCGAACCGTCGAATTGACCCGAACACCTCCAACGGTGGTGCTACCTACCTCTCAATGGTGGGATGGCACTACTTTAAGGACATTTACACAGACGAATTCCTTAGGGTAGGTAGACGACTCTAGATACTTGCTCTAATTTCAAAACAAAATCAAAAATACTTTTCACACCGACACCTTTTCAAAAAGCTTTCAAAAGCAACTTTTCAAACACTCTTGAGGACTGATACAAGAGTCGAACTGAAATTTTCAAAGAAATTTTTTAAAACCCACAGTTGAAAAGCAAACAAACCATTTTTGAAAACACAATGACCAAGTATCTAAGGGCCCATGGATAACCATGGATAGAAAGGGTGCTAACACCTTCCCTTTCTATAATCTACCTCCCGAACCGAGAGCGATCTCTATAAGGAATTTTTCTGTGCTTTTGTCCTTTCCATTTGGAGAAAATAAAAGACGGTGGCGACTCTTGCTTCCGCGACATTTCGCGAACCAGCATTAAACAGTCAGTTCCAGATCCACCGATCACAGAACTGGCGACTCTGCTGGGGATATATCTTATAAGTGAGGTGTACCTTAGGATTAGTTCATAACTGTGTTTTCAATTGTATTGACTTGCTTACTTTAAATTGTGGGTTGCATGGGAGTTACATAGATCCTAACCCGGATCTGGGGATACCCTGTTTAGGTAGCATAAGCTGTGAGGGACCTGTCCGGCGTAGACCGACATGGGTGAAGCAGTGGCTACGTTGGTGTGGTACCTTGGTCTGTACCGATATCCCTTGTGTTGCAACGAGGAGAATATGGGTCTTCTGAGGAGTCATTAAGCACCAACAAACCTTAGAACCTTAAATGACACAACTTGGCCATTAGAACAGTAGCAGTATGCTACGCCCATTGAGGCTAAACTCTCGTGATGGTTCTGGCCGCAAGAAAAGATTGCGATGCTGGAGTTATGACCGATCGAGGGTAGTCAGTGATATTGGGATCCTCTAAGAACCCGGTTAATTTTGATAGGACAGGTATGAACCAACAAACTGAAAGAGGGTAATACCTAGACCCCATGCTGGCCTAAAATCTAAGGGCTATTTTGTGTGACTTGTGTGCCTTCGTACTTGACTATTTGCATGCTTGTTATCTGAAACTTGAGCTTCTTGCAGGTTTTGTTTATAGTCTTTAATGGAGGACTCATAACAAGGTTTACTGAGTTTCTTGCAGGTTCTGTTTATAGTCCTTAATTGGGACTCATAATAAGACACACTGGTTTCTTGCAGGTTTTGTTTATAATCCTTAATTGGGACTCATAACAGGGTTTACCTACATTACCCCATGCATAGCATAACATCATACCATTGCATGCATCCCGCATAAGGACTAATCCGTTTCAAGGATCTCAAGGGCTTGTGATGCAGGTCATGATGAACCAACTGTCCAGCAAGGGGCAAAGGGGATTTATTTTCCTCTAGCCAAGGTTGTCAGGGGCTATGACCCACTTGATATGGTGAGCCTTGACCCTTGAAGAAGGATTCTCAGCAACATGGAGTTCCTTCAATCAAGCTACAAATTCAAATGCTAGCAATCTTCTTGTTTACCCCGCGAGATTCTTGAGAACATTGCATACATATCATACATATCATTGCATTACAGGTACCCTCTTGACAGGTCACTCACCATCGTCGCTGTTTATTTCAGCAATGGCTTTCCAACCAGACAACCAAGATCTTCGGACTCAGAACGCCCAACTGCGAGAAATGTTCTTGAACCTATCCAGGGGGCAAGAAATAAAGGCTCTCCTCACCAGGAACTTGACCTTAGGAAATGCAGGGGGCATCAGGAACGATCAGCTGGAAGGGCTACAAATTGAGTTGGCAACCATGAAGATCCAAATGATGGGGCAGTTGATGGGCCAGATGACTCTCATTCAGGATTTAGCTCAAAAGCAAGAAGAGCTCAGGGTCCTCGTCACCAAGCTGCTTCCAAATGATCAAGTAGCTCCAACCACTAGGGTTGAAGTCCCAGTCATCATTCAACCACAGGCGGGGCGAGAAGACAAGGGAAAATCTCCTCAGCCTGCTTCAGGGTCACGAGCCCAGCCTCAACGGAGTAGTCAGCGTAAACGAAATACGCCTGGAAGACATTTCTCTGAAACTGATATACCATCATCCTTTATACTGAGGCGTTTGCTGGAGGTCAATCTGATCACTCTAAAGGACCCTCCTAAGAACCCGAACATGACACCTTCAAGGTACAACCCCAACACCCGCTGCGCTTATCATTCAGACAGCCCGGGGCATGCTACAGACGACTGTTGGACCTTGAAGAACAAAATCCAGGACTTGATTGACGAAGGGGTGATAGAGTTCATGCCGGATGGCGAGATGAAAATCTTCTGCTGAGAATTCTCCGTTTGAGATGGCTATCTCAAACTAGAAAATTTTTGTTCATTAGAATTTTTCAAGTTGTAATTCTCTTTTGATTGTTCAAACATTTGTTCATTGTTAAACGTTGTTATTTCATTAATGCATCGCATATGTCTGTTTTGAAGCAATATATTCGCATTTATTATGCTTAAAACTGTTTTCATATTTTTGTGATGTTCAATGCTCGGTTAACAATTCTAAGCCTCTTGAGGGAGGATGACGAAGACGATACCGCAATCTACAGTATGCTTTTGAACAGACCCTGCTGATGAGGTACATGCATTGTTTCAATCCCTAAACACTGGAGTTATAAGGAAGATAATCCCTCGTCAACCCCTCTGAGCCAAAGAAGTAGGAGTTTTTCTTTTCGAAAATTAAAACCCTTTATCATAACCTGGGGCAGGGTAGTTCTCTCAGTTGATCCAAGTGCATAACAAATGGCACCAAAGAGGTCCTTACAAAAAAAAAAGAAAAAAAAAAGACAATGATGATTCCGAATAATCATAAGGATAGGCAGTCATTATATCTCAAAAATAAAAACCCAATAAGTCAAAGCCTATGAAGGAGACTTACAAAACTGGGGCATCCCGCTGACTGTAATCACAAAAGAAACAGTTCAGGCAAAATTTAGGGATAGCGAAATCAAAAACAAAGAGGTCATACAAACCCTCAGCAAAAACAAAAAATGACTGCCTATTCAGAATAAATCATCAATATCTGAACCATCATTAGAACATCAGGACAAAGACTCAAACAAGGTCTAACGCACGATCAACTGAGCTTAGGTTTGAAGAACATCACGAAGAACGGGTGGGTACAAATAATTTGAGCCTTTATCCTTTGTTTCTTAAACCGTGAACCAGGCCACGTTATAACCCTTAAAAAGTCCTAGCTGAAGCATGGGTTAGTTCGAAAGCATACTGTTACGAAAGATATCCTGACTCCTTAAGGCTCGCTGTAAAATAACGAGTTGACATCACGTTTTAAAAATTCACTTGTTTTTACTAAAAAAAGGATGCATTCTCAAAAACTTCGAAACAGACATAAGCTTTGCATTTTTTGATATAACCTTGTTTGCATATGACTTTTTGTTTGAACAACAGAGAAGTTCGCACGACGAATATCTTATGAACAAAAGTCTTCTCCACAAAAGAGTCACCTCAAATGGAAGAAACACTTCCGATCAAGGGGCATGACATGATCATGGTCCATCATCTGGGGCAGTCCAATCAAGATTCGGAGAATATCTCAAAGGCCAAATAGCCTGGGGCAAATCTCCGCCTGAGTCACTTGGGGCATTCCAACAACGAATCTTGCCTGATCAAATACCTTCTGATGGCATGACAAAACACTTCTAACAGGGGCAACTCCCTACATTCTGAGAGCGTGGATATAGTCGAAAAGAATACTACGCATAATCAAAGACCCGCTAGGTTGACACACCTAGGCAAAAATAAGGGCTTCCCGGCGAACCAAAAGGGTTCGGGCAAAAATAAGGGATGAAATGAAAATAATCTGTACACCCAGCAAGTCGAAAACCTGAAAAGGCGGCTTGGGCAAAAATGGGTATCCCGGTGGACTGAAAACCCGAAAGGGCGGTCCATGCAAAAGTTAGGGATCAAAATGTACGACTATGTCCTGTCATCTTGTCACCTGCCTACCAGAAGAAGGTTTGTCCATCAACAACTATCAGCACCTCACAGGTCTTCCTCTCCCACATTAAAAACAGGGGCAATAAAGAGTTGTTTGAGCGATCTAATTGTTCTGTCCATCAAGGTACCAAGGTAAGTTCGGTTGAAGAACATAACCGATATGCCTTAATTCCCCAGAGAGTGAGCCAGCAAGCCCATGCACTCTCCCCAAGCAAAGCTACACCATTGTCCCTAAGGAAGTTGAGTATCCCCCACAGATCTCAACATTCCCCAGCACAATATACATGCATTCCTAACAAGCATTCCCAGCAGTCTTGGTCTAAAGATTGTTCCCCGGCGGTATATCAAACATTCAATGGAGTCACTTCCCCGATACAGTCCAAAATCTCCCCAGGAGAGTCCAATCCAGTTTCCCCCGGAAAGTTGGAATCCATCTCCCCAACAGTAAGCTTATCCCCAGTAGATTTTGGAAGTTTATCCCTTACAGAGCATGAACGCGTCTCCCGGTTTTATTCAAAGGTTATTCCCCTACCAGGATATAACTGGCTTATCCTCAGCCAATTGCCACGGAAAGATCGTCCCCGACGAAGTCTTCCTATCCCCAACGGAGTCTATTAACACTTCCAACACAACGATGGTATCCCCAGCGGAGTTATCATTATTTCAACAAAGTACCTCTCTCCCCACAGAAGTATTGCTCCCCAGCAAGATCGCCAGAGTATTTTCTCCCCGCCGAGTAATCCATTCGCCAAGTTTATTCCCCAACGGAGTTATCTTCTCCTACCGGTTCATTCTTGCAACTACCGTCCCCAGCGGAAATAACAAATCTATTTTCCAAACATCAGCCCAGGAGTGACTTCCCGACACCCATCAAGGATTTATTTTCCTAAGACGAAAACATACATTCATAAACATCGCATACATCATTATAGCATGCATATACGCATCATATCTTACAAATCTCATTTATGTTGAGAACATCATTGCCTGATTCACATCATGCATTGCATATGACTGACCTTTACCTTTCAGGAAAGACCCAGTTAAGTTCTCAGATATATTTCGAGACCTAGTCTGGTTCAGTTAAATCGACCCTAAGATTTTCCTGATTCTTATCCAGTCAAAGGCCTTCCCTGGTTCAGTCAGATCGACCCTAAGATCTCCCTGATTCTTATCCAGTTGAAGATTCCAAGACCTTACCTGGTTCAGTTAAATCGACCCTAAGATCTCCCTGATTCTTATCCAGTTGAAGATTCCAAGACCTTGCCTGGTTCAGTTAAATCGACCCTAAGATTTTTCTGTTTCTTATCCAGTCAAAGGCCTTCTCTGGTTCAGTCAGATCGACCCTAAGATCTCCCTGTTTCTTATCCAGTTGAAGATTTCAAGACCTTGACCGGTTCAGTTAAATCGACCCTAAGATTTTACTGTTTCTTATCCAGTCAAAGGCCTTCTCTGGATCAGTCAGATCGACCCTAAGATCTCCCTGTTTCTTATCCAGTTGAAGACATTTCAAGACCTAGACCGGTTCAGTTAAATCGACCCTAAGATTTTACTGTTTCTTATCCAGTCAAAGGCCTTCTCTGGTTCAGTCAGATCGACCCTAAGATCTCCCTGTTTCTTATCCAGTTGAAGATTTCAAGACCTTGACCGGTTCAGTTAAATCGACCCTAAGATTTCCCTGTTGCTTATCCAGTCAAAGGCCTTCTCTAGTCCAGTTAAATCGACCCCTAAAAGATTTTCCTGATGAAGACTCAGTAGAAGACGCCCAAGATTCTCTCAGCGTTACTGTTGAGGTTGAAGTCGCCCAAGATTCTCTCAGCGTTACTGTTGAGGTTGAAGTCGCCCAAGATTCTCTCAGCGTTACTGTTGAGGTTGAAGTCGCCCAAGATTCTCTCAGCGTTACTGTTGAGGTTGAAGTCGCCCAAGATTCTCTCAGCGTTACTATTGAGGTTGAAGTCGCCCAAGATTCTCTCAGCGTTACTGTTGAGGTTGAAGTCGCCCAAGATTCTCTCAGTGTTACTGTTGAGGTAGTAATCATCCCCAGACTCTCTCAGCGTTCCTGTTGAGGTAGTAATCGCCCCAAGGTTCTCTCAGCGTCCCTGGTAAGGTTGTAACCATCCCTGGTTCATTCATCACCTTTTGAAGCTCCAGATTATTCACTTCCTGTAATCAGTCAGGGCGCGTCTATATAAAGAGTTTGAAGACCAGCTCCTGTAACAGGCCATGTAATCATTTTCTTTTCAGGTACGCAAGTTCTCGCTAAGGAATCTCTTACGCGATCGACACCCAGATGGCATCTATAAGCCCATCCACCTCCCATCATCTCTTAGCATGGCATCTATAAGCCCATCATCTTATCCAGCAATCTCCAAATGGCATCTATAAGCCCATCCCCACCATCACACTACTATGTGAGCGCAAATTTCTGGGCACTCTAGTGTTCAATCATCTTCCACCTTCGGATTACGAAAGGCACGTCAGCCAATCTGCATCCTCTGGTCTAAGAAGATTGAACAGGGGCAACTGTTGTACCCCAAAATTTGCCCTCCCATATTCTTCAAAATTTGCCAAGTCAAAGCTTCAAAGTCTCCCCAAGGGTGGCACAGTTCAAAGGCCTCCTAACAGTCAAAAATTAGGGTTTTGGTTCTGACAAAGAAAATGAAGTTTCCAAGGGTCCAATCAAGTACCACATGCCTACAAATATGGTCAAGCATCCTCATACCAAGTTTCAAGACTTACAGCACAAAATTGCACAGCCAAAAACCCTAATTGCTCAACAGTCAACTATAAGGGTAAAATGGTCATTTGACAGTCAAAAGTTCAAATTTTTGATCAACATCTCATTTTTAAGCCACAAACATCATTTGATCAATTCTTGATCATGATTTTCAAGGTATGGCTCAAAAAGTCTCAAGATGCAAAAGTTTCCATATTTGGACAGTTGAAAAAGTCAACTGTAACTTGACCAAGGCATAACTTCCACATGGTTTATTAGAAAAATTCCATCCAAAGCTCATTTTGAAGAAAAAGACATTTCCTACAACTCCTCTTCACACTTCAAGTCCAAGAAATGCTCTCACAAAAAGTTATCAATTTCAACATTATAGGTCATTTTCAAAAGTCAACAAAAAGGGACTTTACGTCAAAGACCATAACTTGAGATTGGTAAATCAAAATGACATGGGACAAAAGGCATTGGTTAGAGGACTTCAAGACCTTTCCAAAATGTCCAAGAACAGGATCAAAGCTTAAAAATTGAGCAAGATATGCCTTGTGGAAGTTGGGAAATTTTTGGGAATTTTGAAAAGTCAACTTTGCTTCAAATGCCTTAAAATTGCTAATGGGCCACATTTTCTTCCAAGATTCATCATCCAAAGACCATGCACGACCATTTGGCCCAAAGGGGATTTATTTCATCATTTTTATTTATTTATTTGAATTTTTAATTACTATTAATTCATTTAATAAAATAAAATATGACAAAAATACTAAAACAAGGTTTTTAAATCTTTTTGTGCATAGAATACCTTCAAGATTTCGTGCACTATCTGATATGGAAAGAATCAAGGTGATTTGGTCATGATTTGCATCAAAACACATGGAAAAGATTTGAAGAAATATGCCATTAAAATCCAATATTTGATTCATGATTACAAGGATTTGTGGACTCAAATTTCAACCCTAAATCCATCCCATACATATACTGATCAAAACCTAATGCACAAGGACCGAAAAGTGGCGCCCAATCCTGAGAATCACTTTGGCATTTTTGTGAAGAAAATTGAAAACTGAAAACGAGGTTGCAGAGAGTTTCAAGACAAAAGGACCATCCCAAAAGCTTCCTAAGGCATCACTGAACCTGACTGGATACTTTTCCACGCCCATAGCATCAAGAATCGGTATATGGAGATTAAACTGTGTCAAGCTTTTTGCATATTCGTGTCTCATGATTCATGCGTTGTTTCCAATTTCTAATGATTGATTTGTGTTAATTTATTCATTCTAAAGCTAATCATGTAATTTAATTGAGTTTTAGTGCGTTATACATGAAGTTACCATTGAAGCTTGCTAGGGTTTCATGACTTCAAATTTGGGGTTTCTCTTGTCCAGAAAAATTAGACCATGAGACCAGGACTAGCAGACTCAGAAGCTTCACGCGAATTGAACACACATGTCGCGCTCAATTTATGAGCAACCATGGCGTAATCGCTATTATTCTGTTCTTCAGTTAGTGGGGGTTTAAAACCCCCGCTATCCATTTGTTTTTTTCCAGGCAAAATGCGAACGAGTGGAGAAGAAGATTATGTGGCAAGAGATGGTTGGACAATTTGAATTCCAGTGCGCGGATTTTTGTTCTAACGTCACTAACACCAATTTTCTTTTATATTATTTATGTGTTATTCTAGGTACAACGCGCGTTAATGGTTCAGTTGGTGGAGGATATCATTGGTAAACCTTGGGACCTGGGTTCGAATCCCAGGTCCCCCATACTCTTCAATGTTTTTATTCATAACACGTTCAGGTACAATTCTTGGCCTATGGTCCACCATACACTCAATATCCAAGCATGCCACATGTCCCAGAACGTCCATCCAAGGGCCCTGATCTGATGAACACCATGGGCACCAGTCAATGCACACGCACGTGGCCAGAAAAGTCAACTGAAGGCCTTAATGATTTGGCCTAATTACTGGCCAGATACCTCCAGTTTGGGGTCAACACCCCCTTGGTTTGTCTTCTTTCATTCTTTTATTATTTTTCTTTCTATTTTTATTTATTTATTTAGTTTCAATATAATTCTTTAAATTAATTTGTTTTCCTTAATATAATATAAATAATAAAAAAAATCAGAAAGACAAAAATAAAAATATATTTTATTTAATGTTATTTTTGTAAATAAATGTTATCAATTAATTTAGTTTTATTCTAGGATTAATTTTAACATTTTCTTAATAAACTTAAAAAATTTGTAGAATTAGGTTTTAATCACTTTTATCTTTTTTCTTTTCTTTTACCATTATTAATAATTAATTATTTATTTTTGTAAATAAAATTGTATTAATTAATTAGGTTAATTTTAGATTCAATTTTAACATATTTTTCTTAATAAATTAAAAATAGTTAGAATTAGGTTTAAATTCCATTAATTCTTACTAAAAGTCCATAAATACAAAAAACTCCAAAAAATCTTTTCTTTTTATTTTAACTTAATTAATTTGTTAATCGTAATTTAATTTCCTAAAAAAGGGTCCAACGCCCTTGCATTCCCGATTTTATTTATTCTCGCATTTTATTTCTTCTTTTTGTGAATATTCATGTAATTGCCCAAAAGCCGTGTAATAGATCAATTAGGTTATTTATTTTCCGCACTTTATTTTATTTCAAATCGGGTCCTGGATTAAATTTGGCGATATGGACCCGCGCCTTTGTAATAGCGTAGGACTTTTAATTCTCGCAACTTTTAACTGTTAACTATTGCATGAAAGAATGAATGTCAAAAAATAAAAGCAACGCGTAGATCACCAATCCATGAACAAGATAAACATAATCGAAAACAACACACAAATCACACACCACCCCTAGGGTACGCCTCACTGTTGCCTTGCCCCTCGAAAGGTGATCGTCGAGTAGAGGATGTCTTAGTAAGTCCTCATGTCCATGAACATGGCATGAGGGTAGCTTCTAAGGTGTCTTCCTATTTCTCCGGTGATCACCATGTCCCGAACCTTCGAATTGACCCGAACACCTCCAACGGTGGTGCTACCTACCTCTCAATGGTGGGATGGCACTACTTTAAGGACATTTACACAGACGAATTCCTTAGGGTAGGTAGACGACTCTAGATACTTGCTCTAATTTCAAAACAAAATCAAAAATACTTTTCACACCGACACCTTTTCAAAAAGCTTTCAAAAGTAACTTTTCAAACACTCTTGAGGACTGATACAAGAGTCGAACTGAAATTTTCAAAGAAATTTTTTAAAACCCACAGTTGAAAAGCAAACAAACCATTTTTGAAAACACAATGAGCAAGTATCTAAGGGCCCATGGATAACCATGGATAGAAAGGGTGCTAACACCTTCCCTTTCTATAATCTACCTCCCGAACCGAGAGCGATCTCTATAAGGAATTTTTCTGTGCTTTTGTCCTTTCCATTTGGAGAAAATAAAAGACGGTGGCGACTCTTGCTTCTGCGAAATTTCGCGAACCAGCGTTAAACAGTCAGTTCCAGATCCATCGATCACAGTAGGGCTATGAGAAGGAACCTGGATAGTAGGGTTACTTCGGGATGAAATCCTAGATAGTAGGGCTATGATAAGGAACCAAGATAGTAGGGTTACTTCGAAATGAAAGCCTGGATAGTAGGGCTATGAGAAGGAACCTGGATAGTAGGGTTAATTCGGGATAAAATCCCGGATAGTAGGGCTATGAGAAGGAACCTGGATAGTAGGGTTACTTCGAAATGAAAGCCTGGATAATAGGGCTATGAGAAGGAACCTAGATCGTAGGGTTACTTCGGGATGAAAGCCTGGATAATAGAGCTATGGGAAGGAACCTGGATAGTAGGGTTACTTTGAAATGAAAGCCTTGATAGTAGGGCTATGAGAAGGAACCTGGATCATAGGGTTACTTCGGGATGAAATCCTGGATAGTAGGGCTATGAGAAGGAACCTGGATCATAGGGTTACTTCGGGATGAAAGCCTGTATAGTAGAGCTATGAAAAGGAACTTGGATAGTAGGGTTACTTCAGGATGAAAGCATGGATAGTAGGGATATAAGAAGAAACCTGGATAGTAGGGTTACTTCGTTTGGTTATGTAGATTAGTTGACCCGTTTGATCTTCGGGGACTGATTTTCCATTAGCTGTCTGTAGATATGACATGTATAACTGCTGGAATTGTTGGTGATAATTGTCTTTCCTGAAAAGATAACAGGGTTAATTATATGTGTTGTACCCCAAAATTTGCCCTCTCATTTTTTATTCAAGATACTATCCTAGGTCTTCTCGAATACTCAATTTGGCTCAGAAGTTTGATTAGACAGATTCTCTTCCTAGGCAGTAAGTCAACGATTAGGGTTTGACGTTTCTCAAAGAAAATTTATTCTTCAAGGTTTCAAATGGTCTTCATATATCTTCATGTCTCCTCAAGGATGTTCATGTCAAGTTTCGAACCCCGCGCCACAAGTTTGCTCAGTCAATGGTTCAGACGACTGAAAATGACTCCATTAACCCAAAAGCTGATCTTTTGCGAGACAAAGTTCAAATGACTGTAACTTCTTAATTGTTCAATATTTTTGAGCGGTTCTTCTTGCTTATGGCTCTCCTCAATGTTATCTCCAATTTCTCTTCATAAATCAAGAGCTGATTACGTGCAAGAAGATCACCAAATTCGAATGCGTTAGAAGTCACTTCGTGGATTTTGACCTAATCTTAAATAACTGTCGCCTGATTTCTAAGAATTGTGATTTCCTCAAACTATGAGATCTTGAGATGATCATTTTTGCATATAGTTATAAGTGATGTTGCATACGAGTTTATCTTCAAAGATCAAAAGAAAATTGCGTTGGGAAGACTTTGAAAGTTATAGAATCATCGCAAGTCATTTGTTTGATTTCAAGTGTTCTTAATCACCACCGTTTTTGAAATTTGTTAATTCTATAAGGTTGATGATTATTCTCAAAGCATGATTTGTTTGGCAATGAAGTTCCATTTTAATCGTGTATGGTGCGCGAGTTCATTTTGAATGAAAATTTGGTTTGGACAAGAGTTGAAGATTAAGACTGTCATGGCTTTGGGTTTGAGTTAACCAAGTTAGAATTGAATTCTTAAACATTTATTTTGTTTAGAAATTTGATTGGAGTACAAGGAGCATTGGTTTATTTGATCATTTTGTGATTGCTTGAAGTTCAAGTTACCAAACCAAGATGTTTTATTCAAAGCATTTAATTAAGAATTGAAAAGTTTAAATAAATTCAGGATTGGTACGACAAATTACAAATTTATTCAAGGTATTATGTTCATTACATCAAAAATGAAATAAAATTACACATTTTTGCTTTGTTTACAAAGAATCACAATGTTTGCTTTGACTACAAAGAGAGAAATTTATTTTGTTTCTTCAAGTCTCCATTACTTCATCTTCAAGCAATCCTCGCTTGCCATCCACACCTCATGCTCATGAAACAAAGAAGAGAAACTAAGCAATTCAAGCAAAGTGATTTGTAAAAAAAAAGAAAAAGAATTCATCATTAGGGTTTGTATGTGGAATTAGATTTAAAGTTTGTTTTGTTTTAATCACAGTCCATCTTCTCCTATCTTGCAAATCACAAGGTTTGGGCCTTGGTTCACAAAAAGGGAAAAGAAAATTTGCAAACACTTTCTACTGCAAAAATAACATAAAACCCAAAACTACCAAAATATGCAAGCTGCAACAAGCAGCAACAAACTGCTACACAAAATAGGCTGTAATGCAAAACCAACAAGCAACACAAGCAAACAAAACAAAGGCAGGATGCTGTAAAATATAGCAGCAAGTCCAAGGCTGCAAAGCAGTAGCAACATAGCAACAAGTCAAAGCAAGCCAAGGCCAAGCCTGCAACATAAAGCAAACAACAGGCAACAAATAAAAACAAGCAAAACACAACCCAATGGCCAAAACTGTCCAACAACAACAAGTAAAACCAAATAGTCAGCAACATTTCATTCAAAAAAAGTAGCAAGCTTGATCAACAAACAAGTTATCATCATTTTTCTGAAATCATACAAACCCTTCATAATTTTTCATAGAAAGAAAAGCATAATAGCCTTATATTTTCATTGAAAGATAAAGAGAAAAAAGAATAGGTTTGAAAAGATGTCACCTAGCAATAACAGTCTCAAAACCAGCATAAGCCTGCCCACAACCTGCTGCACTTTCTGTCCAAACAGTCCAAGTACAAGAGTCCACAGGCTGCTATACAACAGTCCAAAAACCTGTAGCCGAACATTTTCACACAAATAACAATATGAAAACTACACTTAAAAGGCAGCAAATCAACATTCCAAAATAGTTTAAAAATCAACAAATTCCCCCCCTCTTTTTACCCTTATTTCACTATAATACGAAGGGCTGTTTCACAAAGCAAAAGGGAGAGAGGGCAAGACAATATACAAACCAAGAGCAAAAAAACAGAAAAAACCAAACCAAGATGACAGAACTAGCGAGAGATAACCAAAACCATAACATTCACTTCAGCTAGAATCAACCTTACTTTAATACTCCGTATGCTCAAATCATCCTTAAAACCTTCATACCTCTACACTATCATTCTGCAATAGCACTCCACAAACTGGAAAACTGATTTCAACACTCACCTTACAATCACCAATCCATCTCACAACCCTAAAACAACATCATACCTACAATTTCATGATAACTTCAACACCACTTTCATCAACCTTGTAGCTTTGCAATAATTCAGCAGAAATAGAATGCAACACATCAATGTTCACAGACTCGCAGTAGTAAAAAAAGGCAGTTTGAATAAGAGAAGGAATTAAATATCTTACCTAAAGGCCTGAATCTGACTCGTTCGAAACTGGATTAGCATAAAGACTTCACTCAGCAAGTCAATCTCAGTATTAGACATAATCAGAGTATAGTCAATTGAGTAAAAACATACTTGAGTTGATTAGTCCGAGTTTCTGACTCCATTGACAGCAATCACGAAGAAATATCGGTAAGCTTCAAACCTCTTTTTATCTTGGTCTTCACTCGTAATTTTTTATTTCTTTATTGTTGAATAAGCTTCTGTAAGTTTGAACCCTAAGATTTTGTAACTCCAACATGTGCCAAACATACTTAATTGGACATTAGATCCTACTTTTTCTTCATTGTTTTAAACAAAAATTAAGGGATGAAGGTGAGGAGAGCTTACCGAGTTTGAAATAGCTGAAGCAAAAATCCCAAACAGACTCGAGTCGACTATGAAACCCAAAACCCCACACCAAAATCCAATTTTCAAGCTAAGAACAAAAGTCGAGACAAAAGTAAGTGTTTGGTTGTTAAGGTTGTTACCGCAGAATTAAAAGATCCAATCAATAGTTAAGTGTGGAATCGTGAGAAGAAGAGAATGATAAATGAGTGTGAGAGCAGAGGAAGGGCATATTGATTGGTACAAAATCGTGAGAGGCCTAAGAGATTTTTTTCCAGTAGCTGTCCCTTTTGCGTTTAGGGTTTTGCAACCCTCCTTCTACCTTCTCCATTGGATCCGGGTTATGGGCTTGGCTTTAAAGCCCAACCCAATCATCCTTATACCAATTCATTTCACTTGGAAAGGGAACAAACAGAAGGATTGGTGTAGTGTAGTGGTAATGCAGTCTCGTTACAACCTTGGGGTTCTGAGTTCAACCCCTGCTAGGGCCTTTTTCTATTTTCCTTGATTTCATTATTTGATGGCAAAGCTAGTTTAAGTTTTAATTATTGAGAGTTCAAATAAAAATACATATATTTATTTAGTTTAGGCTTTGTGAATAATTAACCTTTAGTTAACATTTTTTAAATTGTTTTATTTTCTTCATAATAAACTAAAATTCCAAAAAAATATAGAATAGGATTTTATTTTATTTTTATATTTTCTCGCAAACATAAAATACCAAAAAATATTATTTTTCCCAATTAATTTTACTTTAATAATTTGTTTAGTTTAATTAATTATTTATTTTTAATTCGATTTGGTTGTATTGATTGCCTATTCAGACTTTTAATCGCATTATTCCATCCCCATTTGTAAAATTGTACCCCCATTCTCGAAAAGCTCTGTAATAGCGTAGATATTTAAATTTTTGCAATTTACTGTTTTATTTTTACTGTATAGTAAATAGGAGTGCATGGCAAGATTCAAAATCAATCGCTAGATAGCCTAATTTCAAAGAAAAAATAACTTGAATCAAAACACTTTGCACACGCGCACCTCTAGGGTAACCTCGCTCGTTGCCTCGGGAATATAGTCATGTCCCTCGAATATGGGACGCTTTAGCAAAGACCCTTCGATAAAAAAGATCATAGTCCCTCGATGTCCCTCGATGTTGCCTTCGGTAAAACGATGTAGTCCCTTACGAGAAATTGCTAAAGCGTCTCACAAGTTGCCTTCTATGACTGTACAAACATCCCGCGCCTGTCCCTTCACATCCAACGACGGGGCCTCTTACCAAATCAATGGTAAGATAACAACATCTAAAGGAGGAAAAGAACATTTAAGACCTTTCGAGTAGGTAGATTTGCTCTTAGTTTCTCGCTTGCTCACGACAAAAACATTTCTATACCAACACTTTCACTTTGAAACATTTTCAAAAGACAAAATACTTTATACGCGTTCTGATAAAGACGAGAACCATTACAAAAAAAACTTTTCAAAATCATCTTCAAAAAACACACTACACAAACATCTCTTTGAACTATTTTTCGAAACAACACTTTGTATGCGTTCTTATAGAGACGAGAACCATTACAAAGACATTTCCAAAATTCTTCCAAAACTCAAAACACAAAAGCATAACTTTCAAACAAAGCAAGTGATCTAGCGAGCAACTAAGAGCCCATGGAAAACCATGGATGAAAGGGGTGCTAACACCTTCCCTTTTCATAATCTACCCCCCAAACTCAAGAAAACATCTCTAAAGGTCTTTCCTGTGCTTTTTTTACCTTTCCTTTTGGATAAAAGAAAAGTCGGTGGCGACTCTTGCTATCCGCACAATTGTGATCAAATGAAAATACCCAAGTCAGTTCTCCCACTGTATCACAGAACTGGCAACTCTGCTGGGGATATTCTTAAAGTGGGGTTACCTTAGGGCTAGATCACATTTACTTGCTTTAATTGTTTGACTTGTATGCTTTACATTATGGTTCTTTGCTTGGGTTTGAATTCTCTACCCGGATTTGGGATACCTTATAAGTAAGTAGCAATACATTGTGGAAACTGTGCGGGGTATACCGACATGGTTTAAGCAATAGCTATGTTAGTGCGACATATTTGTGGGTACCGGTAGCCCTTGAGTAGTCAAGGAGAATACGGGGCCATTGAGTGATGTCATGAAGCACTAATTAATTTTTAGAACCTTTACTTGACCAACTTGGCCATTAGGACGTAGTGAGATGACCGGATTTGGTGCAGTCCGAAGTTGGTAGATACTCGATACTGCACTCATTAAGGTTTGTTTTTTTGGGCTATTTTGGTCACCATTAATGAAACTTGCGCTGAAACAATGACCAAAGAAACAAACCAGTGATATTTAGCTACCTAGAACCCGGTTACTATTACTAGGACATGTTTTAAGCCAACTAAACTTCAAGAGGGTACTTACCATTGAAACTCCATGCAAGCATAAACCTAAGGACTTGTTTGCTTTGTTTGTGTATATTTACTTGTACATAACATCATGAACATCATAACATCATACTCATACTCACTAACCATTTCAAGGAGTTCTAGGATTTATCTTTGTTTCTGTTTTGTAGGACATGGATTCTATCCGCAGGAAAACCATTCAAGTCAACCTCGTAAGAATTCCTCCTTAACTCAAAGAGTTAGCATCAAGGATTCCTGAGAATTCTCCATTCATCGAAAGACATGGTCATCTCCTAAACCTGGTTACCTCCAAAACTGATGAAGATATGTTGAAGGTGCTCTTCTAATTCTTTGATCCTCTACACCATTGCTTCACATTCCTCGATTATTAACTTGTGCCAACTTTGGAATAATTATCCCAACTCTTGAGGATTCCCATTCTCAATCAACTACTTTCAATGGTACGGAGGCAGTCTTGCCCATTGAAGTTCAGATACCCTCTCTTCGGATCATGAAGGATGCAGGTTTGAGCGAGGATGATTGGATCCAGACCCGACTTGATCAACTGAACTTAACCGAGGAAAAGAGACTTACTGCTATTTGTCATGGTCAGACGTATCAAAAGCGGATGATCAAGGCATTTAAGAAGAAAGTTAAACGACAAGAGTATCAAGTTGGGGATCTGGTGATCAAGCGCATCATCCTACCACAAGGTGATCCCAGGGGCAAATGGACCCCTACTTACGAAGGGCCGTTTGTGGTTAAGAACATTTTCTCAGGAGGAGCTATGATTCTAACCACCATGGATGGTGACGACCTTCCTCACCCCGTCAATGCAGACATAGTGAAAAAATACTACGTCTAATCAAAGACCCGCTAGGTCGACTGGCCTAGGAAAAAATAAGGGCTTCCCGGCGAACCAAAAGGGTTCGGGCAAAAATAAGGGATGAAAATGAAAAATCTGTACACCCGGCAAGTCGAAAACCTGAAAAGGCGGCTTGGGAAAAAAGGGTATCCCGGTGGACTGAAAACCCGAAAGGGTGGTCCAGGCAAAAATTAGGGATTAAAGCGTAACACTATGTCTCATTGGATCATCTTGCAACCAGACCTCAATATCGACTATCAAGTTCGGACGACACTAATCAATCTTATCTACCTTCAACCAAGTAGCAAAGTGATGAGATGCTCGAGGATATAAGGGCAATAGCAGAGTTGGAACCCAATGGGATTATTCACATAGCTGTTTTTTTCTTTCTTTTACACAAATTGTATAAATTCTATTTGTTCGGCGGCGTACTCTTCCAAGGATGTCAGCCTCTTGTACAAAAAACGCCTATTTACAGGCCAAACTTCAAAGTCAATACAATTCATTTTCACAACAAAATTTCAAACTGTTTTTTTTTCTTTTCTGTTTTGTTTTGCAAGAACGTCCAATGTTCATTTTTGATATATGCATTTGACAATAATTGCTGCTCATAAATATTTACATACGGAACGAAAGACGATTACTCGTAATATCAGGAATAGGGGCAAATAAGAATTGTCCAGACCTTTACAGTTGCTCTGTCCACCAGGTACAGGGATACATTTAGCTGAAGAATATGGCTAAGGTACATTCACTCCCCGCAAAGTAAAAAAAGACAGTAGTGTTAACTCTCCCCAGCTGAAGCTCGCAACCCCGAATGAGTCGGTAAAATTCTCCCCAAGCATAGTTTATCTACCATCAGCACTGGAAAGTTATCCCCAGTGGAGTTTGGAGAATTATCCCCAGTGGAGTTAGGAGGATTGTCCCCAGTAGAGCCTAAAAGGTTATCCCCAGTGAAGTCGCAACTGGAAAATCATCCCTAGAGGAGTTCATTCCTTTCACAAACAGAAATTCAATTCCTAAACAGAGCTTCATTATCGCCAACAACGATAATTCATTCCCGATTGAGGTTATTCTTCCAAATCAACAGATCCTCCGGAAAAATATGTTCTCCCCATAGAGTCATTTCCTCATCAGTTTATTCCCCAGCGGAGTTATCCTCTCCTGCAGGTTTATTATCACAACATCTTCATTCACTATCCCCAGCGGAAACAAAGAATTCAATTTCTTGCACTCTCCAGCAACAACCCGGGATTTATTTTCCCCAGTTAAAGAGCATCATAAAAAACATCACATATCCATACATCAGGACATACGCATAAACATCATACAACACAATCTCATTTATCTTGAGAACATCATTGCTTGATACATGTCATGCATTATATACAACTAACCTTTACCTTTCAAGAAGATACAATCAAATTCTCACAAAAGTTCAAACTATGAAGCCCGGGTACGACCGGATAGTATCTTGATTCCTGCAGCATATAGCGGAGCCCAGATTACGACCGGATAACATTATTAGACTATCGCAAGGCCTGGATTACAACCAGATAGTGGTATCTCTTAAAAGCAAGCCGTGAAACCCGGATCACGATCGGATAACAGTTTGGCAAGTTATTGTGAAGTCTGGATTACGACCAAACAGTAATACAAGTTCCTGTGAAACCTAGATTACGACCAGATAGCGGTTAAAGATACAGTTAAGTCTGGATTTCGACCAGATAACAGTAAGGGATACTGTGCAGCTTGGATTACGACAAAATAGCAGTTCATCCTGCCAGATACTATGAAGCTCGGATTACGACCAGATGTTAGTTAGCCCAAAGCCAAAGGGAAGCCCGGATTACGACCGGATAGCCATTTGATGTCTTCTGAAGACTAGATTACGACCAGATAAGGAGTAAAGTATTCCGAAGACTGGTTTACGACCAAATAAGGTGTAAAGTATTCTGAAGACTGGATTACGACCAGATAAGGTGTAAAGTATTCTGAAGATTGGATTACGACCAGATAAGGAGTAAAGTATTCCGAAGACTGGATTACGACCATATAAGGTGTAAAGTATTCTGAAGATTGGATTATGACCAGATAAGAGGTAAAGTATTATGAAGCCTGGATTACAACCGGATAACGATAAAAGGACTGAAGCCTGGATTATGAACAAACAACAGTACAAGACCCTGCGAAGTTTGGATTTCAACCGAATAGCAGTTTACCTGGACAATTACTAAGAAGCCCGGAGTCGACCGAATATTAGTATGCCCTAAATTCAAGTTAAAAGCCCGGATGCGACTGAATAACATTTGAATTCCTTCTGAAACCAGGATTACAACCAGATAAGAATTGAGAAGTTGCGAAACCTGGATTACGACCAGATAGCAAGTTTAATCTCATCCCCCCCAGTAAGTCACTGTAAGGCCTGGATTACGACCAGGTAGCAGTCAGTCTTATTACTATGAAGCCTGGAACACGACCATATCACAATTCATTTTCACCTCCTCGGCTAATAGACATTTCCTCAGTAGAATAACGGATGACCGAAGTTCCTAGAATTCAAAAGAGATGCATCCCCAGTAGAATAAAGGACAACCGAAGCTCCTAAGATTCTATTTCTCCCAAGACAGAGGTCAGCATTCCCCGGCGGAATCTTCCTCAACGACAGGTATACAAGCTCTCGCTAAGGATTCTCTTATGCGATTGATGCTCCTTAGGGTGGCATCTTTAAGCCCATCCCCGTCAAGCAATTTCCAAATGGCATCTGTAAGCCCATTCCCGACATCGCAAGACAGATACCACATTATGTGAGTGAAAATTTCTGGGCACTCTAGAGTTCAATCATCTCCCACCTTCGGATCACGAAAGGCACGAAAGTCAATCTGCATCCTCAGGTTTAAGAAGATTGAACAGGGGCAGATATTGTACCCCAAAATTTTCCCTCCCATATTTCTCAAAACATTTCAAGAAATATCCCCAAGTTGCTCAAGGTAGTCCAAGGGTTGGCCAGACAAGCTCTCTCCTAAGGCAGTCTACCTCAAATTAGGGTTTCAAGTTGCATCAAGATACTTGAGTCCAAGTGATCCCAAATTCTCACCAATGTCCTAATATGTTCTCAAGATCATCCATGTCAAGTTTCAAGCCTTGCAGAGGAAGTTTGCTCAGTCAATTGCTCAAAAGCCTAAAAATCGACTATGCTAGGGCAAAAGTCAACTGTGGCCCACATACATTCAAACTTCAAGATTTTTGGTCAACATCCTCATTTTGAAGGATATTTCATCATTTGATCAAGGGTTGATCATGATTCATGAAGGATTACTCATAATTCATCAAGACTCAAAAGTTGCTAAATTAGGGTTTTGTAGGAAAAGTCAACCCAACTTTGACCAAGCATAACATTCTCATACTTTATGAGAAATGACCCATCCAAAGCTCATTTTTAAGAGGATGCCATGCTCTACAATAAATCTTCAGCTCCCAAGTTCAAAATATGCACTCACAAGAAGTTATGAATTTAGACATTATAGGTCATTTTGAAAAGTCAACAAAAACACCTTTTTTGTCAAACTTCATACATGAGCATGGAATATCAAAATGAGATAAGACCAAAAGGGTTGCTTAGAGGACATCTCAATATTTCTAAAAAGTCCAACAACACCTCAAAAGAGAAAAATTGAGGAAGTTATGCATTGGTGAAGTTGACCTTTTTTTGCAAAATTGCCAAAAGTCAACTATCCCTAAAACTTCAATTTTTGCCAAATGGGCCCAATCTTTTTCACTTGTTCTGAGTTGGAAACATAGTCCACGAGCTCTAACCCTTGCCACTTGTCCTTATCATGTTTTTATTATTTATTTTGATTTTTATTTGAATTAATTCAATTTAAATCAAAACAAATCATATAAAATCAAAAATATTGAAAACACAAGATTTTGTGCTTGTTTCAGGTTTCAACTACAGCTAGCAAGTATTCAAACTCGTGCAAGGAATTAGGGTGGACAAAAAGATTGAAATAAGCTATTTTTGGAATGATATTGAAAGTGAATCAAATCAAATCAAAACTCATTGATGGAGGAAGATTGGATGCATTCTTTCAACCCTAATGCATTCCTTGATACAAATAGAACAAAGGCAGACCAAAAACTAGGTTAGAAACAGGCACAACAAGGTGAACAAAAACTGAAAAAATCAAGAAAAAGTGGTGAATCGAATTTTCACTTAGAGGCCAATACAAGACTCTTTGCCTATCCCAATCGAATCCTGGGAGTCTCAGTAAGCTAAAGCAATTAATAACCAAGCTTTTCCAGTCCTAAAAAGCTCTGTAAGTCAGCCACGATATCTCACATTTCTTGAATTCAAATAGCATGATTTAGGCATTGTTAGGATGAATTAATCATATATTATTGATCCATGGAACATATGCAAACTTTCCGTATGGTTTAATTGCGTTTTCATGGCTTGTATGGAGTTTCACCATTATTAGGGTTTACAAGCTTGATTTCGGATCTCTGCGTGCAAGTAAAATTGGGCCACGAAAGGGCCACCACTGTGCTCAGCAAAACCAGACGAGTCCATTCATGGCCTTGGTGGTCATTTATATCACGTGTATGTGATTTTGAGAAATTGCAGGGCTGTAGCGACGGACGTTGTCCGTAGGTAAAGGTTTTCAAACCTTTTAGCCACAGAGAGAGGACAAGGATGATGACATGGCTCCATCTAATTCGTTCATTTGAATTTTCGCGCAAAAATTTGATTGTTTCATTTATTTTTTATATAATGATTTTTGTTTATATTATGTACAACAAATTCAAAGTGGTGTAGTGGTAGCCAGGCAGGCGTTAAGGCGTGGGAGTGCTTTCATTTGTGTTTTTTCTTAAGTTATTTCAGGTAACTACATGCGTGCATAACTCCAAGGCCTACCATGCTCCCTCATCATCAATCATGCCAAGTGTCCTGAGGCCAAATATGATGGCCATCCAGGAGGGAACACCAAAAGCCAAGTCAAACGCGCAGCACTGGATCCAGAAGGTCAAATGGACCTCCTTGTTTTTGGGCTGATAATTCTAATTCTTGCACCCCAAAAAATGCTTTTCAGGCCCATTTCTCACTCTAATTCTTTTTATATTTGTTTCATTTTAATTTATTTATTTATTCACTAACCAAATAATTATTTTATTTTTATAAAAAAAAATCACAAAAAATATACTTTTCATAAATTAGGTCTAGATTTTATTTTTATTAAAAAAATTAATTAATTTAATTAGGTTTGTTAAAATTAGGTAATTTTAATTCTTTTGTAAATAACTTAAAAATAATTAGAATAAATAGGTTTTATTACTAACTTAATTTTATTTTATTTCTTCCTAAAATAACCAAAAACCAAAAATAGGCTATGTATTTATTTTTATTTATTAATTTAAGCACTAATTAATTTGTACATTTATTTTTAAAACCTAAACCTTTTTCTTAAAAAATATTTAAAACAACAAAAAAACATTTTCTCTTTTAATTAGGTTAGAAGGGTCAAAACCCTAGTTCGCATTTGATCTAATTTGTCATCGCGCGCTTTATTTTATTTTGTATCCCAATTGTTGTATCTGCTCACAGTTTGTAATAGTTTAAATTAAGACGTTTATTTACTTTTATCGCTTTATTTTCGAAGGGTTTGTTTTTGGCTATGTAAATACCCGAAGCCTTGTAATAGTGTAGTTTAATTTCCGCATTTTAAATTCTGCAAAATATTAAACTGTTAGATGTATGATAGTAGGATGCATGACAAGAATGTATGTGATTAATTTTAAAACAGTTAGATAACCCTAAACATGTGCAAAGATAAATAATCTAAAATTGAATCACTCGCACATGCGCACTCCTAGGGTACACTCCCACTTGGTTGCCTTCGGTAAACGGTCATTGAGTATAGGATGCTTTAGTGGTCGTCCTTTTGTCTAAAGATCATGGTTGCCTCGGAAAGGTTGTCTCGGATATTGTATCCTCAGATAATTGATCTAGGACATTATGGTTACTACTAAAACGTCCTAATATTGCTTTAGTGACTGTACGTCCCTTTTCGAATTGACCCTCAGAATTCCAACGACGGTGCTACCTATTTCTCAATAGTAGGATAACGCTGTCTAAAGGAAACAAGAATGGAAACGATCTTTTTTCGAGTAGGTAGATGCTAGTAGGTACTTGCTCAAATCAAACTTTTTCACACCAAACAGTTTTCAAACAAAGTTTTCAAAAACACTTTGTAACACTCTTGAAGACATAAGCAAGGGTTAAAACGAAGTAAAACAAACTTTTCAAAACAAACACACACAAGCAATTTTTAAAAGATGAGCTAGTACCTAAGAGCCCATGGAAAACCATGGATAGAAAGAGTGCTAATACCTTCCCTTTCTATAATCTACCCCCCGTACTCAAAATCTCGAAAAAGGAATTTTTCTGTGCTTTTTTCATTTCCAGTTGGATAAAATAAAAGTCGATGGCGACTCTTGCTTACCGCAACATTTTGCAAAAACGAACGCAAAACGCAAACCAGCATTTTCCAAAATAGTCGGTTCTGCCACCGTATCACAACATCATACCTACAATTTCACGATAAATTCAACACCACTTTCATCAACCTTGTAGCTTTGCAACAATTCAGCAGAAATAGAATGTAACACATCAATGTTCACAGACTCGCAGTAGTAAAAGAAGGAAGATTGAAGAAGAGAACGAATTAAATATCTTACCTAAAGGCCTGAATCTGACTCGTTCGAAACTGGATTAGCACAAAGACTTCACTCAGCAAGTCAATCTCAGTAATAGACAGAATCAGAGTATAATCAATTGAGTAAAAACATACTTGAGTTGATTAGTCCGAGTTTCTGACTCCATTGACACTGATCACAAAGAACTACCGGTAAGCTTCAAACCTCTTTTTATCTTGGTCTTCACTCATAATTTTTTATTTCTTTATTGTTGAATAAGCTTCTGCAAGTTTGAACCCTAAGATTTTGTAACTCCAACATGTGTCGAACATACTTAACTGGACATTAGATCCTCCTTTTTCTTCACTGTTTTAAACAAAATTAAGGGATGAAGGTGAGAAGAGCTTACCGAGTTTGAAATAGCTGAAGCAAAAATCCAAAACAGATTCGAGTCGACTATGAAACCTGAAACCCCACACCAAAATTCAATTTTCAAGCTAAGAACAAAAGTCGAGACAAAAGTAAGTGTCTGGTTGTTGAGGTTGTTACTGCGGGATTAGAAGCTCCCATCAATAGTTAAGTGCAGAATCGTGAGAAGAAGAGAATGATAAATGAGTGTGAGAGCAGAGGAAGGGCATATCGATTGGTACAAAATCGTGAGAGGCCTAAGATATTTTTTTCAGTAGCTGTCCCTTTTGCGTTTAGGGTTTCGCAACCCTTCTTCTACCTTCTCCATTGGATCCGGGTTATGGGCTTGGCTTTAAATCCCAACCCAATCATCCTTATACCTATTCATTTCACTTGGAAAGGGAACAAACAGAAGGATTGATGTAGTGTAGTGGTAATGCAGTCTCGTTACAACCTTGGGGTTCTGAGTTCGACCCCTGCTAGGGCCTTTTTCTATTTTTCTTGATTTCATTATTTGATAGCAAAGCTAGTTTAAGTTTTAATTATTGAGAGTTAAAATAAAAATACATATATTTATTTAATTTAGGCTTTGTGAATAATTAACCTTTAGTTAACATTTTTTAAATTGTTTTATTTTCTTCATAATAAACTAAAATTCCAAAAAAATATAGAATAGTATTTTATTTTATTTTCATATTTTCTCGCAAACATAAAGTACCAAAAAATATTATTTTTGCCAATTCATTTTACTTTAATAGTTTGTTTAGTTTAATTAATTATTTATTTTCAATTCGATTTGGTTGTGTTGATTGCCTATTCAGACTTTTAATCGCATTATTCCATCCCCGTTTGTAAAATTGTACCCCTATTCCCGAAAAGCTCTGTAATAGCGTAGAATTTTAAATTTTCTCAATTTACTATTTTCTTTTTACTGTATAGTAAATAGGAGTAGATGGAAAGATTCAAAATCAATCGCTAGATAACCTAATTTCAAAGACAAAATAACTTGAATTAAAACACTTTGCACACGCGCACCTCTAGGGTAACCTCGCTCGTTGCCTCGGGAATATAGTCATGTCCCTCGAGTATGGGACTCTTTAGCAAAGACCCTTCGATAAAAAATATCGTAGTCCCTCGATGTCCCTCGATGTTGCCGTCGGTAAAACGATCTAGCCCCTTACGAGAAATTGCTAAAGCGTCTCATAAGTTGCCTTCTATGACTGTACAAATGTCCCGCACCTGTCCCTTCACATCCAACGACGGGGCTTCTTACCAAATCAATGGTAATATAGCAACATCTAAAGGAGGAAAAGAACATTTAAGACCTTTCGAGTAGGTAGATTCACTCTTAGTTGCTCGCTTGCTCACGACAAAAACATTTCTACACCAACACTTTCACTTTGAAACATTTTCAAAAGACAAAATACTTTGTACGCGTTCTGATAGAGACGAGAACCATTACAAAAACATCTTTTCAAAATCATCTTCAAAAAACACACTACACAAACACCTCTTTGAACTATTTTTTGAAACAACACTTTGTATGCGTTCTTATAGAGACGAGAACCATTACAAAGACATTTCCAAAATTCTTCCAAAACTCACAACACAAAAGCATAACTTTCAAACAAAGCAAGTGATCTAGCGAGCAACTAAGAGCCCATGGAAAACCATGGATGAAAGGGGTGCTAACACCTTCCCTTTTCATAATCTACCCCCCGAACTCAAGAAAACATCTCTAAAGGTCTTTCTTGTGCTTTTTTACCTTTCCTTTTGGATAAAAGAAAAGTCGGCGGCGACTCTTGCTATCCGCACAATTGCGATCAAACGCAAATACCAAAGGCAATTCTCCCACCGTATCACAATACATGTGATGCATGCAATGCTTCGTGAGATGATGTTCTAAAAATAAATGAGATTATGCTGTATGTGATATGTATGCCCATGTCATGATGTATGTACATGAAATGCTATTGGGGACATGTCCGAGTATCGGAAAATAAATCCCTGACTGCTGCTGGAGAGTATAGCATTCCTCACTGTTGTAGAGAATTATGGTTCTTCTTCTGGTCGCAAGATGATCCAATGGGACATAGTGATACGCTTTACATCCCTAACTTTTGCCTGGACTGCCCTTTCGGGTTTTTAGTCCACCGGGATACCCTTTTTTGCCCAAGCCGCCTTTTCAGGTTTTCAGCTTGCCGGGTGTACGGATTTTTTCATTTTCATCCCTTGCTTTTTCCCGAACCCTTTTGGTTCGCCGGGAAGCCCTTATTTTTTCCTAGGCCAGTCAACCTAGCGGGTCTTTTATCATGCGTAGTATCTTTTCACTATGTCTGCATTGACAGGGTGAGGAAGGTCGTCATCATCCATAGTGGTTAGAATCATGGCTCCACCCGAGAAAATGTTTTTAACTACAAATGGCCCTTCGTAAGTGGGAGTCCGTTTTCCCCTGGGATTACCTTATGGCAGTATGATGCGCTTGATTACCAGATTCCCGACTTGATATTCTTGACGTCTAACTTTCTTTTTAAAAGCCTTGATCATTCTCTTTTGATACATCTGACCATGACAGATAGCAGTAAGTCTCTTCTTGTCGATCAGATTTAGTTGATCAAGTTGAGTCTGGATCCAGTCGTCTTTGTTCAAACCCGCATCCTTCATAATCCTTAAAGAAGGAATCTGGACCTCAATGGGCAGGACAACCTCCACGCCATATACCAGAGAGTAGGGTGTTGCCCCTGTCGATGTTCATGCTGAGGCACGGTACCCATGAAGAGCGAATGGTAAAATCTCATGCCAGTCTTTGTATGTCACCGTCATCTTCTATATAATTTTCTTGATGTTCTTGTTAGCCGCTTCAACAACGCCATTCATCTTTGGCCGGTAGGGAGAAGAGTTATGATGTTGTATCTTGAATTCCTTACAGAGCACAGTGATCATTATGTTGTTGAGATTCGTACCATTGTCAGTAATAATTCTCTCTGGCACACCATACCGACATATCAGATTATGTCGGATAAATCGCGCCACAACGTTCTTGGTCACAATAGCAAAAAAGGCCGCCTCAACCCATTTTGTGAAGTAATCAATGGCCACCAGGATGAAGCGATGTCCATTGGAAGCGGTAGGCCTGATTTCTCTGATCATGTCAATGCCCCACATTGCAAAGGGCCACGGAACTATCAAGACATTCAAGGGAACCAAAGGCACATGCACCTTATCAGCATAAATTTGGCACTTATGACAGGTTCAGGAGTGCTGATAACAATCTGCTTTCATAGTGGACCAGTAGTATCCTGCCCGTAGGATCTTCTTAGCCATGGTATGTCCACTGGAATGGGTTCCGAAGGTACCTTCATGTAGATCAGTCATAATCTTCTCTGCTTCGCTCTTGTCTACACACCACAATAAGTTAGAGTCATGATTGCGCTTGTAGAGGATTCCATTACTGAGGAAGAATTTTGCAACGAACCTTCTCAGAAACTTCTTATCATTGACATATGCCCCTTCGGGATACTCTTGAGTCTCGAGGTGCTTCTTCTCTTCATGGAACCAGGGTTTGTCTACCACCTCTTCGGTATCAATCTCATAACAGTGCGTTGGCTCATCGAACCTCTCAATGGTGATTCAGGGAGCCTCATTGTCCCACTTGACTTTGAACATGGAAGACATGGTAGCTAGCGCATCCGCTAACTGATTCTCCTCTCGTGGGAAATGTTCAAAGGTTACCTCCTCAAAGTGTGGGAGCAATATCAGCACATACTCTTTGTATGGGATGATATTTGGATGCTCCGTATCCCAATCGCTTTTGATCTGACTTATCACTAAGGATGAATCCCTGAAGACATTTAAGAACTTGATCCTGAGATCAATAACGGCTTTGAGACCCATGATGCAGGCTTTATACTCCGCCATGTTGTTAGTGCAGTTGAAACATAGTCGGGCAGTGAAAGGAGTATGACAACCCTCATAATATATGATTACAGCACCGATGCCATTACCAAGTGCGTTCGAAGCTCCATCAAAAACCATAGTCCATCAGGATCCCTCCTCGGGTCCTTCATCTAGTCCAAGTTCTTCGTAGTCAGTCACCAACATAATATTCTCATCCGGGAACTCAAAATTCATGGGCTGGTAGTCATCCACGGCCTGATGATCCAAATGATCAGCTAATACACTCCCATTGATTCCTTTTTGGGTTGTATATTGTATATCGTATTCAGTTAAGATCATCTGCCATCTGGCTATTCTTCCGGAGAGAGCGGGTTTCTCGAAGATGTACTTGATTGAATCCATCTTAGATATCAACAAAGTAGTGTGGGTCAGCATATACTGTCTTAGTCGGCGAGCAGCCCATGCCAAAGTGCAACAAGTTTTCTCGAGCAGTGAGTATCTTGTCTCACAGTCGGTAAATTTTTTGCTAAGGTAGGATATTGCATGCTCTTTTCGACCAAACTCATCATGCTTCCCCAGCACACATCCCATTGAATTGTCTAGCACTGTTAAGTACAATATCAAAGGTCTTCCTTCAACTGGAGGCATCAGAATTATCGGTTCTTGGAGATATTCTTTGATCCTTTCGAAGGCGGTCTTGCATTCGTCATTCCACTTTACCACTTGATCTTTCTTCAGAAGCTTGGAGATGGGCTCACAAGTAGCAATTAGATATGAAATGAACCTGGCGATATAATTCAAGCGTCCCAAGAAACCTCTAACTTCTTTCTCTGTACGGGGATCCGACATCTCTTGTGTGGCCTTTACCTTTGCAGGGTCTACTTGAATACCTTTGTCACTGACGATGAAACCAAAAAACTTACCAGACCTTACCCCGAAGGTGCACTTGTTCGGATTCAACCTCAGCTTGTATGTCTTTAACCTGTCGAACAACTTTTGTAGATGATCAAGGTGATCTTCCTCGGTTTGAGACCTGACTATCATGTCATCAACATAAACCACTATCTCATGGTGAATCATATCATGGAACAAGGCGACCATGGCGCGCTGATAAGTTGCCCAAACATTCTTCAACCCAGAAGGCATCACCTTGTAATAAAAGGTTCCCCACTGTGTGACAAAGGTTGTCTTCTCCGTGTCTTCAAGAGCCATCTTGATCTGGTTGTAGCCAGAGAAACCATCCAAGAAGGAGAAGATTTTGTGCTGCGCGGTGTTGTCAACCAGAACATCAATATGGGGAAGCGGGAAGTCGTCTTTGGGGCTTGCCCTATTCAGGTCCCTGTATTGAACTAGGAACCCATCATTGAACTGCTTCATGAACTCTGCCTTAATCTTCTCTGACATTTTAGGGCGCATACGGAGAGCCTTCTATTTAATCGGAGGACAATCTTCCTTAGTCGGAAGACGATGTACCACAATATTAGTGTCTAAACCAGGCATGTCTTCATATGACCAGGTGAAGATCTCAACATAGTCATGCAACATCTGTATCAACCGCTGTTTGATCTTAGTCTCCATATTTGTGCCGATCTTAACTTCCTTTATGTCCACCTCTGTGCCCAAGTTTATCGTCTCAACTAGCTCTTCATGAGGCTGTATAGCCCTTTCTTCCTGCTGTAACAGTCTAGCAAGTTCTCCAGGAACCTCACAATCATCCTCACCTTCGTCCTCGACTTGGTTGATTGGATTTTTGAAATCATAACTGGAAATAGCAGGACTATTATTAATGGGATCCAGAGTGGATATGTATCTGCAGTATGATATGTGAGTGTGTGTAAGAGCATAGCTATTTTGATAAAGTGAAAGCAGAAAAGAAAAAACAGAGAGCGCGAAATTTGTATTCAAGGAACGTCCAATGTTTTATTGATGATATATGAAATGACACATAATAGCTCTCACAAACAAAACCAATGTGCCTCGGGCAAGACACAAGGCTGTAGAGTTTAAATTGTTTATTACAATCTTGGGAAACAAGTAAGACAATTATTGCGGAATAAAAGAAACTGGTATAAAATCTCTGGCCGTCCAATTAATCGGTCCACCATTGGTAGTTGGGTAGATCCAGCTGTCAATGTCAGAGTCTTCCTCACTGTCTTCAATGGCATTAATTCCCCGATTGCTGATGCGTAAGGGAGGTCCTCTAGCTCGAGCGCGTCGAACAGTGCTTTGAGATCCTAAAGTAAAGCCCAAACCAAACTTGTCAGTTTTGTGAGTAAAATCATGGAGTTGTCCCCAGTTGGTATACCCACCTTCTTCAACCACTGCTCTGGCGTCTTTGAGAGAAGCCATCTTCAGAGGAGGTTTGGTGTCGGTAGTAGTTTCAGTCGACACCAAAATTTGGGGAACCTATTCAAAATTTTGACAAGGAGTCTCTATGAATTCCCCGTCCACCTCCACATACCTGAAGGAGTTTAGGTGGCCCACCATATACTCCTCCTCGCCACGCACAGTGACAATCTTCCCCTTCACCGAATACTTAAGCATTTGGTGCAGTTTAGATGTAACTGCCCCAGCTTCATGGATCCAAGGATGACCCAACAAATAAGAATATGACGGCCTGATGTACATCACATAGAAGGTGGACTCAAAGGTTTGAGATCCTACCTTGACAGGGATGTCCACCTCCCCATGCACCATTCTCTTCGACCCGTGAAAAGCCCTTACCACAATGTTACTAGGCTTTAAGGTCAAGCCTTTACAATCCAACCGATCGAGAGCCTTTTTAGGCAAAACATTCAGCGAAGACCCAGTATCCACCAGCACATGAGCCATATTGGTTCCCCTGCATTCGATAGAGACATGCAGAGCATCATTATGCTTCCTCCCCTTAGGTGTCAAGTCGACATCTGAAAAACCCAGGCCATTTTCAGCAGTCAAGCTGGCTACACAGTCTTTGAATTGATCAGCCGAGGTCTCTTGCGGCACATATGCAGTCTTAAGGAATGCAATCAGAGCCTTCGCATGAGCCTTGGAACACAACAACAAAGAAAACATGGATATCTTCGAGGGGGTCTACCCCAGCTGCTCGACCACATTGTAGTCGCTCTTTTTAATTATTTTTAATATTTCCTCTATCTCTTGCTTAGAGGCTTCTACGAAGATCTTTCTAGGTGCCTTCGTCCGGGCAGGCTCACCTATAGCTTCTTTGCCTCGGGTCCTAGATGACTCGACATCAGGAGTGACAATTGGAGTAAGAACAGGAGTACTAGTTGAAGTACCAGTAGGAATAGTAGGTGAAATAACAACATGCTTATCGACAGTCTTTGGGGAAATCTAGAGAGAGAAAACCCTTCCACTTCTGGTAATTTTATTGGTCCCGACAATGTTACTGACATCGAGATCAACCTCTTCTTTCTTTAGATCTTGTTTAACACCATGATAATAAACATTAGCGCCATAATGCCAAGGGACAACTTTGTCCGAGGCGTACGGGACATGACCAGGAAAAGTGATTATTAACGGAGTAACTCTCAGAGCGGATGTAATCCTAACAGGTCTTCTCGAGGAGACCTTTGAAGGATTGGCAAAAATGGTTATAATAGCAACATCTTCGAACGGAACAAATGGAACCAAAGTTTTCTTTAAAAAAATTTCTCTGCTGTCAATCAGGCGCTGAACACTTGTCTTCAACAAATGGCAACCAGAAGGAAGAGATGAACACACGTGGCAACCTTCACCACAACCCGGAAATAAAGCGACCAACAATGAATTCTTCTTAACAGTCATAAGAGGAGTAGAAACTTCATTAACTGAGGTCACAAACAGATCGGTATCAACAACATTAACACCACGGTTGTGCTTAGGCATGGGAGCAGTTATGACATTGGGCTTCTCCGAAGCATCAAACTCAATCTCCTTGGCTTCAATCAGATCCTGTATATTATTTCTTAGAGCCTAGCAGTCATTTGTATCGTGACCAGGGCTCTCAGAATGATAGGCACACCTAGCGTTTGGATTGTACCAAGGAGATGTGGTATTCGGATTCTTGGGAGCCTCTTTCAAGGTTGCCAAGTTAGATCTCAACAGATGGGGTAGAACCTCTGTCAATGTCATGTTAATCCGGGTAAACTGCCTTTGTGGTCTTTCTACCCTTTGTTGATTGTTGCGTTGTGGAGCAACCGCAGGCCTAGGTATCATTACAGCACTTACTATCACACGGTATTAAACTCTGCGTTGACCTCTTGGGATATAGATGGCACTGGCTTCCTTCTTACTAGTGAAAGGCTTCTTTAATGAACTCGAAGAGGTGTCTTTCTGTATTTTACCGCTCCGTATCCCAACTTCTACCCCCTCTCCAGTTAAAATCAGCTCAATGAAACCAGCTGACGAGCTGCTAATCAAATGATTAAAGAATGGACCAGACAGCGCCCCAAGAAACATGTCAACTAACTCCCGGTCAGATAAAGGGGGTTAGACTCTTCCAGCCAAGTCTCTCCACTTCTGCGCATAGTCCTTAAAGCCTTCACCTGCACCCATGGACATACTCTGGAGTTGAGTACGAGTAGGGGAAAGGTCGGCATTATATTGATACTGCTTATAAAAAGCAGCAGCCAAATCTTCCCAGTTTCGGACATTGGTTCTCTCCAGTTGGTAGAACCATTCAAGCTGAGTCCCTGACAGACTGTCTTGAAAGAAGTGAACCCACAAGTTTCTATCAGCGATGTGGGGCTGGATCTTCCTTACATAGGAACGGGAGATGGAGCTTTGGGCAAGACACCCCATCATACTTTGCAAAAACCGGAGCCTTAAATTTCTGCGGGATGACCACTCCCGACACCAATCCCAGTTATTCGAAATCCAACCCAGGCATCCTCTGGACAAACATAGCACTCAACCGATCTTCTAACTGCTTGTATATATCCTCAGTGGAAGGATACTGCTCATCATTATAGTCTGTATCATTGTCAGAAACTTCAGGACTAGGGTCCTTCTCCCTTGTCCCCCTTTCTTGGTTCTCCCCTTCCTTGGATGAGGAGGTCAAATCGACTTGTTGCTTTAACGGCCCCCTGAACCTTATGCCCATATTCAGAATACCAGAGACCTTCTTCTTTTTCTTCTTCTCTTTCAGGATGAGGGTTTTCAGATCCTCCTGCTCTTTTTCCAGAGTTATGAACATCTGTTGAAATTGGGCATTTTGTGCCTGAAGATCTATGATGCTTTGTTCAGAAGACATTTTTGCTGAAATAAACTGCGAAGAAGATGAGAAGCCTATAATGGTACCTGTATATGCAATGCTATGGATGGGATGCGTATGCAATGATTTCAAGGACTCTGGGAAATCTAAATTTGCGAACCAAAATGGAATAAAGATTTTATTAGTAGAATTCAAAGTACAATTGCCTTTTAGGCGTTACAATTAAAAATTCTAAAAACTAAAAAATCAAGTTTCCCATGGATGCTTCCTCTTCGTGCCGAGATAGACATTAAGGCTTCTTTCCTCATGAAGCTACTTTGTGAGCTCTAAAACCTTCTTCTCTTGGGCATAGAACGGGTCCCTATAAGTATCACGCTCCTTCTTCATATGGATCCAAGACCTCTGTAGTTCTTCAAGATCAGTGGGCATATCAGGATGAAGAACCGTGTAGGGAATATTCCCTTCAGTAATGGGCTCCACAATCACTGGTAAGATAGCTATGTAGGGAATCATAAGTTTCCGAGCACGAGCTCGTACCCATTGGAGATAAGGTTCCATAGGAATGGAATTCTTCGGCCCCAAAGTCTTGGCATTAGATTTGTTTACCATTCCCTAAGCTCGTATGAACCTCCGACGATACCCTTGAACATCATCCTCATAGTTAAACACAATGCCCTGGATAAGTAACTCATGAGGACCATCCCTTCGAGCGTAACCAAATTGTCGCAGAGCCAAACAAGGATTGTAAGTTATGCCTCCCCTAATGCCAAGTAGTGGGACATTAGGGAACTCCCTACAGCGGTAAATAATAGCAATATCTCCCACAACTTGGGAATACCAGAGAATATCCGTGTGAGAAAGTGACATTATCCTTTGTGACCAACCCAAACCTTCTTCATTCTTAAGTACTGACTTAGGGAGGTGAGAAATAAACCACCTCGACAGCAATGGCATGCAGCACATGAGAACCCCTCTTCTCTTTAGGGTACGAGTATAGAGAGTGTGCAAGATATCTCCGAGCAAGGTTAGCACAGGGTTGCGAGAGAGGAAGATCTTGATAGCATTCACATCTATGAGTAAGTATGGATTAGGGAACAATACTAACCCATAGATTAGAAGGGCTAAGACCTCCTCAAAATCCTGGAAGTCTAAATCATTCCAAAACAATTGGGCTTTATCTATTAAGAACTTGGCTAGAAAACCCTTGACTCCGCTTTTTGTTTCCCAATTGGATACCACGTCGGCCCGTTTCAGATGCAAAGCTGAGGAAATGACTTCTGGCTTAAGAACCTCTTCTAAACCTTTGAAAGGCATCTGGTCAAGAATGGGTAGATTCAATAACTGAGAGAACTCTTCCATGGTAGGCATCAACTGATAGTCTGGAAAGGTGAAGCAATGGTGCTCGGGATCAAAGAAAGAGTACACCCATCATATTTTCATCAAAGCTTGAAGTAACCAGGTTGAGAAGTCGACTATCTCTCTTAGTGAACACAGAAGTTTCAGGAACCCTTGATACTAGTTCCTTGAGTTAGGGAGGTATTCTCACAAAGCTGATTCGAATAGTGTTTCTACGAGCAGAAGCCATGATCTGCAAAATAGAACAAAGATAAATTCCCTTGGTCCTTGAAATGGTTAGTGTAATGAGAATCAAAACTATGTTATGATGCATGATGTTATGTTCAAATAGAGTAAATCACACACAAGCAAAGCACACCATAGACCTTAGGTTCAAAGGCTTACATGAGGTTAAAGGTAAGTACCCTCTTGAAGATTAGTTGGTTTCAAACCTGTCTTAGAAAAGTAACCGGGTTACAAAGATTCTCAATATCATTGATCATCCTTTATCGGACATTGTTTCAGCTCAGGCAATCTTTTCTTACGGCCGAAATATCCCGAAAGTCTGACCTCAATGAGTGTAGCATCGAGTATCAACCAATCCTCGGCTTTATACCGAGGCTGGCTATCTCACTACTTTCTAATGGCTAAGTTTGTTCAGCTAAGGTTCTAAGGTCCGTTAGTGCTTCACGAAACCACGCGGCGGCCCCGTATTCTCCTCGTTTCCACACGAAGGATACCGGTACCAACCAAAGTGTCACACCAACACAACCATCACTTAAACCATATCGGTCTATGTCGTACAGTCTCCACGATCTATTGTTGTTTACCTAAAGAGTGTTCCCAGATTCGGGTGTAGGATCTTCAATAATACCCAAGCAAAACCCTCAAAAATAAAGCAGACAAAGCAAACAAGAAAGTAGTTTTAAAAATAACCTAGATCCTAAGGTAAACCCCACTTTTAAATATGCCCAGTAGAGTCTCCTGTTCTGTGATACGGTGGCAGAACCGACTGTTATACTGGTTTGCATTTTGTATTCGTAAATGTGCGGTAAGCAAGAGTCACCACCGACTTTTATTTCATCCAACAAAGGAAAAGTAAAAAGAACAGAAAAAACCTTTTTTCGAGATGTTTATGAGTATGGGGGGTAGAATATAGAAAGGGAAGATGTTAGCAGCCTTTCTATCCGTGGTTTTCCATGGGCTCTTAGGTACTTGCTCATTTTCTAAAATTGTTGGCTTGTGGTTGTTTTGAAAAAAGTTTTGTTTAATTCGTGATAACCCTTGTATCTGTCTTCAAGGATGTGACGAATTTGTTTTGAAAATTGTTTTGAAATGTGTTTGTGTGAAAAGATTTTGAACAAGTACTTAAGATTTTTCTACCTACTCAAAAAAAGTCTGTTCGTTTTTGTTTCCTTTTGACAGTGCTATCCTACTATTAAGTAATAGGTATCCATATCATTGGATTTTTAAAGGGGCGTTCGAAGGGACGAAATGGTCTCTGAAGGAAACAAGTAAAGATACCTTAGCATTTCGAAGGGACTATCGTCATAAGATCAATTCGTAGGCAACTCGAGGGACAAATAGGGACTATGATCTTTATGACAATTTTGAATCGCGGGTCATTGCTAAGGTATCCCTACATTCGAGAGACACGACCATTATTTTCCGAGGCAACCAAGTGAGGCAAAACCCTAGGAGTGAGCATGTGAAAGTGTTTTGATTTCAGTTTCATTTATCTTGCACATTTAGGGTTTTCTACTGTTTTGAATTGATTTATCTTTCCCATACAATCCTAATATCCATACATCTAGCAGTTTAGTAGTTGCGGAAATTAAAAGCGAGAAATTTAAAACCCTAGATATTACAAGGCTTTAGGGAGGGGATTACATAATAAAAAATCGGGGAAAAATGATAAATGCGGAATAGTAAACCTAATTAACTATTACAAACTTGGAACAATTACAATAATTAATAAAAATAATGAATGTAAAGACGTGCGCGACGAATTAGATAAGGGGAATTAATGTCAAGTTGAGAAAATAATAATTTACGAATAAAGAAAAATATTTTTGATTGTTTTGTGAAAAATAATTAATTTTGCAAATCAACCTAATTTCTATTAAATTTTAATTACAAAAATATTTAAGTTGACCTAATTAAGCAGGTTAGTGCAAATAAATATTTTTTATGAGAAAAGACTAAATCTAATATTTTTTTGTAATTTTCTAACTTTTATGATTTAATTAAAAAAACAATGATTTTTTCTTTGTAAAATAATTGAGACAAATAATTAATTAAAAAAATGAAAGAAATTAAAAAAAAAAGAATTGAAACTAGGCCTGGTATGATGAGTAACTTAGGGGGTATGTTTCCAATTTAGTGTTAGGCCCAAAGCTGGCCCAGAGTCTGGCGCGTGATCCAGTGAGGTCATCTCCTGAGAACTCATGGTGGACCGTCAAGGCTGGGGCGTGAGATCTACATGGTGGTGGATCTCAAGGATGAGATTAAGGGCGTATGATGATCTCCTGGAGAAGAGATGCATGGAACCTGCAAGGAAACTGGAAGAAAAATAATAAATTTTGGAGGTAGAGGTCGAACCCCTGACCTCTCGTATGCAGCGCCTTATCTACCTTCCTGCACACCACTGGGCCATTTGGCCTCTTGTTAATATAAATCAACAAAAATAATATAATGCAAAAGCGCACAATGCTCAGAATAAAACGCATTAACATTCAAATGGTCCAACAGGACGTTGCCACGCGGTCTTCTTCTTCCCTGGTACTGTCGTTTTAGATGGAGACCTTTACCTACGGTTTCATGTTTGTAACTACAACCCTGCAAATCTCAAAAATTAATACCAAGCATGATAAATCCATTCCAAGCATACACATCAACTTGTTTTGATCTCACGAGTATGATGGTATCCTTCTTTTGCCCTTGTCGCACACTTTTTTTTGGCGCTCAATTGCGACAGTGATGATGATATGAAATAGAAATGTAGCGGTAAAGATTTGAGATTAAGAAATCAATTGACTTATCTCAACACAATGAAGTCGCCACCACACTTTATTTTTTCCAAAGGGAAATGGGAAAAAAGCGAACAAAACCAAAAAAGATCAGAGATCGAGGTACAGGGGTCAGTTATGCAAAGGGAAGGTGTTAGCACCCTAAGCATCTATGGTACCCCGTAGGATCCACTTTGTTTGGTTTCTTTCAAAAGGAGTGTTATGTAAAGGTTTACTTGCTAAAGGAAAAGAATGGATGTTTATTTGCAAACAAAAGAAAATGAAATGTTTTTTTATTATTTTTGTTGCTCGCTTTGGGTCGTAAGACTTAATGCCTACGTACTCCCTCGTGCAATGGGAAAGTCAGAGCACCGTAGTTCGGCTAGAAAATACTTGTCTATTGATTTTTTTTAAAGAAGGAGACAAGTCGTCAGGAGAGAGATCTCGACTAACGCCCACAAGGTGTGAGGAAGATGGACCTTGCGTTAGCAAGAGTGGGGGTTTGAGAACGCCTATGGAACTCAAGTGGAAAAGTCGACACCTTTATAACCATGGGGATAGGAGAATGTTGCTCGACTATCAATGAATCATGTCTCATCTTAAAAAAAGTTTTGAATGTAAAAGGTGCTCGAGCGCACAAAAAGGTTTGAATGAGTTGAAGTGTTTTTGTTAATTTTTAAAGATGTCAAAGTATGATTAAATGAATTGAAGTTTGTTTAAAGAAAAGAAGTTTTAAAAGAAAAGCGCTCGACAAAGTCGAGGTTTATTATGAAAGCGGTTCGAGCTTAAAAACAAAGAAGATTTTTAAAGAAGATGAGAAGGTTTTGAAAATTAAAGAAGATGGAAGGAGATGAAGGGACTATCCTAAAGCATAAGGTAAGAGCTAAGGAAGAGAACCGTCTAACCAACATGAAGCTAATACTTGACATTATGAGTCAATATAGAATCCCAATTCTTTGGATTGAAACCAATCAAACAAAGATACTAGACCTCTTGAGAAGACCAAACTTCAAGTGTATCAAGTCTTCGAAAAAATTGGGCAGAGTAACGGCTGTATACGGGTGAATTCCATATTACAAACAAAGTATGTAATCACAATAACCTGCACACAAAACAAATAAACAACCCAATGTCTTGAGGTAAACCTCAAGAACTCCAGACAAAATATCAATTAAGTTCAAAAGGTCTCCAATATAAGCCAAGGTTTCTAATCCTATGTCCAAGAAGTCCATCACTCCATAATTCCAAGGATAGTAACCAAATAGTCCAAATATCATTAATGTTTTTTATGGTTCATGTTGATTATTAAGTGTCTTTAAAAGGAAAAGAAAAGCTCAAGTGAGGAAAATAAAAATTACATAAAAGTAAATGCTCAAGTGAGCAAAGATGAAAATAGCATGAAATGTAAAATGCTAAAATTAAATGGTACATAAAGTAAAGAGCATAAAATAAAAGAATAAAATAAAGTCAATTGTTAGAAATTAGTGGTTAGTTGGATGACCATCTTGAAACTTGCATTTGGAACTCATTAGAGAATTGGTAGAACCAAAGCCTCCACACAACAAGTTGCATTTGCTTTTTGTCAAGTATATCATCCATTTTGGAATCCTCAAGAAGTAACATGTAATGATCAATGATGTTTAAGTGATCCGTGTTGACCAAAAGTGATGTAGATCCATTAGAGGATTGGTAGAACCAAAGCCTCCACACAATGAATCTCAAGGTTATTAGATCAAAGAGATCAAATTAACTAACTTGGGCTTGCAAACATAGGTTTGGGACACAAATGATCATTTATTCGAATCACGACAAAATTTAGCGCTATGTTAAGAAATCGTAAGTGGACTTATGTAGAAGTCACACCTATTTTGAGGCCGGTCAATAACAATCTATGTACTTCATGTTAAGATAAATGATATAGAGATCATCATCCCTTAACATGTAGCACAATTAAAAAAGAAAGGGATAAGATGAAGAGGGAGGGAAATGATAAGTTAATTTGGATCACCATCTCAAAATTCTTTCATCTTTAAATTCAACCACTTCTCTAGATGGATTAAAGCACTAAACATATCGTTAATCCAAAGCACCAAAAATGAATTAAATAATTCACTCTTTGATAGATTTGAATTGATGAACATTTATCCAACTTCATCTACACCACAAAGTCCATTGAATTTAAAGAGAAATTGGACATTTAAAATTGTAATCCAAATTATCCATCAAAGAGAGTGAGCAGAAAAAATATTTGAGTCAAAACAACCCCAAAATAAGGCAGAAAAAGTATTTTTGGCATTGTTACAATCAATTGTGCTTAGACAGCAACCAATTGCATCAGTGCAATTTTTTTTTTCAAATCAATTTTTTGTGACAATCGATTGCAATGTTACAACAATTGATTGCGACCTGTTAAAATCAGTAGAAAACAACATTTCAAGGATCAAATTCTTGTTCCAACTTTTCATCAAACACCTTATGGTCATGGATCCAATTGAGCATGAAAATTCCATCAAATTATGAGAAAATAGCACTAATGGAGTCATAAAATAGTGCTCAATGAATCAAAACTAGAAATCCACAAGAGATCACATTGTGAAAGATGATGATCCAACTTACCAAAGGTAGAATTAGTGACTTATCAAACAACTTCCAGAATTTGCTTCAATTCAACCACAAGAATCAATTACCAAAGCTTGGATGTAGAGAATTGATGAAGAAAAAGTGTTTGGATGAAGGTTTAGCTCAAATATTAGTAAGCTTCAATGCAAAGCTTACTAACTTTTTCTTGAGAATGGAGCTTTGAGTGAATTTGGTAGATGGAGAGAATTGAGAGATTTTTTAGCAAGGTGGATTTGGCTATCAAAAGCTTGTGATTTGAATGAAATGAGATCTCTATTTATAGAGTTTAGGATTAGGATTAGTGGTAATTTGGTAATTGATTCTTGGAGTCAAAAATTTAATTAATGATAAAATTTTCAAAATATGCAGAAAAATTGGAGCCAAAAAGATGTCAGTTTTGAAATTGCTGGCTTTTAAAAAAAACACGTGTGTTTTGCTGCTATGAGTCGACACAAGAGTCATATGCGTCGATACATTCTAGTTGTATAACACAACATGAGTCGACGCAAGCTTCTATGGATCGATACAAGCTTCCTTTTCAACTCAATACAAAATCAACCAATTTGCATGAGTCGACGCAAGCTTCTATGGGTCGATACAAGCTGCTATTGTCAGTACAATACATAATCAGTTGTCTTGCATGGGTCGACACATAACACGTATGTGTCGACACATACTATTTTTTTTTTTATTTTTGAAGGCTCAAAATACACTTTTTTCAAAGATTATGCACAATACACTCTGTGCAATCGATTGCACTATGGGAGCAATCGATTGTACAGGAAAACAAAAAACAAAATTTTTTAATTATTATTATTTTTCTTTGCAAATAGAGATTTTAGGGAAATAATTTTGAAAAACCTTATTTTCCATATGCTTCGACTCGGTACCTACAAAACACAAATATGAAAAGACAAAGACAAATATTTTTTGTATTTTGACTAGAAGTTAGTCAACAACACAAGAGCAAACTTAAAGATAGAATGCAAATGTGATGAATGAAGCTATTTATTAATGATTGTGACCAAATAAAAAAATGATATGAAAGTGAGACTGAAAAAGTTAGGGGCGAAATTTAGGGTACAACAGTTGCCCCTATTTAATTATCTTTCTGCCATATAGGCAGAAAGTAATTAAATACAAACAGACCCGAATTTCGTCCCTGATGCGATGAGATGATAGTGTATGTTATGAATGAATGCACAAACTCTTTTTTGACATATTTTTTGAATGATGTATGAGATGAGACAGACTTTGTGGGAATATGGAAAGACTCGAAACTGGAAACTTATGGTAGCTCAGATGGAATGACGTGGAAAGACATGCCAGGGAAACAACAAGATATTTCTGGATATCTGTCAGGGTGACAAAGAGTAACCAACAATACTTGGAAAAAAGATAAAACTCGAGAAGGCAAGCAGCGATACCCAAGAATGGCATTGAGTGAGGTGAGCAACTCTCTGGAAAAGACAATCAGAATCATCTAGAAGAACATTAGATGTGGGATGAGACCAAATCTAAAGCTACATCAGAGTCATCCAGGAAAGACGCTGGGCGGAAGAGAAACACGACATCCAATATTGGCTTTGGATGAAGGGAAAACTCAACGTCTAATAATGGCTTTAGACGAGAGAAAAGAGCACAACATCTAATACTGGCTTTAGATGAATGGAAAACTCAACGTCTAATAATGGCTTTAGACGAGAGAAAAGATCACAACATCCAATACTGGCTTTGAATGAGGTGAGACAAATTATGGCATCCAATAATGTCTTTGAACGACAACAAAGATAACAACATCCAATACTGGCTTTGAATGAGTGGAAAAGCTTAACGTCTAATAATGGCTTTAGACGAGAGAAAAGATCACAACATCTAATACTGACTTTAGATGAGTGGAAAACTGAAGGCGTCCAATACTGGCTTTGGACGGTAGAAAAGGTAACAACATCCAATACTGGCTTTGGATGGAAAAAGAGATCTTGACATTCAATACGGGCTTTGAATGAAGGAGAAGGTAACAACATCCAATAATGGATTTGGACGACAACAAAAGGTAACAACATATCCAAGACTAGCATTGGACGAAAGAGAGAAACAACTCATCCAAGATTAGAATTGGACGAAAGAGAGACAACTGAACTGACGTTTGCTTTGGTAGGTGCCAAGTAAGTTGGACTTTGATCTCAAGGTGACATGTCAAATGCAACAAGACCTCGCGAAATACAAATGTGGATGAAACACTCTTGTTATGCATTATATATGAATTTTGTTATTCATGATATGTGAATGATATATGCATGTAATGCAAACGTTTACGACAATAGAGTTTGACTCTTTTGTGGAGGTAAGATTGGAAGTTTGATTCCTCAACATGGAGAACCCTGCCAAATTTGATTGGAAAGAAAATGTCCTGAACCCCAAATTTGTCACACTTGTAAGTTGTATTGAACTGATGATCCTCTGAGGAAAGACATGGAAAGCTGCTTGGGTATTTGTCCCAGATTAGCTGACTGTTGAAGATAAACTGATCATGGCTTCAGTCGAAAGTTGCTGGAAATGAGCTGATCACGACTTCAGCTCTGAAATGACTATTGGAGATAAACTGATCATGGCTTCAGCTCTTGAGATGATTGTTGGAAAGGAATTCCCCAGTATGAGTCTTGAAAATGATTTTCTGGCTAACCGATTCTGAGAAAACTCGCACTGAGAAATAAATCTTGAACTGATTCACAATTGGATCTGGAAGATACTTGCCCCTGATAGGGTCACTGACCAAGTTTTTCAGCTGTTTGAAATTCCTTGACGAGGAAAGCTTGTTTGCAGGCAAAATTGTTTATTTAAACATGGTAATTTTGATGCAAAGTTCATGCAAAAGTTTTGAATCCAAAATCCTTCTTTAAATGATGTCATCGGTGTATAGAAAATGCATCACTGGTTAAAACATAATTGTTTATACTTTTAAAGTGAAAACAAAGGTATGAAACCAAAACAAATCATTCACAAAAGATCATAGGAGTCAGCTTACGCAACCTTGCTGTAGTATGCTTTCAAAAGAAACCTAGCTTCAATTAGGTCTTTTGAGGGTTGTAACGTGGTCTGGTTCACGGTTTAAGAAATAAAGGATAAAGGCTCAAAGTTTATTTGTACCCAACCCAATATCCGTGATGTTCTTCAACCCTACATTCAGTTAATTCAGACTATGCAGTCAGGTTCCAAGAGATTTTGGAATTGCACTGATGGTAGTAATGAAGATGATTCACAAGCTAAGGAATTCTTGAGAACATATTAGGACTATGGAGAGCATATGAGGCCTTTGGGACTCACCCATATTTATGAAAATTGAAACCCTAGTTGGAGGTTTATTTCTTTATGAGAGAGTTTGTTTGGTCAACTTTTGGGCATCCTTGAGCAAGTAGAGTATCTTAATGAACATATGTTGAGTAAAAATGGGAGGGCAAGTTTTGGGGTACAACAAGTATCACACCTGGGGCTTTCGGAGTGATATGCACACCTTTCATTGGGATGGTAAGTAGGAGCAGAAGTATTAGGATTCCGAGGAGGATCCTTCAATGTGACCAACTTCAACTTCAACATGTGTTGCAAGATTTGCGACATTGGTATGTTGAGTTTGGTATATTGCCTAGTGAATGCATCCCGTTTATGCCGATTACCCTGTCATTGTTGGTGAGGTTGTTGTTGGGTTCATGACGTAGCAGCAATTTGGAAAGGTCTACTCTCCACCAAGCCAACTTCTTGTCTCATCAGGGGCTAATTAATGACCTGATCCCCAGCCTCAACTATGTACTTCATATGGTTGCATCCGTCTTGATGAAGCTTGCTGATGAAAAACCTCAACTCTTCTTGCTCCCGAGCTAAACTTTGGATAAGAGCTATTTGATTACTCATCTGGATTCTCATCCTTTCCATCTCAGCTTGTAATTGTTCCAACTGGCCATCCTTGTTGTTGTTAGGATGTTTCTTGGTCAGGTTCCCGTTGAGGAGTGCTTTCAATTCTTCCTGCCCCTTAGATAGGTTGAGGAACATTTCTATGAACTGAGCCTCTTGAATTTGGAGATCTCTATTTTTCTGTTCGAGAGACATTTTATTTGCTGAAATAAACAGCGAGAAGATGAGAGACCTATACTGGAAGACCTGTTATGTAATGACATGCATGCAATGTTTTCAAGGTTCTCATGGGGTAAACATAAGAAGCTATTAGGATCCGACTGCAGCTTTGATTGAATAACTTCATATCGTTGAAGGTCCTTCTACGAGAATCAAGCTCACCATGTCGAGTGGGTCATAGCCCTTGACTCAAGTTATCGTGTTTTGATCTTTTGACGACATTAGCTAGAGGAAAATAAATCCCCTTTCCTCTTGCTAGACGTTTGACCTGTATCACAGGCCCTTGAGATCCTTGAAATGGTTAAGGAAATGCTATGGCATGATGATATAATGTGTATGCTATGCGTTAAGCAAAAGTTTAATGTGATGAAGACAAATATGTCTTGCAAGAAAACCAGTTTATTGGATGAAGTATACAAACAAGGTCCTGCAAGGAATACAAACAAAACCCTGCAATGAGTTCAAGTTGTTAGATAATGAAGGCAAATAAGTCACACAAGCAGCCTTAGTTTCAGGCTTGCATGGGGTTTGTAGGTAAGTACCCTTTTAAAGTATAGCTGGTTCAACCTGTCCTATTAATAGTAACCGGGTTCTAGGGAATCTCAATATCACTGATCTTTCTTCACCGAGCATTGTTTCAGCACAAGCCTCTTTTTTGGCGACCGAAATATCCTGGAAGTCAGATCTCAATGAGTGTAGTATCGAGTATCAACATACTTCAGACTACACCAAAGTCGACTATCTCACTACTTCCTAATGGCCAAGTTGATCAATTAAAGTTTCTAAGGTCAGTTGGTGCTTTGTGACACCACACATCGGCCCCGTATTCTCCTTGACTACTCAAGGGCTACCGGTACCAACAAATGTATCACACCAATGTAGCTATCGTTTCAACCGTGTTGGTATACCATGCACAGTCCCCATGATCTATTGCTACTTACCTAAAAGGTTCCCCAGATCCGGGTGTAGGATCTTTACAAGTAAACCCAAGAAAAACCCTCAAAGATAAACAAGCAAAGCATACAAGGAAAGCAATTTAAAATGATGAACTAAACTCTAAGGTAACCCCTCTTTTTACTATCCCTAACATAGTCGTCAGTTCTGTGATACAGTGGCAGAACTGACTGTTATACTGGTTTTGTGTTTGTGTTTGCAAATGTTGCGGTAAGTAATAGTCGCCACCGACTTTTCTTTTATCTAACAAAGGAAAGCGTGAAAAAAACAGAAAAATACCTTTCGTGAGTTTTAGGAGTAAGGGGGGTATATTATGAAAAGGGAAGGTGTTAGCACCCTTTCCATCCATAGTTTTCTACGGGCTCTTAGATGCTTAACTCATTTTGAAAATACCTTGTGCTTTGTATGTTTTGAAAAGTATTTTGAAAATGCCTTAGTGCGGTGATTTACTTTATGATAACTCTTGTATTAGTCCTCAAGAGTGTCGATAAAGCATTTGAAAATGTTTTGAAATGTTTTGTGTAAGTGTGAAAATTTGTTTTTGAGCACATCATCTAGGAACTATCTATTTTACTCAAAAGGTCATTCTTTTCCTCCTTTCCTTTAGGCAAGGCTAGCCTATTATTAGTGAGTAGGTAGCCATAGTCGTTTGGATGTATGAGGGATATTCGTGGATCATCGTACAGTCATAAAGGAAATATATAGATACGCTTTAGCAATTTTGTTTAAGGGACTAGATCACTTACCGAAAGGCAACACAGAAGGGTCATCGAGGGACTATGATCTTTGGATCCGAGGGTCTTTGCTAAAGCGTCCCCACTTTCGAGGGACATGACTGTTTTATTTTCCGAAGGCAACCAAAGTGGTCGTATCCTAGAGGTTTATATGTGTAAATGTGTTGTATTCAGTTATTTTTGTCTTTTGTGTTAGGTTTGCTAGCGTTTTGTTTTTTCTTCTTTCCATACAATCCTATTAGGCATACATTTAAGAAAGTAATATATATACAGGAATATAAAAATACGGAAATTTGAATCTACGCTATTACAATACTTAAGGGAGGGGGATTAATTACATATCCAAAATTGGGAAGAAAATAAAGCAATAAAGTAAAAGTCCTAGTTTTTAACTATTACAAACTGGGAAGCAGATACAATAATAATAATGCAAAAAAAAATAAATTAAATGTGCACGAATTGAAGATAACGTCTAAAATTAAAAGGAAAAATCTTTTTATTATTATTTTTGTTTAATAAAAGAAAATAAAGCCTAAGTCTACTTAATTTTAATTTTAAGAATTTTTTTTAAGGTAATTAATTAATTAATTAACAAAATTAATCTTAATAAAAAAACTAAGCCTAATGTTTTTTATGACTTTTTTGATTTTTATGTTTGTAATGAAATAAAATAAAGAAAACAATTAAACAAAACAAATAAATAAAATAATAGGAAAAGGGCCAGGCAGTGAAAGTAATCAGGGATGGAACGCAAGCCCGGATCGAAAAGAGATCCAGGTTATCTTTTGATCCAATGAAGGAGCTGGTCGAAGGTGCGTGATGGATTGCACGTTTGAGAGCGCTGGATCTGGATCAACCGTGATCTGGTGGTTATGATCTAAAGGTGCATGGTGTGCATCGGGATATTCCAATACTGGATCTGCAAAAAAATATTAGAAAAAATGAAAAGTGCATGGCCCGGGGTTCGAACACAGATCCTTCCACCAATGTGCACATTCCTTTACCGTCTGAGCTAGCTGTTAAATTGAAATAAATGAAACCAACATTGAATCCTGCAAATTTTGTTAGTTTCAAAACCAAAAGAAGACCTATCCCAATTGAAATCATCCACTGAACCCAAATCTGGGGTTGTTTCGATCTGTGACGGTTTATGCGTTGAGTTATGAAGGTAATCTGTTTTGAAAACCCCTAGCAATGGTTTCCTAGCATCTGGGCGCTGCAAATTACATATATTACATTAAATCATTCACAAACAACATGAATAACATGAAAATGCAATCCACATGAGTTTACATTATAGATTGAATGAGATTGATTTTTTTTACCAACTAGAGGTGTTTCGCCTGGGATTCTGAGCGTGGGATGGCTTGGAATCACTGGAAATGGTTGGAGATGGGAGTTTCCTCGTGCACTCTTGCTTTGAAATTTTGGAGAACTTAGGATTTTGCTCTGAGGCAGGCTGTGTGTGTTCTTTCGATAGGCAACCTCTGTCTCCATTGTTCTGATGCAGTCTTATCTTTATATAGGGGTGTGATAGTGAACAAAAATGGCATGAATCAACCATTAACTAAGGATTTGAAAGCAAAATCAAGGATTTGAAATGTTGCCATTTGAGATGTTTCATACCATTTTAGACTTTGAGTGAACCTGGACATGTTATGTTTGGCGCCTTATACGAATTTGAATTGTTCAGAGTTTTCCTCATTAGAGCTTCTTCGATTACGTTACCATTTGCTTCGATTGCCTGATCTGGAAGGATAAACTTAGTCGAATCAACTCTTGTCCCTTTTCGATGACTCTAAGTTCTGAGTCGAATTGCACAAGGCCACATCATCATGGCTCGTTCAATCAACTCCCAAGCTTGCTCTCTTTAATTTCTCTGAGTCTTAATTCGAATTGCACAAGGCCTCAATGTCCTGGCTTCTTCGATCAACCCTCAAGCTTTCTCTCTTCAATTGCTCTGAGTATTAATTCGAATTACACAAGGCCTCAACATCCTAGCTTCTTTGATAAGCCCCCAAGCTTGGTTCTTTTCGATTTCCTTTCCTTCAATTCGAACACTCAAAGTATCAACTCTTCATTTTGACTGGTCGAAGCTGCTTCAGTTCTTTATTAATCGAAGACTTCATAGAAGCTTCCTCACACATTCGAAAATCATCAAATTGAAGACCTCATAAAAAAGCGTCCCGCCACATTCAAAAATCATCAAATCAAAGACCTCATAGAAAAGCCTCCTCCCACATTCTTTCAAACCGTTCTCTCTTTGATCTAGTGTCAGTTATTCAAAACTTGTGTAATTCTAGTTGGAAATCCAATGCTTATGAGGAGAATTTATCTGATCGATTCTTGGTCAACCTTGAGCAATTGAGGATCATAATGAGCATGTCTTGCATAGAGTGGGAGGGAAAATTTTGGGGTACAACAGGAAGGTATTACCACCCTAAACATCTATGGTACTTCGTATGAACCTCTTTGTAAATTTGTGTATTTTGGCTATAAGAGTTGTATAAAAAATGGAATATGGAGATAAGAAAAAGAAGTTTTTTTTTATGATTTTTGCACCCGCCGCGGTTGCGAACCTTTAGTGCCTATGTACCACCTTCCATGCAATAGGGGATCATGGTACACATAGTTCACCTTTAAAAATTTTAAAGCACAAGCGTGTTGGTTTAATTTTAAGAGACAATACATCATCGTCTTATCAGAGTGGAAAACATACTTACTACCCACAATTATGAGAAAGGAGAATCTGCGTCATCTCAAAGTGGAGGATATGGCTTGGATTTTAAAAATCAACAAAGCTTCACTCAACATTCAAGTGGAAAATATCTCACTTCACTGCATATCGTAGAAGTATAGTAGTTCGCATCACTACAAGGATTGACAAGAGTCAAATCTTTTGAGAAAATTTTAAAGTAAAAAGCCAAAGTGGCAAAATGGTTTAAATGAGATTGATTGACTTTTAGTCTTATCACAAAAATGTCAAGGTATTATTAAGTTGATTAAAGTTTTATTAAGAAAATATTTTGAAAATACATGGACATAAGTCCAAGTTTATTATTAAAGCCGTTCAAGTTCAAAAACAAGAAGAGTTTTCAAAAGGAGGGAGAACATTTTTGAAATTAAAGAAGATGGGAGGAGATGAAGGGACTATCCTAAGGCATAAATTAAAAGCTAGGGGAAAAGAACCGTCTAACCAATAAGAAGCCAACACTTAACATAATTAGTCAATGTAGAATTCCCATCCTTTGGATTGAAACCAAGCAAGCAAAGATACTAAAACTCTTAAGAAACTGAGCTTCAATTGCATTAAGTCTTCACAAAAATTGGGCAGAGTAACGACTGTATACAGATGAATTCCAGATCACAGACAAAGCATGTAATCACAATAACCTGCACACAAAACAAACAAACAAACTAATGTCTTGGGGTAAACCCCAAGAACTCCAGACAAAATAATAGTTGAGGTCACAAGGTCTAAAGGTAGGTTAAGGTCTCAAATCATAAGTCCAAGAAGTCCATAACTCCAAAATGCCAAGGATAGTAACCAAGTAGTCCAAGTAACATTAATGATTTTAGGATTCAAGTTGATTATTAAGTATCTTCAAAAAGAAAATGAAAAGGCTCAATTGAGCAAAAACAAAAAATGACATAAAGGTAAATGCTCAAGTGAGCAAAGATGAAAATATCATGAAATGTAAATGCTAAATAAATGGTGCATAAAAGTAAAGGCGTAAAGTAAAAGCATAAAATAAAAGTCAATTGTTAATGAGTTAGAGATTAGAGGTTAGTTGAATGACCATCTTGAATCTTGCATTTGAAAACTCATTAGAAGATCGATAAAATCAAAGCCTCTCAACAACAAGTTTCATTTTCTTTTTGTCAATTATATCATCCATTCAAAATTCTCAAGGCAACAATAAATGATCAATGATGTTTAAGTGATTCACTTTTACCAAAGTTTATGAAGATTCATTAGAGGATTGATAATACCAAAGCCTCCTAACAATTAATCTCAAAGTTATTGGATCAAAGAATTCAAATCAACATACTTGGGCTTACAAACATCGGTTTGGGCCATGAATGATCATTTCTAGAATCGGGACAAAATTTAGCGCTATGTTAAGCAATCGTAAGTGGACTTATATAAAAGTCGCACCTATTTTGAGGTCGGTCAATAGCAATTTATGTGTCCTATGCTTGGAGAGATGATATGTACATCATCGTCTAACAATATATGACACAATAAGAAGGGGATAAGATGAAGAGGGATGGGAGAAGAATTAAACCACATTTGAACCAAGAAAAATTAGTCAAACTATTATTAAAATCATTCATCCATTTTTATGGAGTTAGACTCAACACCATGGATCCAATGATGTTAATAAAACTCATGATCAAAATTTCATAGTCCAAGATCAGCCATAATATATACAAAAAATAAAATTGTATTTAAAATAAAGAAAAAGGTTTTTAAAAAAATGATTTTAAAATGAAAATAAGAGGGGAAAATGGCAATTATATTCAAATGTGAGAAAATGCCAATTTCCCTTCTTCGATTCTCCCTAACCAAAAATGATCTTGGAGAGTTCTTGGAAATTTTGGAAAGCTTGCAATGTGCTCTATAATCTATCTTTGATATTAAATTTGAGATAACTCTTGGAACTAGGTGAAAAATGTCCATGAAGTTGGGTCCAAAACCTGCCTAAATTAGGGCAAAATTTCACTAAGTTATGAGTTCATGGACCTATATTAACAAATTCATAACTTGAGATCCAAGCATCTTTTGGGAAAAGTTTGTGAAGAAAAGTTGTATGTTTCATGGAGGACTACAACTTTCATGTTGGGAACTTTTCTTGAATCAACATGCATCATGGTGAAAAAGTGGGAAAAAATAAGAAATCTTTTATACTTAGAAAAATTCTAAGTTATGAAAAATTTCAAATTAAAACCCTAATTTTCAAATTTGATTTTCTTGGTGAAAAAGTTTCATATTTTGACATATCTTGATTAATTATGACCCTTGGTACTTGACTTTGACCAAAAAGTCAAAGTTTGACTTTTCAGTGTACAATTGACTTTTGATTAGTTGACTGCAAAATTCATCTGTCAATCCAATGAACTTGAAATTTTTTGAATCATGTATTTAGGTGAAGATGATGGAATTGAACCCTTGAAATCATGCTTGAACTCCATTGGTCATTGGCTAGGTTAAAAAAAATCAGAAATTGCCCTTTCTCAGTCAAAACCCTAATTTTGACCATTTTGCCCTTTTGATGATTTGATCAAATTTCTTGAGGAGTTGTGATCCAAACTTGATCAAATGATACATATGAGTCTAAAATGTTGTTTTGGATAAAAAATTATGAAGTTTGACTGTAAATTGGCCATGGTTGACTTTTTCCCCAATACAACTGATTTTTAGGTCAACTGTCCAATTGACTGATCAAAAATGTGGTTCAAGGCTTGAAACTTAATATGAGCTAACGTAAGGGTCCAAAATGGTGTATGAAAGTCACATGAAGCATTGATGGTCCAAAAATCCTTGTGCAAACTCAAACCCTAATTTTGGGTTATCAGTGCAAGGTGAGGTGTCTTGAGCTGACCAAACCCTAATCTTGTCTTGAGTCCAAGAAGTCTTGTGAGAAAAGTCTTGATTAATGAGAGGGAAAATTTTGGGGTACAACAGCTTCCCCTGTTCAATCTTCTTGAACCTGAAGAGTTATATTGGCGAGTTTTGTCGTTCGTGACTCGAAGGTAAAAGATGATTAGACACTAGAGTGCCCATAAATTTGCACTCGATAAAGTGTAGTTGAGGGAATGGGCTTAAAGATGCCATTTGGAGAGGTGATAAAATCTTTTTGGAGATGGGTGTGTAGATGCCATCCAAGAGTGTTTGTTGAATTGTAAGTTGTAAGTCAAAAGAATGAGTATCAGAATGGTGTTCGTATCTGGAACGTATCTGAACTGTATCTGGAGACTGAATCTGTATGAGAAACAAAATAGCATCCGTGTCTGGAGCGTATCCGAGCTGTGTCTGTATTTGAATCTGAACGAGTAACAGAATGACTTCCGTGTTTGGAGTGTATCTGTACTATATCTAGAATTTGGAATCTGAATAAGCGACATAATGGCATCCGTATCTAGAGCGTATCTGAACTTGAATCATGAATAAGTGACAAAATGACTTCCGTGTATGGAGTGTATCTGGACTGTATCTGAAAGATGAATCTAAATAAGCGACATAATGGCTACAGTGTCTAGAGCATATCTGGACTGTATCTTGAAATTGGGGTCTGAATGAGTATCAGAATGGCATCCTTGTCTGGAGCGTATCTGAATATCTTGTCCATTTGTCGCTTCGTCCGAAGATGATTGAATTGATCATAAGTTCAGAGTTTGCTCTTGAAGAGATTGTCCTTAAAGTGATCCGACGAGACATAGTTATACACTTTAATTCCCTAACTTTTTCCTGGACCTCCCTTTCGGGTTTTCAGTCCACCGGGAAACCCTTTTTTGCCCAAGTTGCCCTTTCGGGTTTTCAACTTTCCGGGTGTATAGATTTTTTATTTTATCCCTAACTTTTGCCCGAACCTTTTGGTTCGCCGGGATGCCCTTGTTTTTCCTAGGTGTTTCAACCTAGCGGGTCTCTTATGCGTAGTATTTTTTTACTATGTCTGTGTTCGCAGGGTGTGGCAGGTCGTCGCCGTCCATGGTGGTTAAGATCATTGCCCCACCAGAAAAGATGTTCTTGATTACAAATGGTCCTTCATAGGTAGGAGTCCATTTGCCTCTGGGATCACTTTGTGGTAAGATGATGCGCTTGATCACTAGATCTCCAACTTGATACACTTGGCGTCTGACTTTCTTGTTGAAAGCTTTGATCATCCGCTTTTGATACGTCTGACCATGGCAAACAGCAGTAAGTCTCTTTTCATCAATTAAGTTTAACTGATCAAATAGGGTTTGAATCCAATCATCCTCACTCAAACCTGCATCCTTCATGATTCTTAAAGAGGGGATCTGAACCTCAATAGGCATAACAACCTCCATGCCATAAATCAAAGAATAGGGTGTTACCCCAGTTGATGTGCGAGCCGTGGTACGATACCCATGGGGAGCAAACGGTAGCATCTCATGCCAGTCCTTGTAGGTGACTATCATTTTTTATATGATCTTTTTAATGTTTTTATTCGAAGCTTCGACTGCACCATTCGTCTTTGGCCGATATGGGGATGAATTATGATGTTGAATCTTGAACTGCTCGCACAAGGCGGTGATCATAGTATTGTTAAGGTTTGTACCGTTATCAATGATGATCCTTTCTGGGATACCGTACCGGCAAATGAGATTCTGCTTGATGAAGCGGGCAATAACATTCTTAGTAACGGATGCGAGGGAAGCTGCTTCGACCCACTTTATGAAATAATTAATGGCCACTAGAATGAAGCGGTGTCCATTGGAGGCTGTAGGCTTGATCTCCCCAATCATATCAATTCCCCATATAGCAAAGGGCCAAGGAGCTGTTAAGACATTTAGAGGAACCGGAGGCACGTGCACCTTGTCTGCATAGATTTGACACTTATGACAAGTCCGAGAGTGTTGATAGCAGTCTGCTTCCATGGTAGACCAATAATAACCTACCCGTAGGATTTTCTTCGCCATCGTATGCCCGTTAGAGTGAGTTCCAAAGGTACCTTCATGCAATTCAGCCATAATCCTTTCAGCCTCAGCCTTATCCACACAACGGAGCAAAATAGAATCATGATTGCGTTTGTACAGGATGCCATTACTTAGGAAGAACTTAGTTGAGAATCTCCTTAAGAACTTTTTATCATTGACTGAAGCTTCTTCTGGATATTCTTGAGCCTCGAGATACCTTTTGACTTCATGAAACTAAGGCTGGTCGACTATTTCTTCAGTATTAATCTCGTGACAGTGTGCTGGTTCGTCCATTCGTTCAATGGTGATATGGGAAGTCTCATTATCCCAATTAATTTTAAACATAGATGACATTGTAGCTAGAGCATCTGCTAGCTGATTTTCTTCTCGAGGGAAGTGTTCGAAGGTAATCTGCTCAAAATGTGGTAACAATGTCAAAACATGTTCTTTGTAAGGGATAAGGTTTGGGTGCTTAGTGTCCCACTCTCCTTTGATCTGACTGATGACCAAAGCTGAATCCCCAAACACAACTAAAGATTTGATTCCCAAGTCTATGGCAGCCTTGAGACCAAAGATGCATGCTTCGTACTCTGCCATGTTGTTCGTACAATTGAAACAAAGTCTGGCAGTAAAAGGAGTATGGCACCCTTATGGAGATATGAGTACCGCGCCGATACCTTTATCAAGTGCATTAGATGCCCCATCAAAGAAAAGGGTCCATCGGGATCCTTGTTTAGGTCCGTCATATGGTCTGATTCCTTCGCAATTGTCTACGGTCATGATGTCTTCGTCAGGGAATTCAAACTTCATGTACTGATAATCCTCTACAGCTTGGTGAGCAAGATGATCAGCTAGCACACTGCCCTTTATAGATTTTTTGGGTAGTGTACTGTATGTCATATTCTGTTAGGATCATCTGCCATCTAGCTATCCTTCCAGACAAAGCAGGCTTCTCAAAGATGTACTTTATTGGATCCATCTTAGATATCAACAAAGTGGTATGAGTCAACATATACTGTCTTAGCCGGCGAGCAGCCCATACCAGAGCGCATCAAGTTTTCTCGAGCAGTGAATATCTGGTTTCACAGTCGGTAAACTTTTTTATTAGGTAATAAATAGCGTGCTCTTTTCGGCCAGACTCGTCATGCTGCCCTAATACGCACCCCATTGAGTTTTCTAAAGCGGTCAGATACATGATTAATGGTCTTCCCTCGACTGGGGGCATCAAGACAGGAGGCTCTTGTAAATACTCTTTGATTTTGTCGAAAGCAATCTGACAGTCATCATTCTATCTAACTACCTGATCTTTCTTCCACAGTTTGAAGATTGGTTCACAAGTAGATGTTAGGTGAGAAATGAACCTAGCAATATAGTTCAGGCGTTCCAAGAATCCTCTGACTTCCTTCTCAGTGCGAGGAGCAGGCATTTCTTGTATCGCTTTGACCTTGGTAGGATCAACCTCGATGCCTTTGTTGCTGACAATGAAACCTAAGAGCTTACCGGACCGGACTCCGAATGTGCACTTATTCGGGTTCAACCTTAGTTTGTACTCCTTCAACCTGACAAACAACTTTTGTAAGTGATCATGGTGTTCTTCTTCAGTTTGTGACCGGGCTATCATGTCATCTACGTAGACCTCTATCTCATGATGTATCATATCATGAAACAAAGCTACCATGGCGTGTTGATAGGTTGCCCCGACATTCTTCAGTCTGAATGGCATCACCTTGTAGTAGAACGTACCCACTGTGTGACAAGTGTAGTTTTCTCCATGTCCTCAGGTGCCATTTTGATCTGGTTATAGCCTGAGAATCCGTCCATGAAAGAAAATACTTTGTGCTAGGCTGTATTTTCAACCAGGATTTGAATGTGCGGAAGTGGAAAATCATCTTTAGGACTGGCCCTGTTTAAATCTCTGTAGTCCACGCACATTCTCACTTTGTCGTCCTTTTTAGACACGGGAACAATGTAAGCAACCCATTATGGATAGGAAGTAACAGCCAGAAATCCAGTATTGAACTGTTTCATGACTTCTGCTTTGATCTTCTCTGACATGTCAGGTCTCATGCGGTGGACTTTTCGCTTCACTGGTGGACAATCTTCTCTTGTGGGTAGACGGTGTACCACAATGTCTGTATCGAGTCCCGGCATGTCTTCGTATGACCAGGAAAAGATCTCAACATAATCATGCAACAGCTGAATTAGGCGCTCCTTGACACTCGGCTCTAGATTGGCACCTACTTTGATTTCCTTTTTATCTTCCTCAGTACCCAAGTTGATCGTATCCAACAACTCCTCATGAGGCTGAATAGCTCTTTCCTCTTGTTGTAGTAGTCTGGCCAATTCCCCTGGCACCTCACAATCTTCTTCACCTTTGTATTCGACTTGGTAGATCAGATCTTCAGAGTCACTGAATGCTATAGCAGTATCGTTACCCATGGGATCCGGAATGGAAGGGTACCTGCATTTGTGAGTGTGGGTGTGTGTAAGGGTATAGCCATCTTAAAACAATAAAATGTAAAAGAAAGACAATGAGCACAAATGGTTTATATATATGAAAAAGCGTCCATGATTCATTGAATTTCATATGAAAATGAAATAAAAACCCTTACAAATGGACCGTTGTGCCTCGGGTAAGACACAAGGTTGAAAATGTACGAATTGTTTGTGAATTATTACAAGTCCAACAGAAATGTAAAAGATAAATTACTGAGATATGAAAGTTATCAGGACAAAGTTTTTGGCTTCCCAGTTGCGACGTCCTCCGGTGACAGTAGGAAATATCCAATCTTCCAAGCTGCCATCTTCTTCAATGTCCTCCACTGTGTTGACCCCTTGGTTACTAATCTTCACAGGTGGCCCTCCGGCACGGGAGCGTCGCACAGCCTTCTGAGCAGTTGAAGTAAACCCCAAGCCAAACTTGTCTGATTTGTACGGGATGTCTGGAAGCTTCCCCCAGATGGTGCATCCACCTTCTTCCACTACTGCCTTTGTATCCTTTAGAGATGACATCAGAAGTGGAGGCCTTGTGATCATAGGAGTTGAGGATACCGCCTTGGTTACCGCCACTTCTTGGGAGACTTCTTCAAAATGTTGGAAAGGGGTTTCAATGAATTCGCCATCCAACTCTACATATCGGAAAGAATTCAGATGACTAATCATGTACTCCTCTTCCCCGTGGACAGTTATGATCTACCCTTGGATGGGGTACTTCAGCATCTGATGTAAAGCGGAGGTGACAACATCGGCATTGTGAATCCAGGGGCTTCCCAACAGAAAAGAGTAAGTAGGACGGATGTCCATCACATAGAAGGTTGAATTTAAGGTCTGAGTTCCCACCTTGATCGGGATGTCCACCTCCCCATGGACCATCCTCTTAGAGCTGTCAAATGCTCTCACAATTATATTACTAGGTTTTAATGTCAGCCCCTCGCAATCCAATCTATCAAGGACTTTCTTCGGTAAGACGTTTAAAGATGATCCCGTGTCCACCAAGACATGGGCTAGGGTTGTTCCTCTACACTCAACTGAGACATGTAGTGCCTCGTTGTGTTTTCTACCTTTGGGTGTCAAGTCAACATCAGAGAAACCCAGACCATTATCAGCTATCAAACTGGCCACACAGTCTTGGAACTGGTCAGCAGACGTCTCTTGCGGCACATGAGCTGTCTTCAGAAATTTTACCAGAGCTTTTGCATGCGCCTCAGAGCACATCAGCAATGCTAACATAGAGATTTTGGAGGGGGTCTGCCCCAACTGTTTAACCACATCATAATTACTCTTTTTTTATTATCCTCAGGATTTCTTCCATCTCCTTCTTGGATGTTTCAGGGATAGATTGAGCCTTCATCCGGACAGGCTCTTCTTGAATGTTTTTTCCTTTATTCTCAGCAGTGGAAGTAGAGATAGGAATTGTATTTTCTTTGTTGGTAGGTACGCTTGCAGGTACAATCACTGGTGCAGAGGTAATCTTTGGAACGGCCATGGGTCCAAAGACCGCCTTTGGAGGGGCAATCTTTGGAGAGAAGATTCTTCCACTACGGGTAATCTTGCTTGTTTTGGTAATGTTACTGATGTCGGAATTTTCCTCCTCGGAGCTCTCTTCTTCGACAGTCAAATCGTCTTGTTTGATACCATGGTAGTAGATTTCTCCACCATAATTCCATGGTACCGCTTTATCTGATTTGTACGGGGTCGGCTCGGGCATTGTAATCTTAAGTGGAGTAGTCATTGGAGCAGATGTAATTCTAATGGGTCTTTTAGGGACCCTGGAAGGATTGGCGTAGATGGTTATTATTGAAACTTCTTTAACTGGAACAGGTGAAATAAGAGCTTTCTCAAACAAAATTTCTTGGTTATCAATCAGTTGTTGGATACCTTTTTTCAACAGAGGGCAGTCAAATGATGAGGTTAGGAAAACATGGTAGTCTTTGTCAAAAACTGGGAATATACCAGCTTTCAACAAATTCAACTTAATGATCGGGAGCGGAGTTAACAGTTCATCCACGGTGGCAACAAATAAATCCTCCTCAACAACATTGGCATTGTGACCATGCCTAGGCATCGGAGCGGAGATGACATTCGGTTTCTCAGGCGCTTCAAACTCAACTTCCTTTGCGTCTATCAGGTCTTTAATTTTGTTCTTCAGAGCCCAATAGTTGTTGGTGTCGTGCCCTGGACTTTTAGAATGGTATGCGCACCTGGCATTCGGATGGTAGTGAGGAGATGCAATATTTGGATTTTTAGGGGCCTCTTTTAGCATGGCCAGATTCAACTTCAGAATATGTGGTAGGACCTGAGCTGGAGTCATGTTAATCTTGGTGAATTGCCGGATTGGCCTTTCCACCCTTGGCTGATTATTTCTTGGCTGGTCTGATGCAGGCTTTTGAATCATAACGGCCCCCACCGTTGGTCGATGTTCGGTTCTTCCCTGATTCCTCTATGAATAGACAGCATACACTTCCTTCTTTCCAGTGAAGGGCTTTTTCACAGCTGTGGAGGAAGACGCGTCTTTCTTAATCTTCCCACTTCTTATACCAGCTTCCACCCTTTCGCCGGTTAAAATCAATTCAGTAAACCCTGCAGAGGAGCTTCCAATCAGATAATTAAAGAAAGGGCCTGATAGAGTTCCCAGGAACATGTCCACTAACTCCCTTTCAGACAAAAGGAGTTTCACCCTTCCGGCTAGATCCCTCCACTTTTGGGCGTAGTCTTTGAAGCCCTCATTTGATACCATAGCCATACTCTGAAGTTGAGTACGGGTTGGTGCCAAAGCAACGTTGGACTGATACTGTTTATAGAAGGCTGCTGCCAGGTCTTCCCAATTATGGACATCGACCCTTTCCAACTGGTAGAACCAATCAAGCTGCGTTCCTGATAAACTGTCCTGGAAAAAGTGGACCCACAAGTCTTTGTCAGCAGAGTGTGGCTGAATCTTCCTGACATATGACCGAAGGTGCATTTTGGGACAAGACACCCCATCATACTTGGCGAATAATGGCACTTTAAACTTCAGCGGGATTACTATTCCTGATAACAGCCCTAATTTCTCAAAATCTAGCCCCGATACTCTCTGTATTTCCATAGCAGTTAGACGCTCTTCCAGGTGTTTATATTTGTCATCAGCCGGAGGGTATTGTTGTTCAGAGTAGTCCTCTTCTTCCTCTTCTTCTTCAGAATCTGATGGTACTGCCGTTTCTTTTCCTTTTCTTTCCCCTTCGTCAGAGGTTGTTGGAAATTCTAAGGTCCTTCTAGCTTGTCCCTGAAACCTTCTGCCCATGATAACCACACCAGCTGGCTTTTTCTTCTTTTTCTCTTTCTCTAGCAAACTCTTTAGCTCCTCCTGCCCCTTGGCTAAGGTCAAGAGTAACTGTTGAAATTGTGTATTTTGAGCTTGCAGATCTTTAACCGTTTGTTCGAGATCCATCTTGCTGAAATAAACAGTAAAAGGATGAGGAAACTTATTACAAAGACCTATTTATGCTTATGATGAATGATATATATTCATGCAATGCTTTCAAGGATTTAAAAATTCAAATTTATGTCAAACAAAAAGAAACACACGTTATATTAATAAAATAGAATTTGAGTACATCAATGCCCCTAGGGAAAAATAGTACAAAATTCTAAGATAAAAAGACATTGCGCATCCTCTTTGGTGCAATGTAGGTGTTAAGAGTCTGCTCTTCATGAAGTAACCGAGTGAGTTCCAAAACCTTCTTCTCGCTTGCGTAGAATTGGGCTTCGAAATTATCGCGTTCTTCTTTGAGCTGTATCCAACCCCTTTATAGGTCTTCGAATGATGTCAGCGTGTAAGGGAGTTTTAGAGCCTAATTCTTCTTCTGTTAGCTTCAGTGAGGTTCAAGGAAGATAAATTGACAAAGAAAAATGATTGAGAAAGACTGTAAGATAAAATTTGAAGTTGCATAAAATTTGGTTCAAGAGGGAGTTTGGCAAGGTGATTCTTGCTCTCTAAGCTTCAGAAAATGAATGAGGTATGACCCTCTATTTATAGGGAAGCTGATTGAATGTTCAAGCGTGTGTGTGATACAGTGGGAGAACTGACTTGAGGTTTTGTGTTTTGTCGCAAATGTTGCGGTTAGCAAGAGTCGCCACTGACTTTTCTTTTATCCAAAAGGAAAGGTAAAAAAGCACAGGAAATACCTTTGAGATGTTTTCTTGAGTTCGGAGGGTAGATTATTAAAAGGGAAGGTGCTAGCACCCTTTTCATCCATGGTTTTCCATGGGCTCTTAGTTACTTACTTAGATCACTTGCTTTGCTTTGTTTGAAATGGTGTTTGGTGTGATTTTGAAAGTATTTTGAAAAGAGGCCATTCATTTAGGCAATCTTTGTAATGATTCTCGTTCGCAAGAGTGTATACAAAGATGTTTGTCTTTTGAAAAATGTTTCAATGTTTTGTAAGATGTTTTGAAATGTATTGAAATGTGTGTGTGCTTGTTTTTGAAAATAGCAAGGATTGTTTGAAAAGGAGCAAGTAACTTAGAAGCTATCTACCTACTCAAATGTATTTCTTGTGCATTTCTATTCCTTTGACATTGTTGACTTACCATTGATTTGGTAAGCAACCCTATCTTTGGATGTTAACGGGACGGGCGTGGGTCATCGTATAACTATGATAGCAATGTTACCAAGTATCTTAGCATTTTTGAGGGACCAAGATCATTTTGTTTAGGCAACTTTTGAATAGCGTCATCGAGGGACTATGATCTTATACTTGTTTTTTTTGCCAAGATACTTCGCATGCGTAACATGGCCATTTTATTTTAGGCAACCAAGTGGGAAAAACCCTAAGGGTGCTTGTGTGCAAAGTGTGTCATTTTCATGCTTTTGTCTTGCATTTAGGTTTTTTCTATTTGTTTTGTTTTTTGTTCTTGTCATGCAAACCCTAATTACTAAGCATAGTATATAAAGCGATAAATTGTGTAAAATAAACTAAGCTATTACAACAATTATTAAGGGAGGGGGGATACAAGTTTGAATGGGGATTTTGCATAAATATAAACCTAAATATATTATTACAACCAAATCGAATATTGCGCGAATTAAATAAATCAGACAAATATTTAAAATGCAATGCAAAATGTGTATGTTGAAAAATGTTTTTTTGTATGATAAAATGATTTAATTTAAACCCTGAAAAAAAAAGGAAAAAATAGTATTATTTTTGGAAGGGATGAAACCCTAATTTTTGTTCAAAGAAAATAATGTTTCATATTATTATTTTGTACATTTTTTGTATAAGAAAATAATAAATAATATTATATGTAAATATTAAAAATTAAATATGTATAAAAAATAAGTATTTATGAGTATAAATAGTATAATAAAAATATTAAGTATTTTTTTATTGTATTTACAAGTTATTTAAGAAAATAAGTTCTATTTATCAAAATAAACCATTTTTCATGTGAGAAAATAATAAAAAAATAAAATAAAAAGTGTGAAAATAAATAAATCATTTTTTGGTATTTTTTATCATTAAGAAAAATAAATAAAAATATTGAATATAAAAATATGAAGAGAAATGCAAAAATATAAAAAATAGCCAGGGGGTGTAATAGTAAGTCAGGGGGTGTGATTGGTAAAAACAAAAAGGCCAAAGCTGCCAAAAAACCCAGAAGCCACTTCATCCCTGTCCTTGGTCTTCTTCTTCGCGCGCTTCAGTTCAAACCTGTAACTCTCACATGCTTGCATAAAAACAAAAACTCATAACATGAAAAATGTGGCATTTGAGCTCACGATTCCAGCCATATAAATTATGTGATCTAACTCTTAAAGATCAAGGAGAATTTTGGAACCCCTAATTCGTGACCTAAATATTTCAGGAACTTTTAGCTTCAAATTCTCTTAGCACAAGTAACATAAATGAAAAGTAATGATATGTACAGTTTTGTCATGATGAGAGCTACATTTTTCCTTCACAAATCGTGGCTTGAGGTTGCCTAAATAAAGAGATAGAGTTTAAGAAAATACCTCCTTCAGCTGGATTCGAGTAGGGCAATGTAGGGACTTTAATGGAGGCCTGAGGATTGTTTGAGCTTCCTTGAACTTCCCTGAAGCTATTCCAATGCTTACCTTGCCTTGAGGATGGCTGGAACTCTCTGAACAAGTCAACCTGCAAGCTTCCAAAGTGAAAATGGTGGATGTTGAAACAGGGGTTACAGAACCAAGGTGATGGCTTGGATTGTCTAGATATCAAGTGTATGAGATGCTTGAAGTGATTAAACACAAAACGCACGAGCCAAATGAGAGTTGGCTGTGCTTTTGCAGAAATCTGTATACTTAGGCAAAATTTTGGTGTTTTTGATTTTCAGAGTGTTTTAGGTCCAATCCAAACGTGTTATGCATTGTAACAAGTTTGTATATTTGTATAGAAATGATACAAAGTCAGCCTTACTAGCTGTGCAAGCTTTGGACCTTTTTTGCAACTTTTCTTGCATTTGAAGTAAAGTGAAGTGACCATACTCACATGCATGTACTTGCTTGCTTGAGGGCTGCAAAGAGCTTGTACAATTTGCTTGAGAGCTGTGTAGTTTGTATGTACCAAAGGGACAGGTTCAAGGCTCAAGATTGACAAAGTTGCAAAAGCTTCTCTTTATGAAAATGGCATTATGAACTTTTTGCCTAAAATGGAAATACACTTTGTACAAAGCTTTAAAAGAAAAGATAAAGCCTTTGTCAACTGAGTTTGCATTTAATTATGGAGTGTAAAGAAATCTTAGGACCTGTAAATCAAGATGCAACCAGCATGGGTTTGATTTGCAACTTGATGCTATGTGAAAATGGCTTGATCAAAAGTGAGAAAATGCCAATTTCCCTTCTTCGATTCTCCCTAACCAAAAATGATCTGGGAGAGTTCTTGGAAATTTTGGAAAGCTTGCAATGTGCTCTATAATCTATCTTTGAAATGAAATTTGAGATAACTCTTGGAACTATGTGAAAAATGTCCATGAAGTTGGGTCTAAAACCTGCCTAAATTAGGGCAAAATTTCACTAAGTTATGAAGTTCATGGACCTATATTAACAAATTCATAACTTGAGATCCAAGCATCTTTTGGGAAACGTTTGTGAAGAAAAGTTGTATATTTCATGGAGGACTACAACTTTCATGTTGGGAACTTTTCTTGAATCAAAATGCATCATGGTGAAAAAGTGGGAAAAAATAAGAAAAGTTTTATACTTGGAAAAATTCTAAGTTATGAAAATTTTCAAATTAAATTCCTAATTTTCAAATTTGATTTTCTTGGTGAAAAAGTTTCATATTTTGACATATCTTGATGAATTATGACCCTTGGTACTTGACTTTGACCAAAAAGTCAAAGTTTGACTTTTCAGTGTACAATTGACTTTTGATTAGTTGACTGCAAAATTCATCTGTCAATCCAATGAACTTGAAATTTTTTGAATCATGTATTTAGGTGAAGATGATGGAATTGAACCCTTGAAATCATTCTTGAACTCCATTGGTCATTGGCTAGGTTAAAAAAAAATCAGAAATTGCCCTTTCTCAGTCAAAACCCTAATTTTGACCATTTTGCCCTTTTGATGATTTGATCAAATTTCTTGAGGAGTTGTGATCCAAACTTGATCAAATGATACATATGAGTCTAAAATGTTGTTTTGGATAAAAAAAATTATGAAGTTTGACTGTAAATTGGCCATGGTTGACTTTTTCCCCAATACAGCTGATTTTTAAGTCAACTGTCCAATTGACTGATCAAAAATGTGGTTCAAGGCTTGAAACTTAATATGAGCTAACTTAAGGGTCCAAAATGGTGTATGAAAGTCACATGAAGCATTGATTGTCCAAAAATACTTGTGCAAACTCAAACCCTAATTTTGGGTTATCAGTGCAAGGTGAGGTGTCTTGAGCTGACCAAACCCTAATCTTGTCTTGAGTCCAAGAAGTCTTGTGAGAAAAGTCTTGATTAATGAGAGGGAAAATTTTGGGGTACAACAGCTGCCCCTGTTCAATCTTCTTGAACCTGAAGAGTTATATTGGCGAGTTTTGTCGTTCGTGACTCGAAGGTAAAAGATGATTGGACACTAGAATGCCCATAAATTTGCACTCGATAAAGTGTAGTTGAGGGAATGGGCTTAAAGATGCCATTTGGAGAGGTGATAAAATCTTTTTGGAGATGGGTTTGTAGATGCCATCCAAGAGTGTTTGTTGAATTGTAAGTTGTAAGTCAAAAGAATGAGTATCAGAATGGTGTCCGTATCTGGAACGTATCTGAACTGTATCTGGAGACTGAATCTGTATGAGAAACAAAATAGCATCCGTGTCTGGAGCGTATCCGAGCTGTGTCTGTATTTGAATCTGAACGAGTAACAGAATGACTTCCGTGTTTGGAGTGTATCTGTACTATATCTAGAATTTGGAATCTGAATAAGCGACATAATGGCATCCGTATCTAGAGCGTATCTGAACTTGAATCATGAATAAGTGACAAAATGACTTCCGTGTATGGAGTGTATCTGGACTGTATCTGAAAGATGAATCTAAATAAGCGACATAATGGCTACAGTGTCTAGAGCGTATCTGGACTGTATCTTGAAATTGGGGTCTGAATGAGTATCAGAATGGCATCCTTGTCTGGAGCGTATCTGAACCGTATCATAAAATTGGAATTTGAATTAGTGACAGAATGGCTTCCGTGTCTGGAGTGTATCTGGACTGTATCTTGAAATTGAGATCTGAATGAGTATCAGGATGGCATTCTTGTCTGGAGCGTATCTGTACTGTATCTGAAATCTTTGAACATTGTTAATGGTAACTGTTAATCTTATCCTGAAAAGGGTAAAATGTTAGATGAAACACAAAGTTATGTTGCATGAAATGTATGATGCAATATATGTGTCTTATCAATGTTTATGATTTATGGATGTAATGTATGCGCATGTAAGCTGATTTGCTGTATTGCTGAGGAAAATAAATCCTTAATTGCTGAGGATATGTGGATTCTTCATGTCTTGAAGTTGGTTGAAATACCGTTTGGAGAGTAATGCCATGTACTTCTTGAGGAATCTTCTTGGGGAATCCAGAGAACTTTGATGACTTATACTGGGGATTAATAAAAACTCTATGGGGAAGAAAACTTATCCTTGTTTGGAAAAAAGTTCAGGAGTTTGGGTTGTCTGCCACTCTACTGGGGAGTTATCCGAGGTTAGGGAGAAACAGACGTTAACTGTTATCCGGTCGCCTTTCAGGCTTCAAAGCAACTTGTTGGGGAATTTGGAGAAACTGGATGGTTTCCACTGTGGATTAATAGTTTGAAGTTTTGGCTCCGTTGGGGATCTTAATGACGTGCTGTAGGGATTGTTCATGGAATAGCTTGAAGACGTTTTCCTATTCTTTTAACCTGTCAGTAATTGTTCTTTTTCATTTCTGTTTATTTGTAAACAATAATTATGTTCAAATGCATATGTTCATTAATGAATCATCGAACGTTTTTTGCAAATATAACACAGATGTAAAAGAAAAGGACAAATAGTTTCTGTACTTTAAAGAGATATCTTTGTATTTACTTCGAATAAGTATTTTGTACAAAGGAGACAAACATCCTAGTAAGAGGACGGTGTCATAAAAATAAGAAAAATTTATACAAAGAAAGATAGCTATGTGTACTAATCCCATGGGGTTCCCATTCTGCTATAGCCTTCGTATTTCTGAATATCTTGTCCATTTGTCGCTTCGTCCGAAGATGATTGAATTGATCATAAGTTCAGAGTTTGTTCTTAAAGTGATCCGACGAGACATAGTTATACACTTTAATTCCCTAACTTTTTCATGGACCGCCCTTTCGGGTTTTCAGTCCATCGGGAAACCCTTTTTTTCCCAAGTCGCCCTTTCGGGTTTTCAACTTTCTGGGTGTATAGATTTTTTATTTTATCCCTAACTTTTGCCCGAACCTTTTGGTTTGCCGGGATGCCCTTGTTTTTCCTAGGTGTGTCAACCTAGCGGGTCTCTTATGCGTAGTATTTTTTGACTATGTCTGTGTTCGCAGGGTGTGGCAGGTCGTCGCCGTCCATGGTGGTTAAGATCATTGCCCCACCAGAAAAGATGTTCTTGATTATAAATGGTCCTTCATAGGTAGGAGTCCATTTGCCTCTGGGATCACTTTGTGGCAAGATGATGCGCTTGATCACTAGATCTCCAACTTGATACACTTGGCGTCTGACTTTCTTGTTGAAAGCTTTGATCATCCGCTTTTGATACGTCTGACCATGGCAAACAACAGTAAGTCTCTTTTCATCAATTAAGTTCAACTGATCAAATCGGATTTGAATCCAATCATCCTCACTCAAACATGCATCCTTCATGATTCTTAAAGAGGGGATCTGAACCTCAATAGGTATAACAACCTCCATGCCATAAATCAAAGAATAGGGTGTTACCCCAGTTGATGTGCGAGCCGTGGTACGGTACCCATGGGGAGCAAACGGTAGCATCTCATGCCAGTCCTTGTAGGTGACTATCATTTTTATATGATCTTTTTAATGTTTTTATTCGAAGCTTCGACTGCACCATTCGTCTTTGGCCGATATGGGGATGAATTGTGATGTTGAATCTTGAACTGCTCGCACAAGGCGGTGATCATAGTATTGTTAAGGTTTGTACCGTTATCAATGATGATCCTTTCTGGGATACCGTACCGGAAAATGAGATTCTGCTTGATGAAGCGGGCAATAACATTCTTAGTAACGGATGCGAGGGAAGCTGCTTCGACCCACTTTATGAAATAATCAATGGCCACTAGAAAGAAGCGGTGTCCATTAGAGGCTGTAGGCTTGATCTCCCCAATCATATTAATTCCCCACATAGCAAAGGGCCAAGGAGCTGTTAATACATTTAGAGGAACCGGAGGCACGTGTACCTTGTCTGCATAGATTTGACACTTATGACAAGTCCGGGAGTGTTGATAGCAGTCTGCTTCCATGGTAGACCAATAATAGCCTACCCGTAGGATTTTCTTCGCCATCGTATGCCCGCTAGAGTGAGTTCCAAAGGTACCTTCATGCAATTCAGCCATAATCCTTTCAGCCTCAGCCTTATCCACACAACGGAGCAGAATAGAATCATGATTGCGTTTGTACAGGATGCCATTACTTAGGAAGAACTTAGTTGAGAATCTCCTTAAGAACTTTTTGTCATTGACTGAAGCTCCTTCTGGATATTCTTGAGCCTCGAGATACCTTTTGACTTCATGAAACCAAGGCTGGTCGACTACTTCTTCAGTATTAATCTCGTGACAGTGTGCTGGTTCGTCCATTCGTTCAATGGTGATATGGGAAGCCTCATTATCCCAATTAATTTTAAACATAGATGACATTGTAGCTAGAGCATCTGCTAGCTGATTTTCTTCTCGCGGGAAGTGCTCAAAGGTAATCTGCTCAAAATGTGGTAACAATGTCAAAACATGTACTTTGTAAGGGATAAGGTTTGGGTGCTTAGTGTCCCACTCTCCTTTGATCTGACTGATGACCAAAGCTGAATCCCCAAACACAACTAAAGATTTGATTCCCAAGTCTATGGCAGCCTTGAGACCAATGATGCATGCTTCGTACTCTGCCATGTTATTCGTACAGTTGAAACAAAGTCTGGCAGTAAAAGGAGTATGGCACCCTTCTGGAGATATGAGTACCGCGCCGATACCTTTATCAAGTGCATTAGATGCCCCATCAAAGAACAGGGTCCATCGGGATCCTTGTTCAGGTCCGTCATATGGTCTGATTCCTTCACAATTGTCTACTGTCATGATGTCTTCGTCAGGGAATTCAAACTTCATGTACTGATAATCCTCTACAGCTTGGTGAGCAAGATGATCAGCTAGCACACTGCCATTTATAGATTTTTGGGTAGTGTATTGTATGTCATATTCTGTTAGGATCATCTGCCATCTAGCTATCCTTCCAGACAAAGCAGGCTTCTCAAAGATGTACTTTATTGGATCCATCTTAGATATCAACAAAGTGGTATGAGTCAACATATACTGTCTTAGCCGGTGAGCAGCCCATACCAGAGCGCATCAAGTTTTCTCGAGCAGTGAATATCTGGTTTCACAGTCGGTAAACTTTTTTCTTAGGTAATAAATAGCATGCTCTTTTCGGCCAGACTCGTCATGCTGCCCTAATACGCACCCCATTGAGTTTTCTAAAGCGGTCAGATACATGATTAATGGTCTTCCCTCGACTGGCGGCATCAAGACAGGAGGCTCTTGTAAATACTCTTTGATTTTGTCGAAAGCAATCTGACAGTCATCATTCTATCTAACTACCTGATCTTTCTTCTACAGTTTGAAGATTGGTTCACAAGTAGATGTTAGGTGAGAAATGAACCTAGCAATATAGTTCAGGCGTTCCAAGAATCCTCTGACTTCCTTCTCAGTGCGAGGAGCAGGCATTTCTTGTATCACTTTGACCTTGGCAGGATCAACCTCGATGCCTTTGTTGCTGACAATGAAACCTAAGAGCTTACCGGACCGGACTCTAAATGTGCACTTATTCGGGTTCAACCTTAGTTTGTACTCCTTCAACCTGACAAACAACTTTTGCAAGTGATCATGGTGTTCTTCTTCAGTTTGTGACCGGGCTATCATGTCATCTACGTAGACCTCTATCTCATGATGTATCATATCATGAAACAAAGCTACCATGGCGCGCTGATAGGTTGCCCCGACATTCTTCAGTTTGAATGGCATCACCTTGTAATAGAACGTACCCCACTATGTGACAAATGTAGTTTTGTCCATGTCCTCAAGTGCCATTTTGATCTGGTTATAGCCTGAGAATCCGTCCATGAAAGAAAATACTTTGTGCTAGGCTGTATTTTCAACCAGGATTTCAATGTGCGGATGTGGAAAATCATCTTTAGGACTGGCCCTGTTTAAATCTCTGTAGTCCACGCACATTCTCACTTTGCCGTCCTTTTTAGACACGGGAACAATGTAAGCAACCCATTATGGATAGGAAGTAACAGCCAGAAATCCAGTATTGAACTGTTTCATGACTTCTGCTTTGATCTTCTCTGACATGTCAGGTCTCATGCGGTGGACTTTTCGCTTCACTGGTGGACAATCTTCTCTTGTGGGTAGACGGTGTACCACAATGTCTGTATCGAGTCCCGGCATGTCTTCGTATGACCAGGCAAAGATCTCAACATAATCATGCAACAGCTGAATTAGGCGCTCCTTAACACTCGGCTCTAGATTGGCACCTACTTTGATTTCCTTTTTATCTTCCTCAGTACCCAAGTTGATCGTATCCAACAACTCCTCATGAGGTTGATTAGCTCTTTCCTCTTGTTGTAGTATTCTGGCCAATTCCCCTGGCACCTCACAATCTTCCTCACCTTTGTATTCGACTTGGTAGATCAGATCTTCAGAGTCACTGAACGCTATAGCAGTATCGTTACCCATGCGATCCGGAATGGAAGGGTACCTGCATTTGTGAGTGTGGGTGTGTGTAAGGGTATAACCATCTTAAAACAATAAAATGTAAAATAAAGACAATGAGCACAAAAGGTTTATATATGAAAAAGCGTCCATGATTCATTGAATTTCATATGAAAATGAAATAAAAACCCTTACAAATGGACCATTGTGCCTCGGGTAAGACACAAGGTTGAAAATGTACGAATTGTTTGTGAATTATTACAAGTCCAACAGAAATGTAAAAGATAAATTACTGAGATATGAAAGTTATCAGGACAAAGTCTTTGGCTTCCCAGTTGCGAAGTCCTCCACTGACAGTAGGAAATATCCAATCTTCCAAGCTGCCATCTTCTTCACTGTCCTCCACTGTGTTGACCCCTTGGTTACTAATCTTCACAGGTGGCCCTCCGACACGGGAGCGTCGCACAGCCTTCTGAGCAGTTGAAGTAAACCCCAAGCCAAACTTGTCTGATTTGTACGGGATGTCTGGAAGCTGCCCCCAGATGGTGCATCCACCTTCTTCCACTACTGCATTTGTATCCTTTAGAGATGACATCCGAAGTGGAGGCCTTGTGATCATAGGAGTTGAGGATACCGCCTTGGTTACCGCCACTTCTTGGGAGACTTCTTCAAAATGTTGGAAAGGGGTTTCAATGAATTCGCCATCCAACTCTACATATCGGAAAGAATTCAGATGACTAATCATGTACTCCTCTTCCCCGTGGACAATTATGATCTTCCCTTGGATGGGGTACTTCAGCGTCTGATGTAAAGCGGAGGTGACAACATCGGCATTATGAATCCAGGGGCTTCCCAAAAGACAAGAGTAAGTAGGACGGATGTCCATCACATAGAAGGTTGAATTGAAGGTTTGAGTTCCCACCTTGATCAGAATATCCACCTCCCCATGGACCATCCTCTTAGAGCTGTCAAATGCTCTCACAATTATATTACCAGGTTTTAATGTCAGCCCCTCGCAATCCAATATATCAAGGACTTTCTTCGGTAAGACGTTTAAAGATGATCCCGTGTCCACCAAGACATGGGCTAGGGTTGTTCCTCTACACTCAACTGAGACATGTAGTGCCTCGTTGTGTTTTCTCCCTTTGGGTGTCAAGTCAACATCAGAGAAACCCAGACCATTATCAGCTATCAAACTGGCCACACAGTCTTGGAACTGGTCAGCAGACGTCTCTTGCGGCACATGAGCTGTCTTCAGAAATTTTACCAGAGCTTTTGCATGCGCCACAGAGCACATCAGCAATGCTAACATAGAGATTTTGGAGGGGGTCTGCCCCAACTGTTTAACCACATCATAATTACTCTTTTTTTATTATCCTCAGGATTTCTTCCATCTCCTTCTTGGATGTTTCAGGGATAGATTGAGCCTTCATCCGGACAGGCTCTTCTTGAATGTTTTTTCCTTTATTCTCAGCAGTGGAAGTAGGGATAGGAATTGTATTTTCTTCGTTGGTAGGTACGCTTGCAGGTACAATCACTGGTGCAGAGGTAATCTTCGGAACGGCCACGGGTCCAAAGACCGCCTTTGGAGGGGCAATCTTTGGAGAGAAGATTCTTCCACTACGGGTAATCTTGCTTGTTTCAGTAATGTTACTGATGTCGGAATTTTCCTCCTCAGAGCTCTCTTCTTCGACAGTCAAATCGTCTTGTTTGATACCATGGTAGTAGATTTCTCCACCATAATTCCATGGTACCGCTTTATCTGATTTGTACGGGGTCGGCTCGGGCATTGTAATCTTAAGTGGAGTAGTCATTGGAGCAGATGTAATTCTAATGGGTCTTTTAGGGACCCTGGAAGGATTGGCGTAGATGGTTATTATTGAAACTTCTTTAACTGGAACAGGTGAAATAAGAGCTTTCTCAAACAAAATTTCTTGGTTATCAATCAGTTGTTGGATACCTTTTTTCAACAGAGGGCAGTCAAATGATGAGGTTATGCAAACATGGTAGTCTTTGTCAAAAACTGGGAATATACCAGCTTTCAACAAATTCAACTTAATGATCGGGAGCGGAGTTAACAGTTCATCCACGGTGGCAACAAATAAATCCTCCTCAACAACATTGGCATTTTGACCATGCCTAGGCATCAGAGCGGAGATGACATTCGGTTTCTCAGGCGCTTCAAACTCAACTTCCTTCGCGTCTATCAGGTCTTGAATTTTGTTCTTCAGAGCCCAATAGTTGTTGGTGTCGTGCCCTGGACTTTCAGAATGGTATGTGCACTTGGCATTCAGATGGTAGTGAGGAGATGCAATATTTGGATTTTTAGGGGGCCTCTTTTAGCATGGCCAGATTCAACTTCAGAATATGTGGTAGGACCTGAGCTGGAGTCATGTTAATCTTGGTGAATTGCCGGATTGGCCTTTCCACCCTTGGCTGATTATTTCTTGGCTGGTCTGATGCAGGCTTTTGAATCATAACGGCCCCCACCGTTGGTCGACGTTCGGTTCTTCCCTGATTCCTCTGTGAATAGACAGCATACACTTCCTTCTTTCCAGTGAAGGGCTTTTTCACAGCTGTGGAGGCAGACGCGTCTTTATTAATCTTCCCACTTCTTATACCAGCTTCCACCCTTTCGCCGATTAAAATTAATTTAGTAAACCCTGCAGAGGAGCTTCCAATCAGATGATTAAAGAAAGGGCCTGATAGAGTTCCCAGGAACATGTCCACTAACTCCCTTTCAGACAAAAGGAGTTTCACCCTTCCGGCTAGATCCCTCCACTTTTGGGCGTAGTCTTTGAAGCCCTCATTTGATACCATAGCCATACTCTGAAGTTGAGTACGGGTTGGTGCCAAATCAGCGTTGTACTGATACTGTTTATAGAAGGCTGCTGCCAGGTCTTCCCAATTATGGACATCGACCCTTTCCAACTGGTAGAACCAATCAAGCTGCGTTCCTGATAAACTGTCCTGGAAAAAGTGGACCCACAAGTCTTTGTCAGCAGAGTGTGGCTGAATCTTCCTGACATATGACCGAAGGTGCATTTTGGGACAAGACACCCCATCATACTTGGCGAATAATGGAACTTTAAACTTCAGCGGGATTACTATTCCTGATACCAGCCCTAATTTCTCAAAATCTAGCCCCGATACTCTCTGTATTTCCATAGCAGTTAGACGCTCTTCCAGGTGTTTATATTTGTCATCAGCCGGAGGGTATTGTTGTTCAGAGTAGTCCTCTTCTTCCTCTTCTTCTTCAGAATCTGATGGTACTGCCGTTTCTTTTCCTTTTCTTTCCCCTTCGTCAGAGGTTGTTGGAAATTCTAAGGTCCTTCTGGCTTGTCTCTGAAACCTTCTGCCCATGATAACCACACCAGCTGGCTTTTTCTTATTTTTCTCTTTCTCTAGCAAACTCTTTAGCTCCTCCTGCTCCTTGGCTAAGGTCAAGAGTAACTGTTGAAATTGTGTATTTTGAGCTTGCAGATCTTTAACCATTTGTTCGAGATCCATCTTGCTGAAATAAACAGTAAAATGATGAGGAAACTTATTGCAAAGACCTATTTATGCTTATGATGAATGATATATATTCATGCAATGCTTTCAAGGATTTAAAAATTCAAATTTGTGTCAAACAAAAAGAAACACACGTTATATTAATAAAATAGAATTTGAGTACATCAATGCCCCTAGGGCAAAATAGTACAAAATTCTAAGATAAAAAGACATTGCGCATCCTCTTTGGTGCAATGTAGGTGTTAAGAGTCTGCTCTTCATGAAGTAACCGAGTGAGTTCCAAAACCTTCTTCTCGCTTGCGTAGAATTGGGCTTCGAAAGTATCGCGTTCTTCTTTGAGCTGTATCCAACCCCTTTATAGGTCTTTGAGTGATGTCAGCGTGTCAGGATGTAGGATGGTGTATGGAACCTATCCTTCCTTAACAGGCTCTATAATCACTGGGAGAACGGAGGGATAAGGCATCATAAGACTTTGAGCGCGGGTTCATACCCACTTGAGGTAAGGCTCAAGAGGGATGGAATTCTCATGTCCCAAAGTCTTTCTATCTACCTCTTTTGGCATCCTCCAAGCTCGGATGAATCTTTGGCGAAGACCTTGATCGTCATTGTCGAAGTCGAAAACCAAGCCTTGAATCAGCATATCATGTGGGCCATCCCTTCGGGCATAACCAAGCTGTCTTAGAGCCAAGCACAGGTTATAGGTGATGCCTCCCCTAATGCCAAGTAGAGAGACATTAGGGAATTCCCCACAACGATCAAAAATGATAACATTCTCTTTGGATCGAGAACACCAATGAATATCTGAATGTTTAAGGGTCATCAACCGTTGTGACCACCTCAAACCTTGCTCATTCTTTAAGACTAATTGGGGAAGATGAGAAATAAACCATCTTGCCAGGAGAGGAGTGCAACACATAAGAACACCTCTTTTCCTCATTGTACGAGTGTGAGAATAGTGTAGAATGTCCCCAAGCAATGTAGGCACCGGATTGCGTGACATGAAGATTTTGACAGCACTCACATCTATGAGTTGGTCATGATTGGGGAAAAAGACTATCCATAGATGAGAAGAGCTACAATATCCTCAAAAGCTTGCAAGTCTAGGGAGTTCCAACAGCTTTGGGCCTTCTCAAACAAGAACTTTGCCAAGAAGCCTTTGACACCACTTCTAGTTTCCCAATGGGTTGTGACATCAGATGAGTGCAAGTGCAGGGCTTGAGCAATCTCTTCTGGCTTTGGATCTCTTTCCGTACCGTTGAAGGATAGTTGATTAAGAATGGGAATCCTCAAAAGTTGAGAGAATTCTTCCAAAGTGGGCACAAGCTGGTAGTCAGGAAATGTGAAGCAATGATGCAAGGGGTCAAAGAACTGGAAGAGAACCTTCATCATGTCTTCCTCTGTGTTAGAGGTGATCAAGTTGAGTAGACGACCATGCCTCTCGGTGAATGGAGAATTCTCAGGAATCCTTGAAGCTAGCTCCCTGAGTTGTGGAGGAATTTTTACAAGGTTGACTTGTATAGTTTTCCTGCGAAGTGAATCCATATCCTACAAAACAAGAACAAAGATGAAATTCCAAAATCCTTGAAATGGTTAGTGGATGCAAATGATGCTCATGATGTCCATGATGTTATGCACAAGTATATATGTACAAACAAATCAAACAAGTTCCAAGTTTAGGTTTGCATGGGGTTTCATAGGTAAGTACCCTCTTGAAGTTTAGTTGGCTCAACCTGTCCTAGCAATAGTAACCGGGTTATAAGGAGCTCAATATCACTGGATTGTTTCCTTGTTCATTGTTTCAATTCAAGCCTCTTTACTGGCGACCGAAATATTCCAAGGAACCAACCCTCAATGAGTGTAGTATCGAGTATCTACCAACTTCGGACTGCACCAAAGCCGGTCATCTCACTACATCCTAAAAGTCCAAGTTGGTCAAGTAAAGGGTTCTAAAAGTTCATTAGTGCTTCATGACATCACTCAGTGGCCCCGTATTCTCTTTGATTGACTCAAAGGCTACCGGTACCCACAAATATGTCACACTAACATAGCTATTGCTTCGACCGTGTCGGTATATCCCGCACAATTTCCACAACGTATTGCTATTTACCTATAATGTTTCCCAAATCCGGGTGGAGGATTCAAACCCAAACAATGGAACCAAAATGTAAAGCAAACAAGTCAAACTAGGTAAGCAAATAAATTTGATCTAACCCTAAGGTAACCCCACTTTTATAATTATCCCCAGTAGAGTCGCCAGTTCTTTGATACGGTGGGAGAACTGAATTGAGGTTTTGCGTTTTGTCGCAAATGTCGCGGTTAGCAAGAGTCGCCACCGACTTTTCTTTTATCCAAAAGGAAAGGTAAAAAAGCACAAGAAAGACCTTTGAGATGTTTTCTTAAGTTCAGGGGGTAGATTATGAAAAGGGAAGGTGCTAACACCCTTTTCATCCATGGTTTTCCATGGGATCTTAGTTACTTGCTTAGATCACTTGCTTTGCTTTGTTTGAAATGGTGTTTGGTGTGATTTTGAAAGTATTTTGAAAAGAGGCCATTCATTTAGGAAATCTTTGTAATGATTCTTGTTCGCAAGAGTGTATACAAATATGTTTGTCTTTTGAAAAATGTTTCAATATTTTGTAAGATGTTTTGAAATGTGTGTGTGCTTGTTTTTGAAAATAGCAAGGATTGTTTGAAAAGGAGCAAGTAACTTAGAAGATATCTACCTACTCAAATGTCTTTCTTGTGCATTTATATTCCTTTGACATTGTTGACTTACCATTGATTTGGTAAGAAACCCTATCTTTGGATGTTAACGGGACGGGCGTGGGTCATTGTATAACCATGATAGCAATGTTGCCAAGTATCTTAGCATTTTTGAGGGACCAAGATCATTTTGTTTAGGAAACTTTTGAATAGCGTCATCGAGGGACTATGATCTTATACTTGTTTTTTTTGCCAAGATACTTCGTATGTGTAACATGGCCATTTTATTTTAGGCAACCAAGTGGGAGAAATCCTAAGGGTGCTTGTGTGCAAAGTGTATCATTTTCATGCTTTTGTCTTGCATTTAGGTTTTTTCTATTTGTTTTGTTTTTTGTTCTTGTCATGCAAACCCTAATTACTAAGCATAGTATATAAAGCGATAAATTGCGTAAAATAAACTAAGTTATTACAACAATTATTATGGGAGGGGGGATACAAGTTTGAATGGGGATTTTGTACAAATATAAACCTAAATATATTATTACAACCAAATCGAATATTGCGCGAATTAAATAAATAAGACAAATATTTAGAATCCAATGCAAAATGTGTATGTTAAAAAATGTTTTTTTGTTTGGTTTATTGTATGAGAAAATGATTTAATTTAAAGCATAAAAAAGGAAAAAATAGTATTATTTTTGGAAGGGATGAAACCCTAATTTTTGTTCAAAGAAAATAATGTTTCATATTATTATTTTGTACATTTTTTGTATAAGAAAATAATAAATAATATTATATGTAAATATTAAAAATTAAACATGTATAAAAAATAAGTATTTATGAGTATAAATAGTATAATCAAAATATTAAGTATTTTTTATTGTATTTACAAGTTATTTTAGAAAATAAGTTCTATTTATCAAAATAAACCATTTTTCATGTGAGAAAATAATAAAAAATAAAATAAAAAGTGTGAAAATAAATAAATCATTTTTTGGTATTTTTTATCATTAAGAAAAATAAATAAAAATATTGAATATAAAAATATGAAGAGAAATGCAAAAATATAAAAAATAGCCAGGGGGTGTAATAGTAAGTCAGGGGGTGTGATTGGTAAAAACAAAAAGGCCAAAGCTGCCAAAAAGCCCAGAAGCCACTTCATCCAAGTCCTTGGTCTTCTTCTTCGCGCGCTTCAGTTCAAACCTGTAACTCTCACATGCTTGCATAAAAACAAAAACTCATAACATGAAAAATGTGGCATTTGAGCTCATGATTCCAGCCATATAAGTTATGTGACCTAACTCTTAAAGATCAAGGAGAATTTTGGAACCCCTAATTCGTGACCTAAAAATTTAAGGAACTTTAAGCTTCAAATTCTCTTTGCACAAGTAACATAAATGAAAAGTAATGATATGTACAGTTTTGTCATGATGAGAGCTACATTTTTCCTTCACAAATTGTGGCTTGAGGTTGCCTAAATAAAGAGATAAAGTTTAAGAAAATACCACCTTCAGCTGGATTCGAGTAGGGAAATGTAGGGACTTTAATGGAGGCCTGAGGATTGTTTGAGCTTCCTTGAACTTCCCTGAAGTTATTCCAATGCTTACCTTGCCTTGAGGATGGATGGAACTCTATGAACAAGTAAAGCTGCAAGCTTCCAAAGTGAAAATGGTGGATGTTGAAATATGGGTTACAGAACCAGGGTGATGGCTTGGATTGTCTGGATATCAAGTGTATGAGATGCTTGAAGTGATTAAACACAAAACGCACGAGCCAAATGAGACTTGGCTGTGCTTTTGCAGTAATCTGTATACTTAGGCAGAATTTTGGTGTTTTTGAGTTTCAGAGTGTTTTAGGTCCAATCCAAACGTGTTATGAATTGTAACAAGTTTGTATATTTGTATATAAATGATACAAAGTCAGCCCTTACTAGTTGTGCAAGCTTTGGTCCTTTTTTGCAACTTTTCTTGCATTTGAAGTAAAGTGAAGTGACCATACTCACATGCCTGTACTTGCTTACTTGAGGGCTGCAAAGAGCTTGTACAATTTGCTTGAGAGCTGTGTAGTTTGCATGTACCAAAGGGACAAGTTCAAGGCTCAAGATTGACAAAGTTGCAAAAGCTTCTCTTTATGAAAATGGCATTGTGAACTTTTTGCCTAAAATGGAAATACACTTTGTACAAAGCTTCAAAAGCAAAGATAAAGCCTTTGTCAACTGAGTTTGCATTTAATTATGGAGTGTAAAGAAAGCTTAGGACATGTAAAGCAAGATACAACCAACATGGACTTGATTTGCAACTTGATGCTATGTGAAAATGATTAAAAGTGAGAAAATGCCACTTTCCCTTCTTCTATTTTCCCGAACCAAAAATGATCTTGGAAAGTTCTTGGACGTTTTGGAAAGCTTGCAATGTGCTCTATAATCCATCTTTGAAATGAAATTTGAGATACCTCTTAGAACTAGGTGAAAAATGTCCATGAAATTGGGTCAAAAATCTGCCTAAATTAGGGCAAAATTCCACTAAGTTAAGAAGTTCATGGACATATATTCAGAAATTCATAACTTGAGATCCAAACATCTTTTGGGAAAAGTTTGTGAAGAAAAGTTGTATATTTCATGGATGACTAAACCTTTTATGCTGGGAACTTTTCTTGAATCAAAATGCATCATGGTGAAAAAGTGGTGAAAAGTTGGGAAAGAATAAGAAAATTTTTATACTTAGAAAAATTCTAAGTTATGAAAAATTTCAAATTAAAACCCTAATTTTTAAATTTGGTTTTCTTGGTGAACAAGTTTCATATTTTGACATATCTTGATGAATTATGATCCTCGGTACTTGATTTTGACCAAAAAGTCAAAGTTTGACTTTTCAGTGTACAGTTGATTTTTGATCAGTTGACTGCAAAATTCATCTGTCAATCTAATGAACTTGAGATTTTTTGAATCATGTAATTAGGTCAAGATGATGCCATTGAACCATTGAAATCATGCTTGAACTCCATTGGTCATTGGCTAGGTTAAGAAATCAGAAATTGCCCTTTCTCAGTCAAAACCCTAATTTTGACCATTTTGCCCTTTTGATGATTTGATCAAATTTCTTGAGGAGTTGTGGTCCAAACTTGATCAAATGATATATATGAGTCTAAAATGTTGTTGTGGATCAAAAATTATGAAGTTTGACTGTAAATTGGCCATGGTTGACTTTTTCCCCAATACATCTGATTTTTAGGTCAACTGTCCAATTGACTGATCAAAAATGTGGTTCAAGGCTTGAAAATTAATATGAGAAATCTTAAGGGTCCAAAATGGTGTATGAAAGTCACATGAAGCATTGATGGTCCAAAAATCCTTGTGCAAACTCAAACCCTAATTTTGGGTTATCAGTGCAAGGTGAGGTGTCTTGAGCTGACCAAACCCTAATCTTGTCTTGAGTCCAAGAAGTCTTGTGAGAAAAGTCTTGATAAATGAGAGGGCACATTTTGGGGTACAACAGTGTGAAATGATGAACTTTGGAGGGAACTCGTGTGAACCTGATACACGAGTAAGGTGTGATCTGTTTTGCATCAAAACCCATCAAATCCTTGCGTTTTAAGGATCTAATCCACTTTGGCAAGTTGGTTAAACATGTTTAGACCAAAAACATGTGCTAATTTGATATTTAGAAGCCAAAACATGAATTTCAAATTTGACTTATGAAGAAACTTCAGTTTCAAGTTACCAAATTCAAATCAATTGAATTCTCAACTCAAGGAATCTTAGGACATGATTCTTGAAGCTTTAGAAAGATGAGATCACAAGCTTTACAATGTGAAAAAAATGGAATCAAATGGATGCTTGAGCTGAAAATTGTAAAGAGTCAAAGTTGAGAAAAATAGGTTGACTTTCTATACTTAGAAAATTTCTAAGTTTTTTTCATCAAAAATGACTTATAATGTCTTGCATCCAAACGTGGCCTTCCACTTAAAATTCGCTCTTGACTAAAAAAGATGGCATGAAGTAGATCTCTTTAAAAGCATTTTGAGACTTGAACCATTTAAAAAATCCAAAAATTGAGAGAGTTATGACTTGTTGAAGTTGGCAAAAATTCATGAAATGACCTATAATCTTTTGCATCCTTAGGGCATCTTCCATCCATTTTCACACTTTTCACTTAAAAGAAGGGTTGAAGTCCATATCTTTTTTTGAATCAAAATATATGTATTAATTTAAAAAGTCACTTAAGTACAAAGCGCGATCAAATGGTCCAGCGAAACAAGACAAAACCTAAAGCATTAGCTTGGCTACATGCTTTTTAAACTTAGAACTATGCCAACCTCTATATATGATTTTTTCTATAATATCTTCTTCAACATTCTTGGGACCCAAGGTATTGAAGGTAACATTATTCCTATAGAGCCAAATGCCGTAAAGCGTTTCCGTAAAGCCAAGCTTGAGGAGGGCTCCTTTCCATCCTTTCTTTTTCGCTTGTGCCATGATCCAATCAATCTCTTCTTGCCAAACAAGAGGAGTATGATGAATTTCCATCCACTTGAGTATTCTTTCCCAAATAGACAGTTTCCCTGCATTGAAAAAAAAGATGCTCAATGGTTTCAACCATCTCCTTACACAGGCTACAGGTATCATTATGTATCAAACCAAATATGCATAGCCTCTCTTTGGTTGGTAACTTCCCATGGAAAGCCTGCCAAAGATTCAAAATAGCACGAGGTCTAGCATCATTTTGATTTATTAAAAGTCTCCACGGAACACGAGTACCATCATCAATGAGTATCCTATATATCTTACTCATTTGGAATTTCTCCTTCTGCAAGCTTCCGACCCAAACATCTGGAAACTGGATGGGAAATGCTCTTACCTGCATAATATTCTTCATAACCCAAGACCAACTATTATTAACAACCATATCCATTATATTATCTCCTTTCAGGTAATAGCTGTGAATCCATTTGACCCACAAGTTATCAGATATGCGACATAAGTTCCAAAGGCATTTAAGCATGCAAACCTGACTCCAGACTACCATATTAATCATGTTCAAACCTCCTTGATAACTTGGACTGCAAACTGTCTTCCAAGCCACGGGGCTCTTACGCCTAATCTCATGGGTACCATTCCAAATGAAGGATCTACATAAAGCATTAATTTTCTTAATAACACAAATAGGGAGAGGTAAGCATTTAAGCCAATACTGAGATATGGCAAATGAGATTCTCTTAACAAGTTGGATCCTCCCAACATAACTCAGCAGCTTAGCAGACCATTGGCGAATTATGCTAGTGATTATGTCAATCAGAGGAAGATAGTGATTAATAGTGAACCTCCTACTAGTAAGAGGGATTCCCAGATATCGAACAGGCAGACTACCCTCCTCAAAACTGGTTATCTCTAACAGCTCCTGCTTGATGTCATTATCCATGCCCCCAAAGAATATTTTGCACTTCAGGGGATTGATTACCAGCCCAGTAGAAGCAGAAAAGGAGGAAATTGTCAGCATTAACAGCCTCACAGAATCAAGGTCTCCCATACTAAAGAGGAGGACATCATCTGCAAAAATAAGGTTGGTGAGACCAATTTTATCACATTTGGCATGGAATCTAAATTTGGGATTCAGTTGCATTTTACTCAATAACCTGCTCAAATATTCCATGACTACCACAAATAACAAGGGGGAAAGAGGGTCCCCTTGTCTCGCTCCTCTGAAGGCTTGCATAGATTCATTTAACTAACCATTAACATTAAATTCATAGGTTACAGTTTTGACAGTGATCATGATCCAATTGGTAAACTGATTTGGAATACCAATCTCCCTCAAAATAATCTCAAGAGCCCCCTAATCCACCATGTCATAATATTTTTGAAGGTCAAGCTGTAGCATACATCTAGGGGCTTCATTCTTCCTAGTATAGCCTTTTATGATTTCATAAGCCAATATAGTATGATTATGGATATTCTGCCTTGGTATGAAGGCAGCCTGGCTGAGATTCAAAGTACCCTGCAGAACAACCCCTAATCTGGCAGCAAGGATTCTAGAAATAGTTTTATAGAAGGTAGTACAGCCATCAATTGGTCTATAATCTTTCACTCCTTTGGCTTGGTCATGCTTTGGGATCAAAGTGACCACAGTTTTATTGAAAGGGGTGAAGATTCTGCTCCTATCAAAAAATTCCAGCACAACTTCCAAAACATCAGGTTTAATAAAGTTCCAACAGGACTTGAAGAATTTAGCTCCAAAACCATCTGCACCAGGGGCTTTGAGGTCAACAATGCCCTGTAATGCCTTGTCAATTTAAGCCTCTGTGACTTTGCCAACCAATTATTCTCTCTGCATCATGCTAACCCGCTTACCCTTCCTCATCGCATCAATATCAACATGGGTCAGAGACTGACTTTGAGCCCCCATTAGCCTTGCATAAAACTCCTTCACCTCCTGCATTATCTCCTTTTGGCTGTACAAGATGGAACCATCCTCTTTTTGGAGAAAATTCATACTTTTGTTGTTATGCTTAGCTTTCAAGTAAGCATGGAAAAAATCATTATTTCCATCCCCCACTCTAATCCAGTCAATTTTTGTCTTCTGCAAAAGCAATTTCTCCTCCATCTGATTCCAGTGGAAAACTTCATCTGTCAGATTCTTTATCTCCTCAATCTTATGTATATCAAACCTATTATGCTGGAGGGAACTTTGAGTTGAAATAAGACTTTGCCTAGCCTTTACAATGTTCCTCCTAATATCAGTAGAATGGAAGTTCATCCTCTTTAGAACAGGTTTAAGCCTATTAAGTTTATGCCATAAGACTTGCATAGGCGTGCCTCTTACTGGTTTATTCCAATTAGTCTTGACAGCACTTTCAAACCCTTCCAAATCAGTCAGATAATTTTTAAATTTGAATCTCCCACAGGAATTCTTAGGACAATTATTAGTTAATAGCAACAAAGCATGATCTGATATTCTAGGGGGAAGAATATGCAGAGTCATTGAGCTAAATTGTTGAAACCAATCAACATTACCAAGCAGCATATCAATACACAAATAGATGGTCCCCGTGCTTTGCTTATCGGACTAAGTAAAGTAATCACCAATGGTATCCATTTCACTAATTCCAGTATTATTCAACATGCTTTGAAAATCCTCATATTCAGTCTCTGTAACAAAGTTACCACCAATTTTGTCTTGTGTTGTGGCCACATTATTATAATCACCAATCAGACACCAAGGCCCCTGTGTGCTGCTATGAATGTTCTCCACAATCTTCCACAAACGCTTTCTATCCTCCAAATGATTAAGAGCATACACAGCAGTTAGCCAGAACTTGAAATTTCCCCCTACATCATAAACCCCACAATGGATAGATTGACTAGTTTTATGTGTGCTTCTAATATCCAGTTTAGTATTATCCTAGTAAATCCACAGCCTACCATTAACATGCTCAACATAATTATCCAGGTATTCACCTCTGAACTGGAGTTTATCCCATATAGCTGAAGCTTTATTGCTTTTAACACAAGTTTCAATCAAAATACAAACATCTGGATGTAAATCATGGAGACGGGAGCTAATCTTCTTTAATTTACCACTCTTATTTAGCCCCCTCACATTCCAAGCCACCATCATGGAACCCTGTCAAGGGTGATTAGGGGGTCAAGCAAAACCTCCAGCACACCAAACCCGTTGACACAGGGTAACACAGTTGAAGTACCAGCAAATTGAATTGATTTACCTTTAGTATTTCTAGCCATTCTCCATTCCTCTGCAGGCCCATATGTAGCAGCCCTGGGGTTTTCATCTTTAGGGGTAGATATGTCCTCATCAGATTCTCCCTTCAGTTCTACTGGGCATGTTTTAGGCTGCCAAATCTTCACCTTTGGTTCCACAGCACAATGATGACCCACCTTTTGACATTTTTCACAGAATTTGGGTTTCCATTCATACTGAACCTACTGTTTTATCTTGACTCCACCCTTATCTTTGATCACAATTTCCTCCACCAACTTTTTAGTGATGTCCACCTCAACTAGAATCCTGGCATACAAAATTCTTAACTTATGGGCTGTGCACTCATCTGTAACCAAGGGCACCCTTATAGAACTACCAATCTTGTTTAGACTCTTTTCTCCCCAAAGGTGAATGGGAAGCCTGTGAGGCTTGACCCAAATGAGAATAGTACGCAACATATCCTGCTTCATATTGAAATATGGTGTCCATTCTTTCAGAATCATAGGCATACCCCTAATTGAATAAGGGCCTTTCATCAACACTGCATCCGGGTCGTCAATGTTTTTGAATCTAAGAATAAAATAGCCATCATCATCATAGTACATGTCCAGGAGCGTGACAAAATTCCACACCTTCTCCATGAATTTCTTTATCGAGTTCAAACTTAGGTCTTCGCCTAGAACATAGAGGATAAGCGAATTTTTCCAGTATGAGAGCTCTGCCGCCACATTGTCTTCTTCTATTTCAATCTCAATCTCACCATTGACTAGGGTTGGTGCAACGTAGACCATCGCTTTCCCCTTCTTTGGGTTACGATTCTCACTAAGGACCTCCACCCACAGTTTACGGGTTGCTGAGACATCCGCTGCGAGCATACTCTGAGACGATTGACCTTATGATAAGTGAACATTCCTCTGCTCCCTTCTAGGCTCCTTTGCATCATGAAAATCAGGAACCGACACCTGTACCGACTCTGGTGTAGGAAGGCTAGGTGGGGACGGCGGCACCGTAATCCTCGGACGTCCACGCCCCTTCTTAGCCATCTTTTATCGGAGGATCTCTTGAAGTCCATATCTTTAAAATCATTATGGAAAAAGAATGGGCTCAAGGAGATAAAAATTGACCAAGTTATTATCTTTTGAAGTCACATAAGGGAATTTTATGATCCATCTAGAAGACTTGTAATCTTTCCTCATAATTAGGTATCTTCCACACAAATTTCCTTGAAACTTTTGAAGTGATTTGTTGATAACCATTTTAAGAGAAGGATTTATTTTGAATCACTCAAAAATACCAAAAGATGAGCAAGATATACCCCCTTTGAAGTTCAAAACCCTAGCTCCTAGAGCAACAAGATACCGTAGAAATCCTTTTACAATTTTGATCAACTTTCTTGCACAAATACTTTTGTCATATAAATAGAAGTTATTGAGGATGATAATGAGGAACCATAGCAACCATAACCACTTCCAAATATTGAAAATTGAGGGAAATATGCACTTGTGATAAATGAATCAAGAACTTGTCCAATTAGGTCAAACTTCTTCAATTAGCCCTTGTACCTTTGAACTATTTTTGACAACTTGAGGCATGATGAATCATAATAGACTTTGTCATGATATTAATTCAAAGTATCTTCAATAATGAAGCTTGAATCTCAATGAAGCTTTATTGAAGAAGGCATGGAAGTAAAGTCATGAACTTATGGATCAACTTGCTAGAATGTGTTGTGCTTTACCTATGATATCAATAATTAGGGCAACCATACATTGTATTTATTAGTTAAAAGTTAATCAAAACATAGATGACAACAAGATACAAATAAAGGTGCTTGGTGATTCCCCATTGGCAAATCTAAAGATAAGGAGAAGAGCCAAACCCTAGTGTGTGATCTTATTGTGATTGAGTTAATATGATATGATAGAGGAATATTAGGGAAAAGATTGTGGTACAACAACTTCCCTTATTTAAGTGTCTTCTATCCGGAGATGTGAAGGTTAAAAATCTTCGTGTCGACGTGATTGAAGATATTTAAATATAAAACAAGCCCTATTTTTAGCCCTAAGATGCCATGCAATGCTTATGATTATGAATGCAAATGAACAAATCTAAAAAGGATCAAAAGGAAAACCCGACCAGGAAAATAAATCACTGGTGAACCAGAGATCCAACTCTATTAGGGTAAAGCCCATAGAGGAGATAAAACATCATCAACTCAAAGATTAAGGAGAGAAAGTAAAGGATAAAAGTGATCGACAAATGACTGCGAACTATCCGCTCACTGAGGAGATAGCAAAAAGGTAACATCGACCCACTAGGGAAATAAGTGGTAAGATAATACCAGTAAATACCAATATTAGGATGGTAATGATAATCAACACCATTACTCATGACCGAGAACAAATGAAATTCTTCAGAGCAATAGAATCTCAACGACGAACTACATTCCATAATGACAAGGCTACCATTCATCGGAAAAAGATCTCAACAACGAACTATCTTCCATAATGACAAGGCTACCATTCATTGGAGTAATGAATCTCAGCAACAAACTAGCTTCCATAATGATAAGGCTACCATTCATTGGAGTAACAAATCTTGACAATGAACTACCTTCCATAATGACAAGGCTACCATTCATTGGAGTAACAAATCTTGACAACGAACTACCTTCCATAATGAAAAGGCTACCATTGGAGTAACAAATCTTGACAACAAACTACCTTCCATAATTACAAGGCTACCATTTATTGGAGTAAACAATCTCAACAACAAACTACCTTCCATAATGACAAGGCTACCATTCATTGGAGTAACAAATCTCGACAACAAACTACCTTCCATAATGACAAGGCTACCATTCATTGGAGTAATAAATCTCAACAAAAAACTACCTTCTATAATGACAAGGCTATCATTCATTGGAGTAACAAATCACAACAACGAACTACCTTCCATAATGACAAGGCTATCATTCCTTGGAGTAACAAACCTGAATCTTCTCTGGGAACTGTCAGACTTATTGGGGAAGTAAAGGTTGCTCAAATAAAGAGACTTGCCACTTGCTGCTGTGAGGAGGAATTGCAAATAATGATTTCCTGGGGAAATGCCAATGTATTCCTTTTGAGGAGATAGAATCTTCACGTGCAAAATAAAATGCACATTCTCGAACCAGGGCTCGAAACTTGCAGAAATCAAAATGATAACACTGCTGGGGACCACCCATCCAAACTAGAAATAAATTGGAATGAAACAATCAACCAAAATAACATCTCATGTGAAATAAATTCAAGAGGGAACCATGTAACACCCCAATTCTACCCCAAGCAATTATCAGAAAATCAGAGTATAAAAATTTCTAACATAATCAGGATGTCACATATTTAACAAAAACACATAAACATGTCATGCTTTTAGAATAGATACATAACAATTAAAGAAACGGAATGAACACAACTCATGAATATAGTCTTCATACAATAAACCAAACTTTAATTAATCACGCAGCAGATTCATAATAGTTCTCTGAATAAGATATAACATCTTTTGAATTATAAAACAACATCAATACAATAAACTCCTCAAATAACAATGTAAGGTTCAATAAATAAACAACAAAAATAAGACAAGCATTCATTTCCCCTCGAGTGCTACGTATCAGAGAAAATGACACCGAACTCGAACTAACAATGCTATCGGCTACTCATCTTAGTTACCTGCACGTTACTAACAAATGGCAACATTCAAACAGAAGAGGTGAGATATCAAACCAGATAAATAGGGTTATGATAAACAATATATTAGGTAAAGAATAAAAAGAATCACCACTTCATATAACAATAATTCAACACTTCACAAATCATCAACACCACAATTCAACATATACGACTCGAATATGCAACTCGAAACTATGCGAATGCATGTGGTACAATTGGAGTAAAACCCCCAACATAAACATTTGCTAGTAATTTCGAGGCACAAGGCATAAGCCATCTTCACAAATCATTTTTCCAATACAGGCCTTCATAAAACGCCAATATAGGCCTTCATAATATTTGCCAATACAGGCCTTCACAAATGCAATGTATGAATGTACAACACATACAACAACATCATTAAACACTTCACAAGGAATAAGCCTATATCACTACTTCACTGGCCATAGGCCTACAACGTCATCAACGTAATCAACAACAATTCATGGCAACATCATATTCATTATATATTCACTAGGATTCACACCATAAGGCTACCCACATAAATAATTCATAATCACATTATCAATAGCAAATTCCACATATACTCAATGATATCTCGCAACAACAACACATTCATAGATCAACACAAAGTAACACAACATTGGTCATAAGACCTATAATCAACAATGTCCATAAACCGGATGGAACGACTTAACCAACTATAATGGTAATTCATCGTAATCGACATAATTTCAACAAAAAGACATATCCACATTTACCTACTAATTAAACTTAGTTACCTGGTCAAATTTCGTTAAATTCTGGACAACTAATTATACCTCCTAATTCGGCTACTAGTCAGTGGTTTTTACACATGAATTTTAGTAGTTACTTAGTGTGATCGGTGGATCTGGAACTGACTGTTTAACGCTGGTTCGCGAAATGTCGCGGAAGCAAGAGTCGCCACCGTCTTTTATTTTCTCCAATTGGAAAGGACAAAAGCACAGAAAAATTCCTTAAAGAGATTGCTCTCGGTTCGGGAGGTAGATTATAGAAAGGGAAGGTGTTAGCACCCTTTCTATCCATGGTTATCCATGGGCTCTTAAATACTTGCTCAATGTGTTTTCAAAATTGTTTTGTGTACTTTTCAATGTGGGTTTAAAAAGTTTCTTTGAAAAATTTCAGATCGACTCATACGTCAGAGTGTTTGAAAAATTTGCTTTGAAAGCTTTTGAAAAGTGTTGGTGTGAAAAGATTTCAGTTTGTTTTGAAGAGAGCAAGTATCTACGAGAACCTACCTACCCTAAGGAATTCGTCTGTGTAAATGTCCTTTAAAGTAGTGCCATCCCACCATTGAGAGGTAGGTAGCACCACCGTTGGAGGTGTTCGGGTCAATTCGAGTTTTAGGGACGTGGTGATCACCAGAGCAATGGGAAGACACCTTAGAAGCTACCCTCATGCCAGGTTCCCGGATCATGAGGACTTACTAAGACGTCCTCTACTCGACGACCACCTTTCGAAAGGCAACAGTGAGGCGTACCCTAAGGGTGGTGTGTGTGAATTGTGTGTCATGTTTCAGTTATTTGTCTTGTCATGTTTGTCGTGTTCTACGCTTGATTTTAATTTGTCCATTCATTCTTGCATGCATATTTAACAGTTATAAAGTTTGCAAAAAATAAATCTAAGGCTATTACAAATGGCGCGGGTCCACATCGCCGAAATTAAACCGGACCCGATTTAGCGGAAAATAAATAAAGCCATAAAAGTGCGATAAATAAATGTACATGGCCTTGGGAGAGATACAGAGTTATAATAAGCAATAAAGTAAATGCGCAAAAGAAAATAATGAAAACAAAACTAGGGCGTTGGACCCTTTTGCGAACAATTAAAAGTTACATGAATTAATTAAATAAAGAGGAATTAAAATTAAAATTAAATGAAAAATGGTATTTTTGTGTTTTTTAGATTTAATGAGAAAAAGGAGTTAATTGAAATTAAATTAAAAGGTAAACCCTAATTCTAATATTTTTTTATTTATTATGAAAGAATTAAAATATAATCTACATTAAACCCTAATTTATTTATGTACAATTTTTTAATTTATAAAAATAAATAAATAAATAATTATTACTGAAAAAAGGGGAAAATTAAAAGAAAAATAAAAAGTTATTAAACCTAAGTTCTATTTTTTTGGATTTTTATTAAAAAGATTAAAACTATAACCTAATTAAACTAAATATTTACAAGCATTTATTTAGAAAATAATTAAAATAAAAATTATATTTTTGATGTTTTTCTGATTTTTAATGAAATTAAATAAACAATAATTAGAATAACATAATAATTAAAATAATGATTAAAAGATATAAGAAAAAATAAATAAATAAAATGGGCAAACCAGGGTGGGGTGTAGCCCCAGATTAGGAGGTGCAGGCCCTAGAACATTGGCCCAATAAGCTGGAAATTGGTTGACTTTCTTGGATCATGTGTCAGCGTTTTGACCTGGTGTATGGTGCATCTTAAATCTTGGCCATGGATCTGATGCCTTTTGGACGCGTGGAGGTTGGATGAGGATGGAACATGGTAGTCCTGGACGTTAGCAAAGCATTGGATCTCATATTGAAAAATAGCATTGAAATTTTGCCAGACCTGGGACTTGAACCCAGGTCTTTGATGTCACATGCATAGCGTGTTACCACTGAGCCACTGAGCGTTAGTTAACATATCATGGTAAACAAACAATAAAAAACAAAATCAGCGCATAGTAATTAAAACGCGCGCAAATTTGAAACAACCAACCATGGCCTGCCAACGCATCGTCTCTTTCGTTTTCCTGGAACATAAAGAACAAAGGCCACGGTTTTCGTTGTGTTCTCTTAGGGCCTCTATCAGAAAATAGCGAATAGGCCCTCGACGCTCATAAATTGAGCGCGAGGGTTGGAATCCTTTCGTCTTCAACCACTGAGTCCATTGGTGGTCATCTGGGGCTCTAATTTTGCTTTATTATGAAAGCCCCAAATCTAAGAACCTGCAAACCCTAGCAATCGATCATGGCAAAACCTTATATATGATACGAAAATCAAATTGAAGGCAATGGTTAGCTTCACAATCAAACAAGGAATAAGAATCAGCAATTAAATTTCATGAAAGATGCCTAGAACATGATATGCGTTTAAGAATTTTTTGCTATACAGTCAAGGGTCTTGTTACCAATTCTTAGGGTCTGAGTTGATGCTAATGATTGGGAAACGTCCAGTGGTGCTTCAGGATGCTAATGGGATGAAAGTTGAAGCTTGAATCGACCTCCAAGGCACTTTTCAGATTTGAGTTTTTTAGAGAAATTTTCAATATGCAATGGCTTGTTTGGGCGCAGCTTGCAGTCTCATTGCATTAGGGTTCTGTTCTAGTATTTGTATGGAACGATTTAGGTCAAAAAGATTGAATAAAATCCATGGCCATAATGGTTTTTGAAGATTTGATTTCAATGATCTTTTCATATCTTTTTTCTCATGCATTTTGTACCAAATCTGATCAATTAGCACCAAACCTTTCCCTATTAACATGTGCACGAATTATAGAAGCCAAATCATGCATAAAAAGATTTTTTTAGGTTAGGTTTATATTTTTCATGTATTAAAATAATTTAAATGAATATAAATTAATATAAATTCAAATAAATAATTAAAAAATATGAAAATACTTCCCTTTGGGCCTAATGGTCGTGCATAGGCTTGGCATGAAGAAACTTGGAGGAAAAATGGGCCCATTTGCATTTTTAGGCCTTTTGCATCAATGTTGACTTTTCAAAATTCCCAAAAATTTCCCAACTTCCACAAGGCATAACTTGGTCAATTTTTAAGCTTTTCACATGTTCTTGGACATTTTGGAAAGGTCTTTGAGTCCTCTAACCAATGCCTTTGGTCCCATGTCATTTTGATTTACCAATCTCAAGTTATGGCCTTTGACTTAAAGTCCCTTTTTGTTGACTTTTGAAAATGACCTATAATGTTGAAATTGATAACTTTTTGTGAGAGCATTTCTTGGACTTGAAGTATGAAGATGAGTTGTAGGAAATGTCTTTCTCTTCAAAATGAGCTTTGGATGGAATTTTTCTGATAATCTATGTGAAAGTTATGCCCTAGTCAATTTCAGTTGACTTTTTCAGCTGTCCAAATATAGCAACTTTTGCATCTTTGATGATTTCTGAGCCAAATTTTGAGAATCATGATCAAGCATTGATCAAATGATGTTTGTGGCTTCAAAATGATATGTTGACCAAAAATTTGAACTTTTGACTGTCAAATGACCATTTTGCCCCTACAGTTGACTGTAGTGCAATCTAGGGTTTTGACTGTGCAATTTTGAGCTGAATGCCTTGAAACTTGACATGAGGATACTTGACCATCTTTGTAGGCATATGAGACTTGATTGGGCCTTTGAAAACTTCCAATTCTTGATCAGAACACAAACCCTAGTTTTGACTGTATGAGAAGCTGTTGAGCTGCACAACCCTTGGGGAATTTTGTGGCCTTGACTTGACAAATCTTGGAGAATATGGGAGGGCAAATTTTGGGGTACAACAGTTGCCCCTGTTCAATCTTCTTAGACCTGAGGATGCAGATTGGCGGACGTGCCTTTCGTAATCCGAGGGTAGAAGATGATTGGACACTAGAGTGCCCAGAAATTTGCGCTCACATAGTAACAGTGATGGGGGAATGGACTTATAGATGCCATTTGGAGATGAGGATAGGATGATGGGCTTATAGATGCCATCTGGATGTTGATCGCGTAGGAGATTCCTTAGCGAGAACCTGCATACCTGCAAAAGAGAAAATGAGTACCTGACACGTTGCAGGAGCTGATTTTAGATGCTTGGTATAAATGTGTCCTGACTGGTTACAAGAGCTGAGTCTGGAGCTTCAAACACTGATGAATGAACCAGGGATGGTTGCTACCTTAGCATACATGGTAAGGGAACCTTGGGCGACTTTAGCTTCAACAACGCTCGTTGAGAAAAATCTTGGGTGTCTTCTACTGGAATAAGAATCAGGGAGATCTTAGGGTCGATCTGACTGAACCAGGGAGGCCTTTTGACTGGGTAGGAAATAGGAAAATCTTAGGGTCGATTTAACTGAACCGGTCTAGGTCTTGAAATATCTTCAACTGGATAAGCATCAGGGAGATCTTAGGGTCGATTTGACTGAACCAAGAGAAGGCCTTTGACTGGATAAGTATCAGAAAAATCTTAGGATCGATTTAACTGAACCGGTCTAGGTCTTGAAACATCTTCAACTGGATAAGCATCAGGGAGATCTTAGGGTCGATTTGACTGAACCAAGAGAAGGCCTTTGACTGGATAAGTATCAGAAAAATCTTAGGATCGATTTAACTGAACCGGTCTAGGTCTTGAAACATCTTCAACTGGATAAGTATCAGGGAGATCTTAGGGTCGATCTGACTGAACCAGAGAAGGCCTTGGACTGGATAAGCATCAGGAAAATCTTAGGGTCGATTTAACTGAACCGGACAAGGTCTTGGAATAACTTCAACTGGATAAGTATCAGGGAGATCTTAGGGTCGATCTGACTGAACCAGAGAAGGCCTTGGACTGGATAAGCATCAGGAAAATCTTAGGGTCGATTTAACTGAACCGGTCTAGGTCTTGAAATATCTTCAACTGGATAAGCATCAGGGAGATCTTAGGGTCGATCTGACTGAACCAAGAGAAGGCCTTGGATTGGGTAAGAATCAGGAAAATCTTAGGGTCGATTTAACTGAACCGGTCTAGGTCTTGAAATATCTTCAACTGGATAAGCATCAGGGAGATCTTAGGGTCGATCTGACTGAACCGGTCAAAGTCTTGAGACGTGATTGAGAATTTAACTGCATCTTTCCTGAAAGGTAAGAGTCAGTCATATGCAATGCATGATATGGATTAAGCAATGATGTTATCAATATAAACGAGACTTGTATGATGCAATACGTTATGCATGCTATAATGATGTATGTGACGTTTTATGAATGTTTTCGTCTTAGGAAAGTGAATCCTTGACGGGTGCCGGGAAGTTGTATCCTGGGCTGACGTTGAAGAATAGATTTTGCTTCCGTTGGGGATGATAGTTGCAAGAATACCGGTAGGAGAAGATGACTCCGTTGCGGAATAACTTGGCAAATGGAAGATTCTGCGGGGAGAAAAAATGCTCTAGCGACTATGCTGGGAAGCAATACTCTGTGGGGATAGAGATGTTTTGCTGAATGTTGACAGTAGTTTGCTGAGGATACCTTTGCTGTATAGGAAGTAGTTGCTGAACTTCGCTGGGGTAAAAAGACTTTGTCGACGACGCTCTTTCCATGGCTTTTGGCTGAGGATAACCCAGTTATATCCTATTGAGGAAATAACTCTTTAAATAAAGCCGGACGACGCGTTCGTGCTCTGCGAGGGGATAAGCTTCCAGAATCTACTGGGGATAAGCTTATTGCTTGGGGAGATATGGATTCCAACTTTCCTGGGGAAACTGGGTTGGACTCTCCTGGGGAAGTTTGAATTGCAGGGAAGTGATTTCTTTTGAATGTTGAGACGCCGCCGGGGAACAATCTTTAGACCAAGACTGCCGGGGATGCTTGTTAAGAATACATGCTGCTGCTGGGGGAGTATTGAGATCTACGGGAGGATACTCAATTTCCTTGGGACTTGATAATTTTGCTTGGAGAAGAATGTATTGACTTGTTGAACCACTCTCTGGGGAATTAAGATACACTTGGCCGTGTTCTTTAGCTGAACCTACCTTGGTACCTTGGAGGATAGAGCAATTGGATCGCTTGGACAACTCTTTATTGCCCCTGTTTCTAGTGTCACCTGCAATGAATTCCTTTGTTTCGTATGCAAATATTTATGAGTTAGCAAATTATTGTCAATGCATACATCATAAATTGAACCTTGGACGTTCTTCGCAAAACAAAACAGAAAAAAGAAAAACACTTGGCACGTTTAACTTGAAAAATATATTTGTATTGATTTTGAATGGCCCGAATAGGCGTTTTGTATACAAGGGGCTGACGTCCTAGTAAGAGGTACGTCGCCGATCAAAAGAGTTTATACAAGTTTTGTACAAAAGAAAATAAAACAGCTGTGTGAAAGATGAATGATCCACTGGGTTTCAACTCTGCTATTGCCTTTATAACTCCGAGCGTCTCATCACTTGATGACCTTGGTTGAAGGTGAGGCTGACTGATCGATGCCGTTTGAACTTGATGCAGATACCGGATTCTGGATGCAAAGTGATCCAATGAGACATAGTATTACGCTTTATCCCTAACTTTTGCCTGGACTGCCCTTTCGGGTTTTCAGTCCACCGGGATACCCTTTTTTGCCGAAGCCGCCTTTTCAGGTTTTCGACTTGCCGGGTGTACAGATTTTTTCATTTTCATCCCTACATTTTGCCCGAACCCTTTTGGTTCGACGGGAAGCCCTAATTTTTGCCTAGGCGTGTCAGCCTAGCGGGTCTTTTTTCATGCGTAGTATTTTTTAACTATGTCTGCATTGGCGGGGTGAGGAAGGTCGTCACCATCCATGTTGGTTAATATCATTGCTCCTCCTGAGAACACATGCTTAACCACAAATGGCCCTTCATACGTAGGGGTCCATTTGCCCCTTGGATCACTCTGAGGAAGGATGATTCGCTTGATTACCAGATCCCCAACTTGATATTCCTGTGGTCTGACCTTCTTGTTAAATGCCCTGATCATTCGTTTCTGATACGTCTGACCATGACAGATAGCAGCGAGTCTCTTTTCATCAATGAGGTTGAGTTGATCAAGTCGTGTCTGGATCCAATCATCTTCGTCTAGATTTGCATCCTTCATTATCCGGAGAGAGGGAATTTGTACTTCAATCGGCAAGACTGCCTCCATGCCATAAACCAGAGAGAAGGGAGTTTCCCCGGTTGACGTCCTGGCTGAGGTACGGTACTCATGGAGAGCGAACGGTAACATCTCGTGCCAATCTTTGTAGGTCACTGTCATTTTTTGCACGATCTTCTTGATGTTCTTGTTAGCTGCTTCTACAGCCCCATTCATCTTCGGTCTGTAAGGAGAAGAATTGTGGTGCTGTATTTTGAACTGTTCGCAAAGCTCAGCAATCATCTTGTTGTTCAGATTGGTACCGTTGTCTGTAATAATCCGCTCAGGGACGCCGTACCGACAGATTAGATTGTGTCGAATAAACCGTGCCACAATAGTCTTGGTTACCGTAGCATAGGATGCTGCCTCAACCCACTTTGTAAAATAGTCGATCGCCACCAGGATGAAGCGATGTCCATTGGATGCCGTAGGTTTGATCTCGCCGATCATGTCTATGCCCCACATTGCAAACGGCCAAGGTGCAATCAGAACATTCAGGGGAACCGGAGGAACATGCACCTTGTCTGCATAGATCTGGCACTTGTGGCATGTCCTAGAATGTTGGTAGCAGTCAGCTTCCATGGTGGACCAGTAATATCCTGCCCGTAGGATCTTTTTAGCCATAGTATGTCCACTGGAATGTGTACCAAAGGTCCCTTCATGTAGCTCTTCCATGATTCGTTCCGCTTCGATCTTATCCACACAACGCAGTGAGGTTGAATCATGGTTTCGCTTGTACAAGATGCCGTTGCTTAGGAAGAACTTGGCTGCGAACCTCCTCAGGAATTTCTTATCATTGATGGATGCACCTTCAGGGTATTCCTGAGCTTCCAGATATCTTTTCACTTCGTGGTACCAAGGCTTCTCAGTTACCAATTCAGTTTCGAGGTCACAACAGTATGCCGGTTCGTCCAGTTTCCAGATGATGATCCGGGGAGCTTCATTATCCCATTTAACCTTGAACATTGAAGACATTGTAGCTAACGCGTCCGCTAACTGATTCTCTTCTCTTGGAAAATGCTCAAATGTTATCTCTGTGAAGTGGGGAATCAGGGTCAACACACATTCTCTGTAAGGAATCAAGTTTGGATGTTTCGTATCCCACTCTCCTTTGATCTGATTGATCACAAGAGCGGAATCTCCGAAGACACTTAGAAATTTGATCCTTAGGTCGATCGCAGCTTGAAGACCCATGATGCACGCCTCATACTCCGCCATGTTGTTGGTACAGTTGAAACACAGCCGGGCAGTGAGTGGAGTATGAGTACCTTGAGGGGATATGATTATGGCGCCGATACCATTTCCCAAAGCATTGGAGGCTCCGCCAAAGTGCATAGACCATCGGGATCCTGGCTCAGGTCCTTCATCCGGTCCAGGTACTTCACAATCTGTTACTATCATGATGCTTTCATCCGGAAACTCGAAGTTCATTGATTGATAGTCATCTACAGCTTGATGAGCTAAGTGGTCTGCCAATACACTCCCCTTGATGGCTTTCTGGGTTGTGTACTGAATGTCGTATTCCGTCAAGATCATTTGCCATCTTGCAATTCTCCCAGACAGAGCAGGCTTTTCGAATATGTACTTTATCGGATCCATCTTTGAGATCAACAAGGTAGTGTGAGTCAGCATATACTGTCTCAGCCGGCGAGCAGCCCATACCAAAGCGCAGCAAGTTTTCTCAAGCAGTGAGTATCGGGTCTCACAGTCGGTAAACTTTTTGCTAAGGTAATAAATGGCATGCTCTTTTCGGCCAGACTCGTCATGCTGCCCCAACACACACCCCATTGAGTTGTCAAGCACTGTTAGATATAGGATCAGAGGTCTCCCTTCAACCGGTGGCATAAGGATAGGTGGTTCTTGGAGATACTCTTTGATTCTGTCGAAGGCAGCCTGACATTCATCGTTCCAACGTACTACCTGATCTTTCTTCAGTAACTTGAAGATTGGCTCACAGGTGGCAGTCAGATGAGAGATGAAGCGAGCAATGTAATTCAGGCGCCCTAAAAAGCCTCTGACTTCCTTCTCTGTCTTGGGGACTGGCATCTCTTGAATAGCTTTGACCTTAGCAGGGTCCACTTGAATACCTTTATCACTGACCACGAAGCCTAGCAATTTCCCAGATCTTACCCCGAAGGTGCACTTGTTCGGGTTCAATCTCAGCTTGTACAATTTCAAACGATCGAACAACTTCTGTAGATGATCTAGATGCTCTTCCTCAGTCTGGGACCTAGCGATCATGTCGTCCACATACACTTCGATCTCATGATGGATCATATCATGAAATAAGGCAACCATGGCACGTTGGTAGGTTGCCCCAGCATTCTTTAATCCGAACGGCATGACCTTGTAACAGAAGGTGCCCCACTGAGTAACAAATGTAGTCTTTTCCATGTCTTCAGGTGCCATCTTAATCTGATTGTAGCCTGAAAAGCCATCCATGAAAGAGAATACCTTGTGCTGAGCTGTATTATCAACAAGGACATCAATGTGAGGTAAGGGGAAGTCATCCTTGGGGCTGGCCCTGTTTAGATCCCTGTAGTCGACACACATTCTGACCTTACCGTCCTTTTTAGGTACCGGCACCACATTAGCAACCCACTGAGGGTAAGAAGTTACTGCAAGGAAACCGGCATCAAACTGTTTCATGACCTCGGCTTTAATCTTCTCGGACATCTCTGGACGCATCCGACGAACCTTTTGTTTAACTGGAGGGCAGTCTTCCCTAGTCGGTAAATGATGGACGACAATATCGGTATCCAACCCTGGCATGTCTTCGTAGGACCAGGCAAAGATCTCCATATAGTCATGCAACATCTTGGTTAACCGTTGCTTCACGCTGAGCTCTAGGTTAGCACCAATCTTTACCTCTTTTCTGTCTGCTTCAGTACCCAGGTTTATGGTTTCCACTGGCTCTTCATGAGGTTGAATTGCCCTCTCTTCCTGAAGTAACAGTCTTGCAAGCTCGCCAGGCACTTCGCAATCATCTTCACCTTCGTCTTCGGCTAAGTTGATCGGATTTTCGAAGTTGTAATTGGCATTAGCAGAGCTGTTATCAGCGAGATCCGGAGTGGATTGGAACCTGTATGGGTGAGTGTGTGTGTAAATACAGCTGTTTTGAAAATTATGTAAAGGAAAGGAAAGATAGAAAAGGAACACAATATTTGCAATGCGAAAAACGTCCAAGATTTTCATTCATGATGTATAAAATGACAGTTCATATGCCCTCACAAATAGAACCACGGCGTCTCGGGTAAGACACCGGGCCATAGAGTTTATCAATGTTTATTACAAAATATCAAAACAAAGAAATTTATTACTTAGTGTTAAAAGAAACAGAGAGATTGTCCTTGGCGCTCCAATTGTTAAGTCCACCATCAGCAGCCGGGTAGATCCAGCTATCGAACTCAGTTTCATCAACTTCCCCTTCATCACCAATAGCATTAACCCCGTGAGCAGGCAGGGGAGCTGTCACCACATTAGGCTTGTCAGACGCCTCAAACTGTACCTCCTTAGCGTCAATGAGGTCCTGCAGCTTGTTCTTTAGTGCCCAGCAGTCATCAGTAGAGTGCCCCGGGCTTTCTGAGTGGTAAGCACAACGAGCATTAGGGTTGTACTTGGGAGATGCTGTATTGGGGAACTTTGGCGCCTCCCTGACAGTCACTAAATTAGTTGCGAGCAACTGTGGCAGGATCTGCGACAAGGTCATGTTTAAACGGGTGAATTCTCTCCGGGGTCTTTCCACCTTCTGAGCATTGTTTGGCCGGGGAGCGGCAGCAGGCTTAGCAATCATGACCGCACTGACAGATTGGCGGTGTTCATTTCTTTCTGATCTTCTAGAACCATACACGGCACTAGACTCTTTTTTAAACGGTTTCTTGTCCGAACTAGATGATGCAGCCTTTGCAATCTTCCCAGACTTTAATCCAGCTTCGATCCTCTCTCCAGTTAAGATCAAATCAGTGAAACCAGCAGAAGAATTCCCAATGAGATGGTTGAAGAATGGCCCAGATAGGGTCCCCAAGAACATGTCAACCAACTCCCGATCAGTCAATGGTGGCTGCACCCTGCCAGCCAGGTCTCTCCACTTCTGAGCGTACTCCTTAAAACCTTCGCTTGCACCTAACGCCATACCCTGGAGTTGGGTACGTGTGGGGGCAAGGTCGGCATTATACTGATACTGCTTGTAGAAAGCAGTAGCCAGCTCCTCCCAGTTACGAACTTTGGTCCCATCCAGCTGATAGAACCATTCGAGATGAGTCCCTGAAAGACTCTCCTGGAAGAAGTGGATCCATAGATTCTTGTCCGCAGAGTACGGCTGAATTTTCCGCACATAGGACCTCAAATGCAGCTTGGGACAAGATGCCCCGTCATACTTGGAGAAGGTGGGTGCTTTGAATTTATGTGGGATAATCACACCAGTCGACAAACCCAGATCTCCGAAATCCAGCCCAGGTGCCTGTTGCACCTCCATAGCTTTCAGCCTGTCCTCCAGCTGTTTGTATCTGTTGTCTTCAGGAGGGTACTGCTCTTCATCAAAATCCGTCTCGTTGTCGGAGACCACGGGAGTAGGAACCTTGACTTCTGCCTGAGAAGGACTCCTGCCAACAGAAGAACCAGCCTCTTCATGGTGCAGAGTATTACCCAACCTTCGGCCCGAGTTGAACAGAACAGTTCTTCTCTTCTTCTTTTTCTCCTTCTTCAGGAGCATAGTCTTCAGTTCTTCTTGGCCTTTAGCTAGACCCATGATTAGTTCTTGAAACTGCGCATTCTGCGCCTGGAGAGCCTTGATTGATGTCTCTGTTGATTCAGACCCGGGATTCATGATGCTGAAATAAACAGCGAAGAACTGTAAGCAACCTGAAAAGGGAAAAACCTGCTATGCACATGATGTATGAAATGTGTATGCAATGCATTCAAGGGTTCGAAAGTTCAGATTTGTTGTAGACAAGAAAAGAACACACGTTATCATTAAGGAAATCATTGTTTAATACATCAAGGCCTCATGGGCAAAAAGTACAAAAATCAAGTCAATCCCAAAATACACTGCGCATCCTCTTCGAAGCTATGTAGGTGTTGAGGTTCCTCTCCTCATGCAACAGACGGGTGAGCTCCAAGACCTTCTTTTCGCTGGCATGCAGACTAGTCTCAAGAGAATTCCTTTCCTCCTTAAGCTGGATCCAGCTCTTCTGCATCTCTTCCCAGGATGTGGGCATATCAGGGTGCTGAATAACATGAGACACTTCCCCTTCCAAGACAGATTCTTTGATTACTGGAAGCATGTGAGGATAAGGCATCACTAACTTCTGGGAGCGGGCGCGTACCCACTTGAGATAAGGCTCCAAAGGGATGGAGTTCCTGTGCCCCAGTGTCTTGCTGTCTATCCTACTAGGCATCCTCCAAGCTCTGATAAATCTCTGACGAAGTCCTTGAGTATCACTGTCGAAGTCAAAAACTATGTCGGGAATTAGCATGTCATGAGGACCGTCCCTCCGAGCATAACCAAACTGTCTCCAAGCCAGGCATGGGCTATAAGTAATACCTCCTCTGATTCCAAGTAAAGGAACATTAGGGTACTCCCCACAACGATCAATGATAGTGACATCTCCTCTGGACCTAGGACACCAATGTATATCTGCATGTGTAAGAGTCATCAACCGTTGTGACCATCTCAAACCCCGCTCATTCTTCAGGACTGATTGGGGAAGGTGCGAAATAAACCACCTTCCCAGGAGAGGAGTGCAACACATAAGGACACCTCTTTTTCTCATGGTTCGAGTGTAACATGAGTGAAGGATGTCCCCCAGCAATGTAGGTATGGGATTCCTGGACATAAAGATCTGGACGACACTGATATCAACAAGCTGATCTGGATTAGGGAATAACACCAAACCATAGACAAGGAGGGCCACAACTTCTTCAAAAGCTTGCAAGTCAAGGGAGTTCCAACATTCAAGAGCCTTCTCAAATAGAAACCTGGCTAAGAACCCTTTGACACCACTTCTAACTTCCCAATGTCCCTTGAGGTCAGATGACTGTAGGTGCAAGGCTTTAGCAATCTCTTCCAGCTTTGGTTCCTTTTCTGTACCGTTGAAGGGTAGCTGATCAAGGATAGGGATCTTCAGGAGCCGGGAGAACTCCTCCAATGTAGGTACCAACTGATAATCCAAGAAGGTAAAACAGTGATGCAGAGGGTCAAAGAATTGGAACAAGACCTTTATCATATCTTCCTTAATGTTGGTGTTGACCAAGCTGATGAGGCTTCCATGCCTTTCACTGAATGAAGAGTTCTCGGGAATCCTGGATATAAGCTCCTTAAGCTGAGGAGGGATCCTTACAAGATTGACCTGAATTGTCTTTCTACGAGCAGTTTCCATGTCCTACAAAACAAGAACAAAGATGAAAATTCGAACCCCTGAAATGGTTAGTCAATGCATATGATGCAGGATGATGTCATGATGCTATGATTAAACACACCACAGATATTTACAAAGACAAACATGTAAGGCACACAAGGCACACAAGACAAGCCCTTAAGGTTTAAGGCCAGCATGGGGTCTGGGTAGTACCCTCTTGAAGTTGGTGGGTTCATACCTGTCCTAATCAAAGTAACCGGGTTCTAAGGTTCCCAATATCACGGGATTGCTTTCATTGTTCATCGTTTCGATTTAGCCACTGAACTGGCGACCGAAATATTCCAGGAAAGCAACCCTCAATTGAGCGTAGTATCGAGTATCAACCAACCTCGGACTGCACCAAAGTCAGTTATCTCACTACCCTAAGGAGGCCAAGATAGTTCAATTAAGGTTCCTAAGGTCTGTTGATGCTTCACGACACCACGCGGAGGCCCCGTACTCTCCTTGACTGAACTCAAGGGTTACCGGTACACACCAAAGTGCCACATCAACGTAGCAGACTGTTTCAACCATGTCGGTATACCCCGCACAGTTCCCTCACAGCCTTGTTGCTACTTTCTAAGAAGGTATCCCCCAGATCCGGGTTAGGATCTATAGAACCCCCAAGACAGTCCCACAATTTAAAGCAAACAAGGAAAGCAACTGAAAACACAGTTATGAACTAACCCTAAGGTACACCTCACTTTAAGTTAAGTCCCCAGCAGAGTCGCCAGTTCTGTGATCGGTGGATCTGGAACTGACTGTTTAACGCTGGTTCGCGAAATGTCGCGGAAGCAAGAGTCGCCACCGTCTTTTATTTTCTCCAATTGGAAAGGACAAAAGCACAGAAAAATTCCTTAAAGAGATTGCTCTCGGTTCGGGAGGTAGATTATAGAAAGGGAAGGTGTTAGCACCCTTTCTATCCATGGTTATCCATGGGCTCTTAGATACTTGCTCAATGTGTTTTCAAAATTGTTTTGTGTACTTTTCAATGTGGGTTTAAAAAGTTTCTTTGAAAAATTTCAGATCGACTCATACGTCAGAGTGTTTGAAAAATTTGCTTTGAAAGCTTTTGAAAAGTGTTGGTGTGAAAAGATTTCAGTTTGTTTTGAAGAGAGCAAGTATCTACGAGAACCTACCTACCCTAAGGAATTCGTCTGTGTAAATGTCCTTTAAAGTAGTGCCATCCCACCATTGAGAGGTAGGTAGCACCACCGTTGGAGGTGTTCGGGTCAATTCGAGTTTTAGGGACGTGGTGATCACCAGAGCAATGGGAAGACACCTTAGAAGCTACCCTCATGCCAGGTTCCCGGATCATGAGGACTTACTAAGACGTCCTCTACTCGACGACCACCTTTCGAAAGGCAACAGTGAGGCGTACCCTAAGGGTGGTGTGTGCGAATTGTGTGTCATGTTTCAGTTATTTGTCTTGTCATGTTTGTCGTGTTCTACGCTTGATTTTAATTTGTCCATTCATTCTTGCATGCATATTTAACAGTTATAAAGTTTGCAAAAAATAAATCTAAGGCTATTACAAATGGCGCGGGTCCACATCGCCGAAATTAAACCGGACCCGATTTAGCAGAAAATAAATAAAGCCATAAAAGTGCGATAAATAAATGTACATGGCCTTGGGAGAGATACAGAGTTATAATAAGCAATAAAGTAAATGCGCAAAAGAAAATAATGAAAACAAAACTAGGGCGTTGGACCCTTTTGCGAACAATTAAAAGTTACATGAATTAATTAAATAAAGAGGAATTAAAATTAAAATTAAATGAAAAATGGTATTTTTGTGTTTTTTAGATTTAATGAGAAAAAGGAGTTAATTGAAATTAAATTAAAAGGTAAACCCTAATTCTAATATTTTTTTATTTATTATGAAAGAATTAAAATATAATCTACATTAAACCCTAATTTATTTATGTACAATTTTTTAATTTATAAAAATAAATAAATAAATAATTATTACTGAAAAAAGGGGAAAATTAAAAGAAAAATAAAAAGTTATTAAACCTAAGTTCTATTTTTTTGGATTTTTATTAAAAAGATTAAAACTATAACCTAATTAAACTAAATATTTACAAGCATTTATTTAGAAAATAATTAAAATAAAAATTATATTTTTGATGTTTTTCTGATTTTTAATGAAATTAAATAAACAATAATTAGAATAACATAATAATTAAAATAATGATTAAAAGATATAAGAAAAAATAAATAAATAAAATGGGCAAACCAGGGTGGGGTGTAGCCCCAGATTAGGAGGTGCAGGCCCTAGAACATTGGCCCAATAAGCTGGAAATTGGTTGACTTTCTTGGATCATGTGTCAGCGTTTTGACCTGGTGTATGGTGCATCTTAAATCTTGGCCATGGATCTGATGCCTTTTGGACGCGTGGAGGTTGGATGAGGATGGAACATGGTAGTCCTGGACGTTAGCAAAGCATTGGATCTCATATTGAAAAATAGCATTGAAATTTTGCCAGACCTGGGACTTGAACCCAGGTCTTTGATGTCACATGCATAGCGTGTTACCACTGAGCCACTGAGCGTTAGTTAACATATCATGGTAAACAAACAATAAAAAACAAAATCAGCGCATAGTAATTAAAATGCGCGCAAATTTGAAACAACCAACCATGGCCTGCCAACGCATCGTCTCTTTCGTTTTCCTGGAACATAAAGAACAAAGGCCACGGTTTTCGTTGTGTTCTCTTAGGGCCTCTATCAGAAAATAGCGAATAGGCCCTCGACGCTCATAAATTGAGCGCGAGGGTTGGAATCCTTTCGTCTTCAACCACTGAGTCCATTGGTGGTCATCTGGGGCTCTAATTTTGCTTTATTATGAAAGCCCCAAATCTAAGAACCTGCAAACCCTAGCAATCGATCATGGCAAAACCTTATATATGATACGAAAATCAAATTGAAGGCAATGGTTAGCTTCACAATCAAACAAGGAATAAGAATCAGCAATTAAATTTCATGAAAGATGCCTAGAACATGATATGCGTTTAAGAATTTTTTGCTATACAGTCAAGGGTCTTGTTACCAATTCTTAGGGTCTGAGTTGATGCTAATGATTGGGAAACGTCCAGTGGTGCTTCAGGATGCTAATGGGATGAAAGTTGAAGCTTGAATCGACCTCCAAGGCACTTTTCAGATTTGAGTTTTTTAGAGAAATTTTCAATATGCAATGGCTTGTTTGGGCGCAGCTTGCAGTCTCATTGCATTAGGGTTCTGTTCTAGTATTTGTATGGAACGATTTAGGTCAAAAAGATTGAATAAAATCCATGGCCATAATGGTTTTTGAAGATTTGATTTCAATGATCTTTTCATATCGTTTTTCTCATGCATTTTGTACCAAATCTGATCAATTAGCACCAAACCTTTCCCTATTAACATGTGCACGAATTATAGAAGCCAAATCATGCATAAAAAGATTTTTTTAGGTTAGGTTTATATTTTTCATGTATTAAAATAATTTAAATGAATATAAATTAATATAAATTCAAATAAATAATTAAAAAATATGAAAATACTTCCCTTTGGGCCTAATGGTCGTGCATAGGCTTGGCATGAAGAAACTTGGAGGAAAAATGGGCCCATTTGCATTTTTAGGCCTTTTGCATCAATGTTGACTTTTCAAAATTCCCAAAAATTTCCCAACTTCCACAAGGCATAACTTGGTCAATTTTTAAGCTTTTCACATGTTCTTGGACATTTTGGAAAGGTCTTTGAGTCCTCTAACCAATGCCTTTGGTCCCATGTCATTTTGATTTACCAATCTCAAGTTATGGCCTTTGACTTAAAGTCCCTTTTTGTTGACTTTTGAAAATGACCTATAATGTTGAAATTGATAACTTTTTGTGAGAGCATTTCTTGGACTTGAAGTATGAAGATGAGTTGTAGGAAATGTCTTTCTCTTCAAAATGAGCTTTGGATGGAATTTTTCTGATAATCTATGTGAAAGTTATGCCCTAGTCAATTTCAGTTGACTTTTTCAGCTGTCCAAATATAGCAACTTTTGCATATTTGATGATTTCTGAGCCAAATTTTGAGAATCATGATCAAGCATTGATCAAATGATGTTTGTGGCTTCAAAATGATATGTTGACCAAAAATTTGAACTTTTGACTGTCAAATGACCATTTTGCCCCTACAGTTGACTGTAGTGCAATCTAGGGTTTTGACTGTGCAATTTTGAGCTGAATGCCTTGAAACTTGACATGAGGATACTTGACCATCTTTGTAGGCATATGAGACTTGATTGGGCCTTTGAAAACTTCCAATTCTTGATCAGAACACAAACCCTAGTTTTGACTGTATGAGAAGCTGTTGAGCTGCACAACCCTTGGGGAATTTTGTGGCCTTGACTTGACAAATCTTGGAGAATATGGGAGGGCAAATTTTGGGGTACAACAGTTGCCCCTGTTCAATCTTCTTAGACCTGAGGATGCAGATTGGCGGACGTGCCTTTCGTAATCCGAGGGTAGAAGATGATTGGACACTAGAGTGCCCAGAAATTTGCGCTCACATAGTAACAGTGATGGGGGAATGGACTTATAGATGCCATTTGGAGATGAGGATAGGATGATGGGCTTATAGATGCCATCTGGATGTTGATCGCGTAGGAGATTCCTTAGCGAGAACCTGCATACCTGCAAAAGAGAAAATGAGTACCTGACACGTTGCAGGAGCTGATTTTAGATGCTTGGTATAAATGTGTCCTGACTGGTTACAAGAGCTGAGTCTGGAGCTTCAAACACTGATGAATGAACCAGGGATGGTTGCTACCTTAGCATACATGGTAAGGGAACCTTGGGCGACTTTAGCTTCAACAACGCTCGTTGAGAAAAATCTTGGGTGTCTTCTACTGGAATAAGAATCAGGGAGATCTTAGGGTCGATCTGACTGAACCAGGGAGGCCTTTTGACTGGGTAGGAAACAGGAAAATCTTAGGGTCGATTTAACTGAACCGGTCTAGGTCTTGAAATATCTTCAACTGGATAAGCATCAGGGAGATCTTAGGGTCGATTTGACTGAACCAAGAGAAGGCCTTTGACTGGATAAGTATCAGAAAAATCTTAGGATCGATTTAACTGAACCGGTCTAGGTCTTGAAACATCTTCAACTGGATAAGCATCAGGGAGATCTTAGGGTCGATTTGACTGAACCAAGAGAAGGCCTTTGACTGGATAAGTATCAGAAAAATCTTAGGATCGATTTAACTGAACCGGTCTAGGTCTTGAAACATCTTCAACTGGATAAGTATCAGGGAGATCTTAGGGTCGATCTGACTGAACCAGAGAAGGCCTTGGACTGGATAAGCATCAGGAAAATCTTAGGGTCGATTTAACTGAACCAGACAAGGTCTTGGAATAACTTCAATTGGATAAGTATCAGGGAGATCTTAGGGTCGATCTGACTGAACCAGAGAAGGCCTTGGACTGGATAAGCATCAGGAAAATCTTAGGGTCGATTTAACTGAACCGGTCTAGGTCTTGAAATATCTTCAACTGGATAAGCATCAGGGAGATCTTAGGGTCGATCTGACTGAACCAAGAGAAGGCCTTGGATTGGGTAAGAATCAGGAAAATCTTAGGGTCGATTTAACTGAACCGGTCTAGGTCTTGAAATATCTTCAACTGGATAAGCATCAGGGAGATCTTAGGGTCGATCTGACTGAACCGGTCAAAATCTTGAGACGTGATTGAGAATTTAACTGCATCTTTCCTGAAAGGTAAGAGTCAGTCATATGCAATGCATGATATGGATTAAGCAATGATGTTATCAATATAAACGAGACTTGTATGATGCAATACGTTATGCATGCTATAATGATGTATGTGACGTTTTATGAATGTTTTCGTCTTAGGAAAGTGAATCCTTGACGGGTGCCGGGAAGTTGTATCCTGGGCTGACGTTGAAGAATAGATTTTGCTTCCGTTGGGGATGATAGTTGCAAGAATACCGGTAGGAGAAGATGACTCCGTTGCGGAATAACTTGGCAAATGGAAGATTCTGCGGGGAGAAAAAATGCTCTAGCGACTATGCTGGGAAGCAATACTCTGTGGGGATAGAGATGTTTTGCTGAATGTTGACAGTAGTTTGCTGAGGATACCTTTGCTGTATAGGAAGTAGTTGCTGAACTTCGCTGGGGTAAAAAGACTTTGTCGACGACGCTCTTTCCATGGCTTTTGGCTGAGGATAACCCAGTTATATCCTATTGAGGAAATAACTCTTTAAATAAAGCCGGACGACGCGTTCGTGCTCTGCGAGGGGATAAGCTTCCAGAATCTACTGGGGATAAGCTTATTGCTTGGGGAGATATGGATTCCAACTTTCCTGGGGAAACTGGGTTGGACTCTCCTGGGGAAGTTTGAATTGCAGGGAAGTGATTTCTTTTGAATGTTGAGACGCCGTCGGGGAACAATCTTTAGACCAAGACTGCCGGGGATGCTTGTTAAGAATACATGCTGCTGCTGGGGGAGTATTGAGATCTACGGGAGGATACTCAATTTCCTTGGGACTTGATAATTTTGCTTGGAGAAGAATGTATTGACTTGTTGAACCACTCTCTGGGGAATTAAGATACACTTGGCCGTGTTCTTTAGCTGAACCTACCTTGGTACCTTGGAGGATAGAGAAATTGGATCGCTTGGACAACTCTTTATTGCCCCTGATCTAGTGTCACCTGCAATGAATTCCTTTGTTTCGTATGCAAATATTTATGAGTTAGCAAATTATTGTCAATGCATACATCATAAATTGAACCTTGGACGTTCTTCGCAAAACAAAACAGAAAAAAGAAAAACACTTGGCACGTTTAACTTGAAAAATATATTTGTATTGATTTTGAATGGCCCGAATAGGCGTTTTGTATACAAGGGGCTGACGTCCTAGTAAGAGGTACGTCGCCGATCAAAAGAGTTTATACAAGTTTTGTACAAAAGAAAATAAAACAGCTGTGTGAAAGATGAATGATCCACTAGGTTTCAACTCTGCTATTGCCTTTATAACTCCGAGCGTCTCATCACTTGATGACCTTGGTTGAAGGTGAGGCTGACTGATCGATGCCGTTTGAACTTGATGCAGATACCGGATTCTGGATGCAAAGTGATCCAATGAGACATAGTATTACGCTTTATCCCTAACTTTTGCCTGGACTGCCCTTTCGGGTTTTCAGTCCACCGGGATACCCTTTTTTGCCCAAGCCGCCTTTTCAGGTTTTCGACTTGCCGGGTGTACAGATTTTTTCATTTTCATCCCTACATTTTGCCCGAACCCTTTTGGTTCGACGGGAAGCCCTAATTTTTGCCTAGGCGTGTCAGCCTAGCGGGTCTTTTTTCATGCGTAGTATTTTTTAACTATGTCTGCATTGGCGGGGTGAGGAAGGTCGTCACCATCCATGTTGGTTAATATCATTGCTCCTCCTGAGAACACATGCTTAACCACAAATGGCCCTTCATACGTAGGGGTCCATTTGCCCCTTGGATCACTCTGAGGAAGGATGATTCGCTTGATTACCAGATCCCCAACTTGATATTCCTGTGGTCTGACCTTCTTGTTAAATGCCCTGATCATTCGTTTCTGATACGTCTGACCATGACAGATAGCAGCGAGTCTCTTTTCGTCAATGAGGTTGAGTTGATCAAGTCGTGTCTGGATCCAATCATCTTCGTCTAGATTTGCATCCTTCATTATCCGGAGAGAGGGAATTTGTACTTCAATCGGCAAGACTGCCTCCATGCCATAAACCAGAGAGAAGGGAGTTGCCCCGGTTGACGTCCTGGCTGAGGTACGGTACCCATGGAGAGCGAACGGTAACATCTCGTGCCAATCTTTGTAGGTCACTGTCATTTTTTGCACGATCTTCTTGATGTTCTTGTTAGCTGCTTCTACAGCCCCATTCATCTTCGGTCTGTAAGGAGAAGAATTGTGGTGCTGTATTTTGAACTGTTCGCAAAGCTCAGCAATCATCTTGTTGTTCAGATTGGTACCGTTGTCTGTAATAATCCGCTCAGGGACGCCGTACCGACAGATTAGATTGTGTCGAATAAACCGTGCCACAACAGTCTTGGTTACCGTAGCATAGGATGCTGCCTCAACCCACTTTGTAAAATAGTCGATCGCCACCAGGATGAAGCGATGTCCATTGGATGCCGTAGGTTTGATCTCGCCGATCATGTCTATGCCCCACATTGCAAACGGCCAAGGCGCAGTCAGAACATTCAGGGGAACCGGAGGAACATGCACCTTGTCTGCATAGATCTGGCACTTGTGGCATGTCCTAGAATGTTGGTAGCAGTCAGCTTCCATGGTGGACCAGTAATATCCTGCCCGTAGGATCTTTTTAGCCATAGTATGTCCACTGGAATGTGTACCAAAGGTCCCTTCATGTAGCTCTTCCATGATTCGTTCCGCTTCGATCTTATCCACACAACGCAGTAAGGTTGAATCATGGTTTCGGTTGTACAAGATGCCGTTGCTTAGGAAGAACTTGGCTGCGAACCTCCTCAGGAATTTCTTATCATTGATGGATGCACCTTCAGGGTATTCCTGAGCTTCCAGATATCTTTTCACTTCGTGGTACCAAGGCTTCTCAGTTACCAATTCAGTTTCGAGGTCACAACAGTATGCCGGTTCGTCCAGTTTCCAGATGATGATCCGGGGAGCTTCATTATCCCATTTAACCTTGAACATTGAAGACATTGTAGCTAACGCGTCCGCTAACTGATTCTCTTCTCTTGGAAAATGCTCAAATGTTATCTCTGTGAAGTGGGGAATCAGGGTCAACACACATTCTCTGTAAGGAATCAAGTTTGGATGTTTCGTATCCCACTCTCCTTTGATCTGATTGATCACAAGAGCGGAATCTCCGAAGACACTTAGAAATTTGATCCTTAGGTCGATCGCAGCTTGAAGACCCATGATGCACGCCTCATACTCCGCCATGTTGTTGGTACAGTTGAAACACAGCCGGGCAGTGAGTGGAGTATGAGTACCTTGAGGGGATATGATTATGGCGCCGATACCATTTCCCAAAGCATTGGAGGCTCCGTCAAAGTGCATAGACCATCGGGATCCTGGCTCAGGTCCTTCATCCGGTCCAGGTACTTCACAATCTGTTACTATCATGATGCTTTCATCCGGAAACTCGAAGTTCATTGATTGATAGTCATCTACAGCTTGATGAGCTAAGTGGTCTGCCAATACACTCCCCTTGATGGCTTTCTGGGTTGTGTACTGAATGTCGTATTCCGTCAAGATCATTTGCCATCTTGCAATTCTCCCAGACAGAGCAGGCTTTTCGAATATGTACTTTATCGGATCCATCTTTGAGATCAACAAGGTAGTGTGAGTCAGCATATACTGTCTCAGCCGGCGAGCAGCCCATACCAAAGCGCAGCAAGTTTTCTCAAGCAGTGAGTATCGGGTCTCACAGTCGGTAAACTTTTTGCTAAGGTAATAAATGGCATGCTCTTTTCGGCCAGACTCGTCATGCTGCCCCAGCACACACCCCATTGAGTTGTCAAGCACTGTTAGATATAGGATCAGAGGTCTCCCTTCAACCGGTGGCATAAGGATAGGTGGTTCTTGGAGATACTCTTTGATTCTGTCGAAGGCAGCCTGACATTCATCGTTCCAACGTACTACCTGATCTTTCTTCAGTAACTTGAAGATTGGCTCACAGGTGGCAGTCAGATGAGAGATGAAGCGAGCAATGTAATTCAGGCGCCCTAAAAAGCCTCTGACTTCCTTCTCTGTCTTGGGGACTGGCATCTCTTGAATAGCTTTGACCTTAGCAGGGTCCACTTGAATACCTTTATCACTGACCACGAAGCCTAGCAATTTCCCGGATCTTACCCCGAAGGTGCACTTGTTCGGGTTCAATCTCAGCTTGTACAATTTCAAACGATCGAACAACTTCTGTAGATGATCTAGATGCTCTTCCTCAGTCTGGGACCTAGCGATCATGTCGTCCACATACACTTCGATCTCATGATGGATCATATCATGAAATAAGGCAACCATGGCACGTTGGTAGGTTGCCCCAGCATTCTTTAATCCGAACGGCATGACCTTGTAACAGAAGGTGCCCCACTGAGTAACAAATGTAGTCTTTTCCATGTCTTCAGGTGCCATCTTAATCTGATTGTAGCCTGAAAAGCCATCCATGAAAGAGAATACCTTGTGCTGAGCTGTATTATCAACAAGGACATCAATGTGAGGTAAGGGGAAGTCATCCTTGGGGCTGGCCCTGTTTAGATCCCTGTAGTCGACACACATTCTGACCTTACCGTCCTTTTTAGGTACCGGCACCACATTAGCAACCCACTGAGGGTAAGAAGTTACTGCAAGGAAACCGGCATCAAACTGTTTCATGACCTCGGCTTTAATCTTCTCGGACATCTCTGGACGCATCCGACGAACCTTTTGTTTAACTGGAGGGCAGTCTTCCCTAGTCGGTAAATGATGGACGACAATATCGGTATCCAACCCTGGCATGTCTTCGTAGGACCAGGCAAAGATCTCCATATAGTCATGCAACATCTTGGTTAACCGTTGCTTCACGCTGAGCTCTAGGTTAGCACCAATCTTTACCTCTTTTCTGTCTGCTTCAGTACCCAGGTTTATGGGTGCAACTCTAAGAAACTTCAATGGAATTTCTGGGAATTTGGCACTAGTAGCAACTTCCTCTTGTTCTCCTTCTCCTCTCAAAACCCTATTCCTCTTTCTCTTGTTTTCCTTTTCCTGATAACACTATACTCTCTTTCTCCTCTAATTCTATTTCTACTATAATAATATTATATTACTTACTCTCTTAATAAATTTAAATGAGCCTAAGTGAGACACCCCCTTATTACTTCACAACACCATAAATTAAGCCCAATCTCATTTTTAAGCTTAATAATAAAAATAATACCTCAACTTAATTCCACCAAACTAAATCCGATTATTTACCATGCCAACTTAATAAAAATAATTCCGATGATAAAAATTTGAATTAATATAAAATATCAAAAAAAAAGTTTAATTAAATAAATAATTAAATATCGGGGCGTTACAAACCACGTTCTTTCCAGACAATGAGCTGAAAGGAAGGCTAAAGCAAAATTCTTCCACGAGGGATAGCTCAGTGGGGAAATTGAAAGGATATACACTTTCTTCTTAAGGCTAACACTCTATTGGAGAGAGGATAATATAACTCTGTAAAATAGGGTAATATGTCAACAAAATATTAATGGATACACATGAGCAATGATTTGCTAAAATTTAACTATGCATGATGTGTGTATGAATGTATGAATATCATCATGTATATGCTGACAAAACAAACGTATAACACTGGGGACAACTAGAAAAAACCAACTTGGGTACAGCCAATACTTGGCTAAATCACATCCAAGATGAAAATTTCATGAGAAAGTAAGCACCAACTGAGGAAACAAATTCCTATTTCGCGTCTTAACTCTACCGGGAAAGAACAAAATCATAATAGTAAACCAATACAAATATAGGGATATAACAACTTCCTCCAGGCTTCACCGGGGAATATCACATAGACTTCAAAGGAGAGAAAGCAAATATTTCACGGTCTGTACTTCTATTCGAGATTTCCATACTGACTTTAGTAGGGAACACAAAACCATATTACTGAGACATCAGCTGGGGATATTGTATTATCTTCATCGGGGAGGATAACAACACATAGTTAAGGGGGCACCAAGATAAATTCTTCAATACTGAGGGTAATGATTACACTAACTTCTCTGGGGAGAAATTATGAAACTTCACGGGGATATCCTTACCTAGGGATTTAAGAAATCAAATGTTACAGAAAGAAATCAAACTTATGGGGATTTTAAATTAAATCCAGCACTTGGCGGGAGAAAACCCAAAGAGTTGATATTGTTTAAGCATTTATTAGAAAAGACATTGCCCTCATCTTGTTGTCTGGAAAACAAACAACAACAAAAAATGCTAGCACTGCAAAGGGTGATGTTTTGCAAATGGTTCCATCTCAGCACACTAAGAGGGAAAAGAATTTCAACATGCGAGTGAAGACCTTACTGGGGAATCTGGGGTAGAGACTTCATACCATGCAAACCTAAAATCAGAATGTACCAAGACTTGACTGGGGGAAATGGGATCACAAACCCAATACCGCACCATACTTCAATTATCGAAGAAACACAAAAAGATCATACTGGCACCAGTAAAAGTGACTCGGGAGAGTCTTCTTGGGGAATTCTGACCTCAAAAAAAATATCTTGTTCGTCCATTCCCGGAGCCACTATTTTTGTTCTCCTTGAGTCACAACATCTAAAGAAAGAAGTGGTTTGTAAATTCTTTTCAATAAAGCAAATTTTTATTTAATCTGTTTGCTTTGAAAATTACCATCAATAATAAATGAAGTCTTTATAAGCTGAATAAAATAAGAATTTCAAAGAATTGGATAAAAGCTCAAACTTTATTAATAGAATGGTAGTCTGCAAATGGCGAGACTCTATAGATGATTACAAAGTTTAGAAAATGGTAATATACATTGGAAAAGATACATTCAAATAGAATGACCACTTTTCTCCCTAACAACTTTGAATTCCTGAGCAGAGACTTCGGCTGAAGATCAGTGAGGATCTAAGAAGATTGTTGCTTCAACGATCAAGTCTTGTTTGATGCAGTTGCGGGTTTTCAACCTACCGGGAACATTTATTCTATTTATGTCTCTAATTTTTACCTAGACCACCCTTTCGAGTTTTCGGCCTACCGAGACGCTCCTTTTTGCCTAAGCCACCCTTTCGGGTTTTTGTCTTAGCGAGTTGTTCTTTTATTTTTCTAGATGAAGTGTTTCTTGACTATATCAGCATTTAGAGGACATGGGAACTCCTCGCCATTCATTGTTTCAAGAATCAATGCACCGCCAGAGAAGGCTTTCTTGACAACATATGGGCCTTCAAAATTGGGAGTCTACTTTCCCTTAGAATCATCATTAAAAGACATGATCTTCCTGAGCACGAGGTCTCCTTCAATGAATTCTCGAGGCTTGAACTTCTTGTCAAAAGCTTTCTTCATTCTTTTATGGTATAAATGACCATGACACAAGGTCGTCATTCTTTTCTCTTCAATCAAATTCAATTGGTCAAACCTATTCTGGACCCATTCAACCTCTGACAACTTGGTTTCCATTATCACACGTAAAGAGGGCATCTCAACCTCAACGGGGAGCACTGCTTTCATGCATACACGAGGGAGAACAAGTTTCCCTTGTTGAAGTGCGGACAGATGTTCGATACCCATGAAAAGCAAAAGGGAGCATCTCATGCCAATCTTTATAGGTAACAACCATTTTCTGGATGATCTTGTTGATGTTCTTATTAGCAGCTTCAACAACCCCATTCATCTTTGGCCTGTAAGGAGATGAATTATGGTGGACAATCTTGAACTATTCACAAAGTTTAGTCATCATCTTGTTATTCAGATTTGAGCCGTTGTCGGTGATAATTCTTCTTGGCACACCATACCGACATATCTGATTATTCTTGATAAAACGCACTACCACCTGTTTAGTGACATTAGCATATGAAGCTGCTTCCACCCACTTGGTGAATTAGTGAATTTCCACCAAGATAAAGCGATGTCCATTCGATTCCTTTGGTTAAATCATTCCAATCATGTCAATACCCCACATAGAGAAAGGCCATGGGGATGAAATAACATTGAGAAGCATTGGAGGCACATGAATTTTGTCAGCATAAGTATGGCATTTATGGCACTTCTTTGCAAATTTGTAACAGTTTGATTCCATTGTCAGCCAATATTAACCTGCCTTAAGCATCTTCTTTGCCATCGAATGTCCATTGGCATGGGTACCAACGAAACCTTCATGGATTTCATTCATCAACATGTTTGTTTCATGTCTATCCACGCATCTGAGCAAGACCATGTCATAATTTCTTTGGTATAACACATCTTCATTGAGGAAAAAACTTCTTGCCAACCTTGTCAATGTCTTTCTATGTTTATTTGATGCACCAGTCGGGTATTCTTGAGTCTGGAGAAAATGCTTGATATCATAATACCAAGGTTTTTCATATGACATTTCCTCTGCTGCAAACACATGAACCGGTCTATCCAAAAGTTACACTTATGATACGAGGCACATCGTTCCAAGTATTCACTTGATACATAGAATCCAGAGTTGCCAAAGCATCTGCCATCTGATTTTCATTTCTAGGAATATGATGGAATTCAACTTTGTTAAATAATGGTAATAATCTTCTAGCATAGTATTTGTAAAGGATCAAGCCAGGGTGACGAGTATCCCATTATCCTTTAATCTGATTTACTACCAAAGCTGAATCGCCATACACGTCTAGAACTTTGATTCTGAGATCAATAGCCTCCTCGAGACCCATGATAAAAGCTTCATACTCTTCCATATTATTAGTACAATCAAATGCCAGCCTTGCAGTAAAAGGAATGTGTGATCCATGAGGAGTTATAATCACAACACCAATTCCTTTCCCATAAGCATTCACAGCTCCATCAAACACCATACCCCACCAGGATTCAGGATCAGGACCTTCCCTAGGAAAAGGTTCATCACAATCTTTCACTTTCAAAAACATAACATCCTCATCAAGGAAATCATATTTAACAGACTGATAATCATCCATCAGTTGGTGAGCAAGATAATCCTCCAAAACACTGCTCATTATAGCTTTCTGGGTACAATATTAAATATCGTATTCAGACAGCCACATCTTCCAACGAGCGATTCTCCCAGTAAGGGTAGGCTGTTCAAAGATATAATTAATTGGATCCATTTTTGAAATCAACCAAGTAGTATGATTCAACATATATTGTCGCAACCGCTTTGCCTCCCAAGCCAGAGAACAACATATCTTTTCCAGCATAGAATACCGTGACTTACAGTCAGTAAATTTCTTACTGAGATAGTAGATGGCATATTTTTTCTTTCCTGTTTCATCTTGTTGTCCCAAAATACAGCCCATAGAATTATCCAACACTGTCAGATACATGATCAATGGTCTTCCTTCAATGGGATGGAGCAAGATAGGAGGTTCAAGTTGATATTCTTTGATACTTTTAAATGCCCTTTGGCAATCATCCATCCATACACAACCCTGATCTTTCTTTAACAACTTAAAGACCGGTTCACACGTTACAGTCATGTGGGAAATGAATCTGGAAATGTAATTCAACCGCCCAAGGAAGCCTCTAACTTGCTTTTCACTCCATGGCACAGGCATTTCTTGAATTACTTTGACTTTATCAGGGTCAACTTCAATTGCTTTCTGGCTGACAATGAAACCTAACAATTTCCCTGATCGGACACCGAAGGTGCATTTATTTAGATTCAAGCGAAGACGATACTTCCTCAAACGCTGAAACAATTTCAAAAAATCTTCTCTATGCCCTTCTTCGGTATGTGATTTAGAAATCATGTCATCAACATATACCTCAATTTCCTTGTGCATCAGATCATGGAATATGGTTGTCATAGTCCCCTGGCATGTCGCACCAGTGTTCTTCAACCCGAAAGGCATCACTTTGTAATAAAATGTTCCCCAGAGTGTGATAAACATTGTTTTTCCATGTCCTCAGGAGCCATTCTTATTTGATTATATCTAGGAAATCTGTCCATGAACGAGAATACTTTTAATTTTGCTGTACAATCAACCAACATATCAATATGTGGCAATGAAAAATCATCTTTTGGACTAACTTTATTTAGATCTATGTAATCTACGCACATGCGGACTTTTCTGTCTTTCTTTGGTACAGGTACAACATTGGCAATCCATTGAGGGTACACTGATGTCACAAGAAACCGACAATTATTTGTTTTAACACTTCTTCTTTGATTTTCACTACCATATGAGGGTGAGTTCTTCTCAACTTCTGCTTGACTGGCGGGCACTCTGGCTTCAAAGGCAAATGATGCTCCACAATATCAGTATCTAGACCAAGCACATCTTGGTATGACCAAGCAAAGATGTCCACATACTCTTTCAATAATTCAGTCAACCAACTTTTCATATCAGGATGCAACAATGCTCCAATTTTGACTTCCTTTGACTCTTCCTCTGAACCCAAATTGATTGTCTCCAACGACTCTTTATACGGATGAATGGAATTTTCCTCACGCTCGAGCAACCATGAAACCTCTTTGGAATCTCATCATATTCTTCTTCTTTGGTCCCATACACAGGATATTCAAAGTTGGGAGAGGGTGCATGGTCGTTGTATTCAACAAGTTTTTTAATTAACCCGCACATGTGATTTATGATTGCTTTTATAAACTAACACATATATCAAGTGATTATGCATATTTATTTACAGTTATTATTTATTCAAAAAGAAAGGGTTTTTTCTGATTACCATTTTCTAAGAAAAAGCAGAAAATAAAAACACAATTTGAGAGTCAAAGACAACTTTTATTTATGATTTTAATGATCAAAGCAAACAGATAAGCCCATACCATATTAACTTTCACCTTGGGAAGAGTGAAAGCTTTTTGAAAAGATAAACAAAACAAATTACTTTGAGACATGGATGCCAGAGGGGACATCAAAAGTGAACCAGTTCTAGATTCTGACTCCAGACGTCACATAATTCAGTATCCCATGTTCTTCTTCATCCTCCGCAATAGCATTAACTCCAGAAACTGTTGGGTGAAGGTATCCTCCACTGTGGAAAATATCCTGATAGCTGCTCACAGTAGACTTCGGCTTCAAGTTTTCACCTTTGCCATTCTTCGCAGAAAATCCCAATCCAGCTCTGTTCTTGTTCATCGGCAGGTCAACAATATTCCCCTATACTTTACTAGGGCCATTACGCACAACCTGCTGAGCATCTCTGAATGAAGCCATGGAATTCTCATTCTCTGTTACGTTATCAACGAATAAAGCTTGGAACTGCGTTCCAAAAACAACTTCATATGCTTCTATAACACTAAAAGATGATAGATGAGATATCAACAATGCTTGCTCTCCATTTATAATGACCAGCTTTCCTTCTCACACGAACTTCAGTTTTTGGTGTAGATTTGAAGTGACAGCCCCTGCCTCATGTATCCATGGTCTTCCCAGTAAGCACCTGTATGCGGGTACAATATCCATGACTTGAAAAGTAATTTGGAAAAGGTGTGGGCCTATATGGATAGGCTGATCCACTTCCCCAATAACAAACTTCCTTGATTCATTGAAATATTTTACAATAATACCACGTGGGCGCATGGGAGCCCCTTGATACTCTAGCTTTATCAGCGTGCTCCTTGATATAACATTTAAGGCGGACCCATTATCAATCAACACATTTGATAATGAATCATTTTTACAGTTCATGGATATATGGAGAGCCAAATTGTGATTCCTCCCTTCGTCAGGTGATTCATCATCGCAAAAGCTTAAGTTATTACAGGACATAATATTACCTACCACACTTCTGAATTGAACTAACGACATATCACACTCCACGAAGTCTTGATGCAATACCTGTATTAAAGATTCTCTATGGGGAGCAGAATTCATCAATAATATTAGGATAGATATCTTTGAAGGAGTCTGCAACAGCTGATCTACAATTCGGTAGTCGCTCATTTTGATAATCTTCAAAATATCATCCACATCTTTCTCCAGGGTAGCACCACTGGACTCCCCTACAGCTTTCTTATTCTCAACACTTTCCACAACTTTCTTACCAGTATTATCATTTCCTCGAACAACCAGTGCAAATACACGACCACTACGAGTCACTCTACTAGTCTCAGCAATATTCTCGATATTAGACAAAGGCTGGATGGGAACTTCCACACCATCCTCTAAAATAGTAGCATTGTACTTGTACAATACAACTTTGTCTGATTTTTAAGGAACAAGCCCTGGAAAGAAAATCAGCATTAGGGCAAAGACTGACTTGCTACAATATTCAATCTCGACAGGGGCAAAATTATTAAAACAAGGCACAATTACGTTCACACCTTCTTCAAAAAATTTGGGTACCAAAGAATCATCGCCGGAGAACATATCCTCATCTAAGGAAAAGAATTAATCCACAGAAGCATATTCATCATTTGATTCAACCTCATCAAGGAAAACTTGAATCTTATTAACCTTATAGTAATAATCTCTTTGGCTTTAAACCTTGATATTTCCATTATTCAATAACAACTGAATACCTCTTTTTACAATGGAACATCCTTGGGAATCCCTGCAACAAACCCGACAAGATCCATAATGGTGCTCTACCTGACCAACCATGTGGCAGAAGGTAGCATGAAATTGCACGATATCATCATTCATATGGTCCACATCAAAGATCCATAACTCTCAGGGACATCCAAAGACCATGTTCACTTCTTCATAATATTCTTCCCTAGGCCTGATTATATGGATGGGGCCCTCATCTATCATCTCCTACAGACCAACCTTTATCTTATCGCAACCTTGTATATCAGTACTACAAATACCACAACCAGCATGGTCATGAGTATAGTAACTAAAATCGCAAAGGTATGCATGCTTATTTACCAAGCCTCCTCTGACCAAGTTGATATCATAAATGCGGAAGTCCCCTGGACAACCAGCAACCATGTTGACATTATTCGCTCCTCCATGCTTTGGCAGAGGATTATCTCTGCCATTAGGGCTAACATCCTTAAAGGATAAAAGGCTAGATCTCACCATTTTATGTACCTCCGATTTCAGGGGATAACCGTTTTCCACATTATGCCCTGGTGCACCCTGATGGAAAGCGCACGTCTGATTTGCCTTATAGTACCAAGACAAAGGTGACGGTATAGCAGGGGGTGGTCTAGTCTGGACCAAATTTTTCTGGATCAATATTGGGATTAACTCTGTATAAATCATGGGGATAGATTTAAAAGCCTCTCTCCTCTGATTATTCCCTTGATTTCATTGAGGGGATGGTCTTTGATAAGTGACAGTAGTTAGAGCTGTATTAACAACTGGAGTTATCGAGGTAACCTGTTGATGGCACTGATGATTTCTCCTAGGAGGATTAACCCTTCTCTCTTGAATAACAACATTTGTCTCTCCTTATTTCTTTTTAGCAAATCCATATGATGGTTTCTTCACACTGTAGCGGTAGAAATGTTCAAGACTAAGCCATTGGATTGACTAGACTTTATACAAATCAAAATAAAAATTGCCACCGTGCTTTATTGTTTCCAAAGGAATTGGAATATAGCGAATAACCCAAAAAAGGGGGAAAGATTCAAGGTAAGGGGGTTGGTTATGCAAAGGGAAGGTATTAGCACCCTAAACATCTATGGTACTCCGCAGGAACCTCTTTGAAAAATCTGTATATTTTGGCTATAAAAAATGTGTTGTATATAAGATTGTTGGTGGAGGTGAGAAAAAGAAGTATATTTTTATGATTTTTTTGCACCCGCCGCGGTTGCGAACCTTTAGTGCCTACGTACCACCTTTCGTGCAATGGGGGATCAGGGTACACGTAGTTCCTCTTTTAAAATTTTGGAACCCAAGTGTGTTGGTTATTTTTATGAGATAAAACATCATCGTCATTGTCCGTATGGAAAACATACTTACAACCCACAATTATGAGAAAGGAGAATTTGCATCATCTCAAAGTGGAGGATATGGCTTGGATCTTAAAATCAACAATGCCTCACTCAACAACCAAGTGGAAAATATATCTCTCCACTATATATTGTAGAAGTATAGTTGTTTGCATCACTACAAGGATTGACAAGAGTTTAATCTTTTAAGAAAAGTTATAAAATAAAAGCCAAAGTGGCAAAATGGTTTGAAATGAGATTGATTGGCTTTTAGTCTTCTAAAAAAAATGTCAAGGTATTATTAAATTGATTGGAGTTTATTTATGAAAATATTTTGAAAATTCATGGACCTAAGTCCAAGTTTATTATGGAAGTGGTTTAAGTTTCAAAACAAGAAGAGTTTTCAAAAGGAGGGAGAAGAATTTTGAAATTAAAGAAGATGGGAGGAGAAGAAGAGACTATCCTAAAGCATAAGGTAAAAGCTAAGGATAAGAACCATCTAACCAACAAGAATCCAAAACTTTGACATTATGAGCCAAGATATAATTCCCATTCTTTGGATTGAAACCAAGCAAGCAAAGATACTAGGCCTCTTCAAATGTATTAAGTCTTCATAAAAATTGGGCAGAGTAACGGCTGTATACGGGTGAATTCCAGATTACAAACAAAGGATGTAATCACAAAAACCTGCACATAAAAACAAACAAGCAGCCCAATGTCTTGAGGTAAACCTCAAGAGCTCCAGACAAAATAATCAGATAGGATCACAAGGTCTCCAAGATAGGCCAAGGTTTCTAGTCCGAAGTCCAAGAAAAAGTCCCATGCTCCATAATGCCAAGGATAGTAACCAAATAGTCCAAGTACCATTAAGATTTTTTTAGGGTTTAAGTTGATTATTAAGTATCTTAAGAAAAGAAAAGAAAAGCTCAAGTGAGCAAAGTAAAAATAGCAAGAAAATAAATGCTCAAATGAGCAAAGATGAAAATGGCATGAAATGAAAATGCTAAAAAATAAATATTACATAAAGTATAAAAGAATAAAAGCATAAGATAAACAAGTCAATAATTAGTGGTTAGTTGGATGACCATCTTGAAACTTGCATTTGGAACTCATTAGAGGATTGGTAGAACCAAAGCCTCCACACAACAAGTTGCATTTGCTTTTTGTCAAGTATATCATCCATTTTGGAATTCTCATAAGTACCATTTAATGATCAACAATGTTTAAGTGATCCGCATTGACCAAAGGTGTTGTAGATCCATTAGAGGATTGGTAGAACCAAAGCCTTCACACAATGAATCTCAAGGTTATTGGATCAAAGAGATCAAATTAACATACTTGGGCTTGCAATCATAAGTTTGGGCCACGAATGATCATTTATTCGAATCGGTAAAAAATTTAGCGCTATGTTAAGCAATCATAAGTGGACTTATATAGAAGTCGCACCTATTTTGAGGCCGGTCAATAGCAATCTATACACCATTTGTTTTGAGACATGATATAGAGATCATGCTCCAACAACATTTAGTGCAATGAGAAGGGGATGAGATGAAAAGGTTAGGGCAAAAGATGAATAAACCACTTTTGAATTAAAAATTTAATCAAACTATTATTAAAATCATTCATCCATTTTTTGTGGAGTTAAACTCAACACCATGGATCCAATGATGTTAATAAATTCATGATCAAAAAATCAACCCAAGGCAGCCAAAAAATAATCACAAAATAATAATATATTTAATATATACATTAAAGGTTTTAAAAATGTTTAAAAAATGGAAAATGATGACGAAAATATCAATTATGTTCAAATTAAACAAGAAATAAAAAATAAGGCCATAGAAAAATCAGAAATGGATCCAAATACTTTTATAAAAATTTTGGTAATTTTTAAAAGTCAGAAACTATTTTTAAAAATTAAAATAAATGTGTAAAATAAACAAAAATATTAAAAAATAGTAAAGTCAAAAACAAAAATAAAATAAGATCACCAATATTTGTCATAATATCATTGGATCATTCCATAATTTTTTCAAAATTTAAAAATGTATAAAAGTATTTTTAAACATTTTAAACAAATCAAATAAATGTAAAATTTATAAAAAATACCAAAACACAAAATTAAGTTGTGAAAAAATAAAAATCAGAAAGAGAATAATCAAAAGTATTTTTCATAATTTTTTCAGATTTTTTGAACTAAAAGTAAATTTTCTATGATTTTTTGAAATTTAAAACAATTAAAATATAAAAATCAGAAAAAGAAAATAAAAGTAAAATATGTGGACCATTGGATGAGAGTCAAAACGTGTTAGTAATCAAATCCAACGGATCTGGCGCGCTGTGCATATCATGGTCATTAGTGAATAATGTACATAATCAATAATAAATCAGATTTTTAAAAATAACAAATGGCACCCCATCATTGGTTGGAAGATGACACGTAGGTCATCTTCAACCTCCAGCCAACGTGATTTGTAGGTCTCTCAAACAGTAAAATTAGAAGCTCAGACCTATGCCAATCGCTTCGTCTCTTCAAGACGAAAACAACCAGACCCTCGCGCCAAATTTATATAAACTATAACTCAAGCAATTTGGAAGGAAAATTTTGAAAAGGGATTTGAAAATTCATGGTCAAAACGTGTTTCCAGTGAAATGTAAGTGTTGCGACTAGAACCAGGGAAATAAGAGCAACATAATGATATCAGAGTTTTGAAGAATTGATCAAGGAATTTACCTATTGAAGTTGAGTTGCAGAGCTCTAAAACTGGACTTCTATGGAACAATATAGGGCACGATTATTGAATGTAATTATATGGTTAGCTTCAGGGAAGATCAAGGAAGGTGAATTGAAGGAAAAAATGGATTGAAAAATGATTGAGAATGGATTTCGAAGTTGCTGAATTCTGGGTTGTGAAACAAGTTTGGCAGGGTGATTTTGGCTATCTAAGCTTGGGAAATTGAATGGCGGATGACCCTCAATTTATAGGGAAGAAAATGGGATCAAAAGGAATAGAAAATGACGCGTTTGGATGGAATTCGTGTGGGTTTGCATCATGAAGAAAGTGTGACTCAAACTTGATCAAAACTTAGCCAAATCGCGTGTTTCATGATGCTAATCACTTCTGGCAAGTTGCTAAACATGATTAGAACAAAAACGCGTGGAAATCTTATGATTAGAAGCTAAAACAAAGAATTCAAAATCCTGACTTTGTGAAAAATTTAGTTTCAAACTACCAAATTCAAATCCATGGCATTTCCAACTCAAGGGGTCTTAGGGCATAATTCTTGATGCTTTGGAAAGATGAGGTTACAAGCTTTGCAATGGAAAAATAATGGAATCAAATGGATGCTTGAGCTGAAAGTTACATGGAGTCAAAGTTGAAGAAAAAGAGTTGACTTTCCATACTTAGAAATATTTCAAATTCTTCTTTAAAAATGACCTATAATCTTTTGTATCCAAACATGGCCTTCCAATTAGAATTTTATCTTGACCAAAAAAGATGGAATGAAGTAGATCTCTTGAGTGACACTTTTCAATTTGAACCACTCAAAATATCCAAAAATTGAGCAAGTTATGACTTGTTAAAGTTGGCCAAAAATCATGAAATGACCTATAATCTTTTGCATTCTTAAGGCAACTTCCATCCATTTTCTTACTTTGCACATAAAATAAGGCATGAATTGCACATCCTTAAGATCATCATGGAAAACTAATAGGCTCAAGGTGATAAAAATTAACAAGTTATGACCATTTGAAGTCACATATGGAAAATTGGGGATTCATCTGGATGACTTGTAATCTTTCTTCTTCAACAATCTCCTTCCACATGAAAACTCCTTGGAACTTTTGAATTTATTTGTTGGTAACTCTTTGAAGAGAAATATGTCTTTGGAATCACTCAAAAATACCAAAAGATGAGCAAGATATGCTCCTTTGAAGTTCAAAACCCTAGCCTCTAGATCAAGAGAATGCTATGAGGAACTTTGCCAAGTTTGAACAAACGTTGTGTGCCAATATTCTTCCTTTGTGAATAGAAGTTGTTGAGGATGATGATGAGAACTCATGTCCACCAAAACCACTTCCATATCTTGAAATTAGATAGAAATATGCTCTTGTGATCAATAGGTACAAGACCTTGTTCAATCATGACAACTTCTTCCCTTAACCCTTTCTATTTTTGAATCAATTTTGATAACTTTGAGATATGTTGAACCAAAATAAGCCTTGTCATGCCATTTCTTCCAAAATCAATCCAATAGTGAAGTTTGAATTTCTCAAGCTATGTTGACTAGGGCATGGAAATAAACTCATGAACCCATGAAGCAACTTGCTAAACCTCATTGTCTTTACCTACATTATTAACAAGTAAGACAAACCAACATTGAATTTTATTAATTAGAGAGAAAATCAAAGCAAAACATCCATGATCACAAAAGAAAACAAGTCAAGGTGCTTGGTAACTCCTCAAAAGAGCAAGGCTAAAGATAGGGAGAAGAACCAAAAGCCCTAATGTGATCTTGTTGTGATTAAAACAAATCCTATTTATGGCCCTAAGATGCCAGGAAAATGCTTATGCATATGAATGCATATGAACAGTACCAAAGAGACACAAAGTATCACTGGGGATGTAACAAAAATGAAGAAACAAAGGAGCAACCCAACCAGGAAAATAAATTACTGGTGAACTAAAAGAACTGAATCAGAGAGGAAGATAACAAGCATCGACGTTCACTGTCGATGTCCTACCGACGTTCACTAAAGGTAGAAAAAGAAAATATATCATATCACCACCGTTCACTGACAATGAACTATCAACGTTCACTGAAGATAGCAAAAAGATAACAAACACCGACGTTCACTGCCGATGTCCTACCAACGTTCACTGAAGGTAGAAAGAGAAAATATATCATATCACCGCTGTTCACTGACGATGAACTATCAACGTTTACTGAAGATAGCAAAAAGATAACAAACACCGACGTTCACTGCCGATGTCCCACCAACGTTCACTGAAAGTAGAAAGAGAAAATATATCATATCACCACCGTTCATTGATGATGAACTACCAACGTTCACTAAAGATAGCAAAAAGACCGACGTTCACTGCCGATGTCCCACCAATGTTCACTGAAGGTAGAAAGAGAAAATATATCATATCACCACCGTTCACTGACGATGAACTATCAACGTTCACTGAAGATAACAAAAAGATAACAAACACCAACGTTCACTGCCGATGTCCCACCAACATTCCTTGAAGGTAGAAAGAGAAAATATATTATATCACCGCCGTTCACTGACGATGAACTATCAACGTTCACTGAAGATAGAAAAAAGATAACAAACACTGATGTTCACTGCCAATGTCCCACAAACATTCACTGAAGGTAGAAAGAGAAAATATATCATATCACCGCCGTTCACTGACGATGAACTATCAACGTTCACTGAAGATAGCAAAAAGATAACAAACACTGACGTTCACTGCCGATGTGCCACCAACGTTTACTGAAGGTAGAAAGAGAAAATATATCGTATCACCGGCGTTCACTGATGATGAACTATCAATGTTCACTGAAGATAGAAAAAAGATAACAAACACCGATGTTCACTGGCGATGTACTACCAACGTTCACTGAAGGTAGAAAGAGAAAATATATCATATCACCGTCGTTCACTAACGATGAACTATCAACGTTCACTAAAAATAGCAAAAAGATAACAAACACCGACGTTCACTGCCGATGTCCTACCAACATTCACTAAAAGTAGAAAGAGAAAATATATCATATCACCGTCGTTCACTGACAATGAACTATCAACGTTCACTGAAGATAGCAAAAAGATAACAAACACCAACGTTCACTGCCGATGTACTACCAACGTTCACTAAAGGTAGAAAGAGAAAATATATCAAGTTATCCCAAAATTCTGGTATTTCACCTAGAACGGGTCTCCACTTCTTCTTTAACCAAGGAAATCCGCCTGGAAAGGATCAAACATAAGCTGTCTCAAATAGAGAGACTTGTTACTCATTGTCACGGGGAATTGCAAAAACAAATGACTTTCTGGAGATAGAAATATGACTTCCCGGGGAAATGCCACGATATTCCTGCTGAGGAGATAAAGTCTTCCCGTGCAAAATAAATTCACAAACCAAAACTCAAAGTTTTCAGAAATCCAAAGTAAATAATATTGTCATGCAACCACAAATCCAAATCAGAAATAAACTAGAGCAAAACAGCCAACGAAGATACCTCCTTTGAGAAATAAATTCAAGAAGGAAAACCAAATTCAACTAAGCAAAGAGCACTGCAGGAAGGTCAGAACAAAATGTCAATGAACGATGATTTTTAGCCATGCATGATGTATGTATGAATGTATGAGTGCTATCATGCATATGCTGGTAAAAAGGATATACAATCAGCACAAACAAACAACACCGCCTCAGGTACTAACAACATCGGGCTAAACTTCAACCAGAAAGATCATTCCAAGAAAGGTAAAATCCAACTGCGGAAACCAAACCTATTGCCCGTCTTAACTTCACTGAGGAGAAACATAATCCGGAGGTAGCCAAATCAAACAGATACCGAGATAAAACATCATGCTTCCGGCTTCATCGGAGAAACAGTTTTCCAAAAGCAACATGCCTACTAGAGATTGTAGGACCAGCCTCAAATGAAGCATACTGACGCCGAAACAACCAAACCTCACTGGGGGATTCAAGCCTACCTCCTTGGAGAAAAAAAATGCGGATTGAAGCTTTACATCATGAAAACTTAATCCAACAAAAGATGTCCTGGGATAGCCTTCCTGGGAATCAAGAAATCAACATTATAGAAAGAGGTCAAACCCACGGGGATTTTAAATTACACCCAACACTTGGTGGGTGAAAACCCAAAGGTTGATAATCATTTCAACACTTCTCAGAAGAGATATTGCCCTAGTCTAGTTTCCTGGGAACTAAATACCAACAATAATGCCAATAATGCAGAAAGAGCAACATCTCAACACTCCAAGGGAATAAAACCTTTCATCATATGAGGGAAGACTTCGCTGGGGAATCTGGGATGGAGGCTTCTGACCATGTAAATACAAAATCAAAAGTGAACCAAGACCTGGCTGGGGATAATGGGATCACAAACCCAATACCGTACCTTGCACCCACTAGTATTGTCTTTAACTATTTGAGAAACACACAAAGAATGCGCACATACCAGCTAAATGTCATGAGAAAACCTTCATGAAGGAAGTAAATATTCTTAAAACAACTGGAGTTTGTTCATTCTTGGGATCACCATTTTTGTTGTCATTGTTTCATCACAAGTCCCGAAGTAAATTGAATTGTAAAGATCTCCTTTTTTTTTGAAAAGTCAATTTTGCTTTTTAATATTTTTGCTTTAAAAGTTATTATCAGTAATAAATGGAGTCTTTGTAAGCTAAATAAAATAAGAACACCAAGAATTGGGTAAAGCTCGAATTTCATTAATAGAATGGTAGTCTACGAATGTCGAGACTCCATGGACGATTACAAAGTTTTGGGAAATGGTAATTCATAATGGAAAAGATATATTGAGATACAATGACCACTATCCTCCCTAACAACTTTCGAAATCCTGAGTTGTAGCTTTTTTTGAAGTATGGTGGGGATCCGAGAAAATCGTTGCTTCATCGATCAAGTCTTGTCTGACGTAGTTACTTGCCAAAAAAACCCTAACTTTTGCCTAAGCTGCCCTTGCGGGTTTTCAACTTAGCCAGAAACTTATTCTGTTTATGTCTCTAATTTTTGCCTAGACCGCCCTTTCGGGTTTTCAGCCTACCGAGACGCTCCTTTTTGCCTAAGCCGCCCTTTCAGGTTCTCAAATTAGCGAGCTGTTCTTTTATTTCTTTAGGCGAAGTATTTCTTGACTGCATCAGCATTCATAGGACGTGGTAACTCCTCGCCATCCATAGTTTCAAGAATTAATGCACCACCAGAGAAGGCTTTCTTGACAACATACGAGCCTTCAAAATTGGGAGTCCAATTTCCCCTAGAATCAGTGTTGAAAGACATGATCTTCCTGAGTACGAGGTCGCCTTCTCTGAATTCACGAGGTTTGACCTTTTTATCAAATGTTTTCTTCATTCTTTTCTGATATAACTGCCAATGACATAAATCTGTCATTCTCTTCTCTTCAATCAAATTCAATTGGTGAAACCTGTTCTGGACCCATTTAGCCTCTCTCAACTTGGCTTCCATTATCACACGTAACGAGGGAATCTCTACCTCGACAGGGAGTACAACTTCCATTCCATACACCAGGGAGAATGAGGTTGCTCCTGTTGAAGTGAGAACATATGTTCAATATCCATGCAGAGCAAAAGGGAGCATTTCATGCCAATCCTTATAAGTGACAACCATTTTCTGGATAATTCTCTTGATATTCTTATTGGCAGCTTCAATAGCCCCATTCATCTTTGGTCTGTATGGAGATGAATTGTGATGGACAATCTTAAATTTTTCACACAGTTCTATCATCATCTTGTTGTTCAAATTCGAGCCATTGTTAGTGATGATTCTGCTCGGCACACCATACCAGAATATAAGATTATTTTTGATGAAACTCACAACCACCTGTTTGGTAACATTGGCATATGAAGCAGCCTCTACCCATTTGGTAAAGTAGTCAATTGCTACCAAGATGAAACAGTGTCCATTCGAAGCTTTGGATTCTATCATCCCGATCATGTCAATACCCCACATAGAGAAAGGCCATGGGGAGGAAATCACATTGAGGAGTGTCGGAGGCACATGGACCTTATCTGCATAAATCTGGCATTTATGGCACTTCTTTGCAAACTTGTAACAGTCAGACTCCATTGTCAACCAATAATAACCCTCCCTTAGCATCTTTCTAGCCATCGAATATCCATTAGCATGAGTGCCAAATGAACCTTCATGAATCTCATGCATCAACATGTCCGCTTCGTGTCTACCCACGCATCTGAGCAGGACCATGTCATAATTTCTCTTGTATAACACATTTTCACTGAGGAAGAAACTGCCTGCCAATCTTCTCAGTGTCTTTCTATCTTTCCTCGACGCACCAATCGGGTATTCCTGAGTCTGAAGAAAATGCTTGATATCATAATACCAAGGTTTTTCATCTTCCACCTCCTCTATCGCAAACACATGAGCGGGCCTATCCAGTCGTCGAACTGTAATTTGGGGTATATCATTCCAAGTATTCACTTGGTACATGGAAGTCAGAGTTGCCAGAGCTTCCGCTATTTGATTTTCATCTCTAGGAATGTGATGGAACTCAACTTTATTGAAGAAGGGTAATAATCTTCTAGCATAATCTTTGTAAGGGATCAAGCCAGGGTGAAGAGTATCCCATTCTCCTTTAATCCGATTTATTACCAAAGCTGAATCACCATACACATCTAGAATCTTGATTCTGAGATCAATAGCTTCCTCAAGACCCATAATGCAAGCCTCATACTCTTCCATATTATTAGTGCAATTAAACGTTAACCTTGCAGTAAAAGGAATATGTGATCCATGAGGAGTGACAATCACAACACCAATTTCTTTACCATAAGCATTCACTGCTCCATCAAATACCATACTCCAACGAGATTCAGGGTCAGGGCCCTCCTCAGGTAATGGTTCATCACAATCTTTCACTTTCAGGAACATCACATCCTCATCGGGGAATTCATATTCTGCAGACTGATGGTCTTCCACCGGCTGGTGAGCAAGGTAATCTGCCAACACACTACTTTTAATAGCCTTCTGAGTGCGGTACTCGATATAATATTCAGATAACAACATCTGCTAGTGGGAAATTCTCCCAGTAAGAGCGGGCTTTTCTAAAATATACTTGATTGGATCCATTTTGGAGATCAACCAAGTGGTATGATTCAACATATACTTCCGCAAACGCTTTTCCGCCCAGGCCAAAGCACAACATGTCTTTTCTAGCATGGAATACCACGACTCATAATCAGTGAACTTTTTGCTGAGATAATAAATGGTGAACTCTTTCTTTCCTGTTTTATCTTGTTATCCCAGAATACAACTCATGGATTTATCTAACACTGTTAGATACATAATCAACAGTCTTCCTTCTACGGGAGGGAGCAAGATAGGAGGTTCAAGCAGATACTCTTTAATACTCTCAAATTATCTTTGGCAGTCATCCGTCCACACACAACCTTGATCTTTCTTTAACAACTTAAAGATCGGTTCACATGTTGCAGTCATGTGGGAAATAAATCTGGAAATATAATTTAAATGCCCGAGGAAACCTCTGACTTGCTTTTCAGTTCTTGGTGCTGGCATTTCTTGAATTGCTTTGACTTTATCAGGGTCAACTTCGATTCCTTTCTGGCTAACAATAAAACCCAACAATTTCCCCGTTCTAACTCCGAAGGTGCATTTATTTGGATTCAAGCGGAGACGATATTTCCTCAAACGCTGAAACAACTTCAACAAATCTTCTACATGCCCTTCTTCAGTTTGGGGTTTGGAAATCATATCATCAACATATACTTCGATTTCTTTATGCATCAGATCATGTAATATGGTTGTCATAGCCCTCTGGTACGTTGCACCAGCGTTCTTCAACCCGAAGGGCATCACTCTGTAACAGAATGTTCCCCAGGGTGTGATAAACGTTGTTTTTTCCATGTCCTCTAGAGCCATTCTTATTTGATTATACCCAGAAAATCTGTCTATGAACGAGAATACTTTGAATTTTGTAGTGCTGTCCACTAACATGTCAATGTGAGGCAATGGAAAATCATCTTTTGGAATAGCTTTATTTAGATCTCTGTAATCTACGCACATGCGGACCTTTCCGTCTTTTTTCGGTAGTGGGACAATATTGGCAATCCATTGAGGATACACTGACGTCACAAGAAAACCAGCATTAATCTACTTTAGGACCTCTTCTTTGATCTTTACTGCCATATCTCGGTGAGTTCTTCTCAACTTTTGTTTAACTCAAGGACACTCTGGCTACAACAGTAAATGATGCTCGACAATGTCTGTATCTAAACCAGACATATCTTGATAAGACCAAGCAAAAATATCCACATACTCTTTCAACAGCTCAATAAAAAAGCTCTTTACATCAGGATGCAATGATGCTCCAATCTTGACTTTCTTCGGATCTTCTTCTGAACCCAAATTAATCACTTCCAACGACTCCTTATATGGCTGAATGGTATTTTCCTCGTGCTTGAGAAACCGTGAGACCTCTTCCGGGATCCCATCATAATCTTCTTCTTTAACCCAAAACACAGGACA